>SMDT01003169.1:0-600000 GCA_005392925.1 Aquilaria sinensis | reverse complement strand
TTTAACGTGACACATTCCCACAACTTTAACTCTACTTACGGAAAGTTCCAAAACGTCAAGTTTCAAGATTGGAACTAATTCTATATATATGAACGGCTGAAGTTTTAAATTTTACACCGGTTTAAAAAAGTACTACTATTTACCATCAATTTCACAAAAAGAAAAAAAAAAAAAAAAGCACCGTTCGACTCACCTTTTTTCAAAGAAAAATACTGGAGTAGTACTTTTCATTTTTGTCTTTTCTTTTTATGGGTAAATTTCACAAATGGTCTATAACTTTTAGGTATATATTATTATGTTTTATTCTTTAACTTGTTAATTGTTTTGTTTTGATCTTAAACATATTAAAATTGTTTCATTTTAGTTCCTTACCAGATTAAATTGATGAAATCAAAGTAATTGTTCATCTTATACAAAATTTTAAAATTTTAATTTAAAATATCTAATGATTGTCTTTCGGTAAATTTAATTATACAACAATTTTTTAACAATCAATAAACAATTTAAATCAATAATTTTCTTCTCGAATGAAATTTGTGATCCTATTTACAAGGAGAAAAAATTGGTGATTTTAAGTGCCTATTAATTACAAAAAAATAATTATACATATGAAATTTATTAGAAGACAATGTTCTACTAATTTAAATTATAGTGTAAAAGTTGTTATCAGAGTAACCGGTTACTTAGAATTAACAAATTCCATCAAATAAGGGACTAGAATGAAATGTTTTTAATAAATTTATGACCAAAATATAATAATTAATAGGTTAGGGCTAAAACAAAATGACAATTAAATATTAAGAACTATTCATGAAATTTACCTTTTATGCCAGTTTAATGCTTTATAAAATTAAATACTCTATCCTCTTCATTATCATTTAAGAAAATTTTTATAAGAAAAAATTTTTTAATAAATTTTTTACGATCCTATAGTAGTAAAAAGGAAAAATTATCACAGTATACATATGGTTTTGCCGGGAAAAAAAAAAGATATCTCAATATGTTGGAGAGTTATTGCTTTCAATTACTGCACAACTGCTTTGTTTCTTTTTTAAAGTGTATAATCATTTTTAATCATCCTTTCTGAAAATACTTTGTCAAACCCAACATGAGTTTAATCTTTTTCTTTTGCTCCAAAATTTCTTTAATAATTATTACTTTCACCTTGGTTAAGTAAACCTAAAAGATTGCTCAACTAATTTCTTTTATAATGTAATAATGTAACATACAATGATATAATTAAATGACGGTCAAATCACATACAAGACAAGAATTTGAATTGTGACTTAACTAAAAAATTAGCTTGCAAGGATTGTGATTTGTGAAATAGAGTGGTAACAACTTGGATCAACACACACACACACAAATATATATATATATATATATTCATGTACCAAGTGGCAGTAGAACTAGTAGCAGCTAGGTATTAATGTAGAAGATGCTCTTCTGTTTTAAACGTTGGATCAGTTATACTATATATATATATATATACCAAGTGGCAATAGAACTAGTAGCAGCTAGGTATTAATGTAGAAGATGCTCTTCTGTTTTAAACGTTGGATCAGTTACTATATATGTGTACGTACATATGGTGTTGGCACTGCTGCTGCGATATCGTGATTTAAGTCTAGCTAGCAACTGGTGCTTGCTACTGCAAGCAGGGTGATTATTCGGTCAATTAATTCAATTAAAATTGTAGTGAAATTTTTGGTTATTTCAGTTTTTGGTTTTTTTATTATAATAAACTGAAATAACCAAATTGAATGAAGAAACCGAAGTAAAACCAAATCAAAATTTCCAGTTCAGTTCGGCTCCACACCGAAATAATCAAAATATTACTTATGAGTTCTAATCTAGTGACTAAAATGTAACACTAAGGATATGGGGCACTTTTGTTAATCATTTAATGAGAAATAGAGGACAAAGTCTTAAATTTAGCCAAAACACTTCCCACAGAGGTTTGAAATTGGGAAAATTCAGTACCTTCAGGTCTCGATGTTGTTGGGGGAAATCGGCCAACTGAAAGAAGATAACCAAAGAAAAACATGTTGAAGAACACAAAGAAGCAATAAAAAGACGGCAATTGTGCAAATCCATTGCTGATAATCGAGTTTCTTAAACAGAAAAAAATGAGAAAATCTCATAGCTCTTTTCAACATCGACAAGATCTTTGTTTCAAAGGAATCCATATAATTCTCATTGATTCGAACCCAGAAATTGACATGGACTAAATTGCCAAGATAAATCAAGAGACAAGAATCAATTTTTTAGCAGAATTATTCAATAGATGGTGGTGTTGAAGCGCCACCGTTAAAGCCCATCAATGGAGCCTTCAGCGACGGAGATGACGTTTTAGCGAAGAGAGAGAATCTACTTTAGTTAGATGGCCAAACCCCAGTAGAAGCTTTCAACTTCTTTTTCCCTTCTACTCAACCCCTATTTTTTTTTTTTAAATATGTCAACTAAACCCCCAAATGTCACATAAAAATCTCAATTTTTTCAGTTACCAAAATAACCAACACCCCCAACCGAAACCGAAATTTTCTCTATTCGGTTTCAAAAATTAACAAAACCAAAATTTCAAACTATTTCTATTTTTCAGTTTTCTCAATTTTAACTGAATAGTGATCACCCTTAAGTGCAAGACATGAGATTGAGATCGATCGAGCTTCTACTTATTAATTTGTCCCCTATTTATTTATTAACCATCAGATTTCCATCATTTTATGCTTTACCTGGCTACTATATATATTTTGGTGAATGCTTTTACAACAAATTACTCCATCTAGCTATCTCAATTTCTTTGTAATATTTACTATTTTGAATAATTAATCTACATTTTTTTTAATATTTTAGTATATAAATGAAAAGCCCTTATATATAAATGGTAAATAAAAACATATAGTTTCTAAATATATTTTTTTAATTTTTTTTCTAACAAATAATATAATATGAATAATTAAAGTCAAATTTAAGTAAAAAAGAAACAAAATATTTCAAATAATGTGAGATGGAGGTAGTATTATTTATTATGGTGAGGCTTTTATGTTATTTTTCCAATATATATTGTCTTTCCATTTCTTATGACTTGCATGAGTACTACTTTTAAAATGTAAAAAATAGAGCAAAAATAAAACAAATGAAATGAACACTTATCGGAAACAAATAAAAAACGGGGGAAGGCAAACATCTAGTATATACTTATAAAAGAGAACGTCTGGTTTTGGCGTTTATTGGTTATTGCGTGGATGAATATCCGTATAGATAAAATCACGGCTTACGAATGCGTCAAGTGATTTTTTAAGTTTTTCTTCAGATTAGTCGACTGGGATCAGCCAGACTTCTATCTACCTTTAGGTCACAGAAATATATATATATAATAAGCTACGTACAAAAAAAGAATACAAAATTTTTTTGAATGAAAAAGGAAACTATACATATACAATTCAGTAGCAGAATACAAGCAAGGCAATCGATTAATTAATTATGCAAGGATCTACACGCCCGTGGCCGTGGATATAACTGCATTAATTATAAGTTGGAGAAAATTAACTAGGTAATGGCATTAACATATATGGACAGAAAAGTTGAAGGAATTACCTGCTGGGCAGCTATATATATATATATATATATTGTGAGGTGCTGGCTGGGAGGCAGGGGATGAAAAAGCACTCAGATATTGGCACGGCTCAATCAGATGAGAAAGCTAGCCACCGCACCATCCCATCCAGCTGCTCGATCAGATCAAAATGCTAGCTAGAAAGAAAACTATAACTTAAGTTGCAGCTTGCGCGCATGGGCAGGATATAAGAATGATCCTCCATAGTTGATCATGTATAGAACTGGGCAATTGGAAGCTAGGCATCTGAGTGAACCGAGCCAACATCACAGTGACTGTTTCAAGAGAGATTTGGTGATCCGATGGATGGAGCAGGCCCGCCGGCCGGCGTAACATGCAGAAACCCTTATCTGATCAATATTGCAAGACAAGAGGAATATATTTGGCCGGTCGTGGAGAAGCAGATATATATATATATATATATATGCAGCCGGAGAGATGGATATATACCATAAGGTGAAGGAGAAGCGAGGAAGTAACCATGGCTGGAGCTGTAAGAAGGTATTGGATAATAATTAATATATATATATACATATATACTAGCGAGCGAAGGAGAGGAGTTGCAGTGGTAGCAATAAAACCCCCCGGCTACCAAAATCCACATCAACCACTCCGGCATTTATTATTATTGCCCACCCTCGATCGCCACCCATCCCATTCGTATACTCTTATCTCTCACTCTCTCTCTCTCTCTGTTAATATGCACGCAACACTTAACACATACATATTGTGAAAAATATTAATCAGTGCATATAAAAGACCAAAACCAACGTCGAATCCCATACACTTTATATAATGAAAAATGATGACATAACAATTATCACTATTTCATCACTATAATGTGAAAAAATCAGGGCCTTATATATATATACGAGAATTATAGCTACCTCTACATTGTTTCATAAGAAAACATTGACTATACATCTTTCAGTACCAATTATAGCTAACTAGGAATGGGAGGGCAGAGAGTGTTTGTGCGTACGGGGCGCCTTAAATGCAAGCTATGTCCGGGCGGCCGGCCGGCAAACAATGGCAGAGGAGAGCAGAGAGCGGAGGCAGAAGCTAGCTAGCATTAGTCGAGAAACAGAATCGGGCCATACCGCTCCCCATAACTGTTGCTAATTAATTCCTAACGCTCTTAACTAGGTAGCTCAGCTATGAATGGGACTATTCTTCATTACTACTACTATAAGAATCTCTTCAGATCAACGACGTTTTGTCCGTTGCTTACCTCACTACACCTACCTACTTGTACTACCTCAATTACACACAACACATACAAGTTGCAAGGGCCCTTCAAATAATGACCTGGATATATATATTACCGAGATAATCAAGGTTTCATTTGAAATTTTCGAATTTAGAATATTATAATTTGGTTTTAATGGGATATATACAGTGGCTTATGAAGGGGTAATTGTGTCAATTGCATCTATATCTATTTTCATTGATGAGATAAAATGGAATTATCTTATAGGTGGTATAAGTGCATGTAGTAGAACCTTGGAACTTTGGACCCTTAGTGCACTTTTACTTTAATTGAGTACGTAACCGATGCGGAATTTATGGGGATATGGGACTGTTTAGAGAGTCTCTTGGGCATGAGAATGTTGAATTAGTTGATATTTAGAAGACTTAAGTAATACAGATATTTTGACACATAAGCATCAGATGCACGTGCCCTAATAAGCACCATAAGTAAAAGCTTCTAAAATAAAGTCCCTAGGCTCAAGCTCATCTCCTTCCCACCCCAAGGAATACGCCATTTTCAACCTCTATAGAAGAAAACTCAATCGAAGCCTAGTTCTTGCAAAATAAAGCTCAAAACCAAGGGTTTAATGAGTAAAATTCATGGTTTGGGGGAAAGGAACAAAGTTTCGATTTTAATTTGCTCGGTAAGTGTGTTGATTTCGTTTGAGCTTGAATTTTATGGTTTAGGGTGGTTTAGAAGGTATGGATTTGGTCTCATTTCTTTGCTTGTATGCTAGTTGGATTCAAAGCTAGCAAGCAAAGTAGTAAAGTTTGGTGCGTACAAGAGGGTTCGACTTTGGTGCGTAAGGTGAGGTTTCAAGCTTCTGGTCATTTGAACCTGGCCTTGAGATTAATTGTTATCAAGCTAAGTATAGAGGTTGTTCATTTTGCGTTAATGGGATTAATTAGGGGTATTATTTGTGGGTTTCAATCGGGTTTCTTACAGGTTGAAGTGACCCACATCTATGGGTGGGAAACGATCACAATTTTTACATTATTTACATTCACTTGCTATTGATCCTGTATTCGAGGGTGGACGACAATGGATTTACTTCCATTTATGTGAATGATTTTGGTTCCAAATCCCCACATCTAGCCTAATCCCAATTCCCAACCCAACAAAAACAAGAACCTGACCCCCAAATCCGGCTTTGATTGAGCTCATCCGCAGAAGATTTCATATCCAAATCATATGTCGAAGAGTGAATGATGCGACATCAAATCATTGATCATATCTATACAATGGCCAGGCAACGTATGATCAATGGGATACAAGATCTGATCAGGTGCTACAACGTGTCATATACAATGATAGTGCGAGTGAGTCAAACCCAAACTTAGACCTATAACGAATTCAAGATGTGAAGAAAGGGAAATAGACAAACGGGTCATTGAAGAACTGGAGCTTGATTGATTCGGAGATGAAGAAGAAGAAGAAGAAGGTCGTGAGCTATAAGGTGTATGTAGTAGAAGGGAGAGTGAAAGGGTTTGCTAAAAACAAGTGCTCCAGAGTGGGCTATGGATTGTAACAACAACAATAATAATAATTCATTAATTAATTTCTACTTTAATTGATGAATTAAATCGTAAGATCTTTATCTCACATCTTGTTTGGCATTATTTGCATCTTTGGAGAATTAGGATTTACTTGCCCAGAGGTCAGCATCTCTTGTTGTATGGGAACAAAGATGATGCAGTAAAACCATCTCCAGCGACTGGTGAAGGTAAAGCCACTTATGCCCCAAGATTAGTGGCAAGTAAATGTAAATAATATGAAAATCTTGACTGATTTCTCTCCCACAAAAGTGGGTTACATTGCCCGTGTGAGACCCGATTGCAACCCACAAATAATGTCCCCTCATTAATCTCATTAATGGAAAATGAATAGCCTAATAGTTTTCAGTCTTACTTTATATACCAATTGTTAAGGAGTAACCCAAGCCCACCATTGGAATCTTAAAAGCATGCTAAAACCTGAGGCTAGAAGTTTGTTGGGTGTGCTTATAAATCTTTGAAATTCTAGACTAGGGAATTCTATAATTTGTAATGTTTATAGGTTAAATGTGGTATCCATGTTGCTTGTGTTACAAGCAACTATGTCCGATGTTAGATCCAGGATTTTTATAAAGGGAGGTCCGTATGTAAATACATTTATTAAATTCTAACATTAAATAATGAATCTTATAAATTCACATAAATTATAATATAATGATGAAAAAATATTTTTAGAAGAAAATATTGAAAATGTTCTATTTGTGCCCTTGGTCGAATGACTTGAATAAGAGTTAGAAAATTATATAAAATATAAAGAAAATGACGAGATGTTCATGTTGTATAGAATGTAAATAACAAAAGTTTTTTTTAACTCTTCGTGTTGTATAGAATGTAAATAACAAAAGTTTTTTTTAACTCTTAAACTTATATATTTCTTTTGACTTGACTTGTTCACTTTATTTTGTGTCTAACTAGCTCTATAATTTTTTCATATGTTTGAAGAAAAAAAAGTGCAAAAAAGAGTTCAATGACTAGATAGGAAAATATATGGAAGTTCAAGAGTTAATATGGGACATCTGCCCATGATTCTAATTGTCGTTATAGAAAAAAGATTGACCCATTTTTTTTTATCTTTTTTTAGGTAAGAAGAATGTATTATTTTATTCCAATAGATATAACAAAAATTATGAAGATCCATTAAAAATTTTAAGGTGTATAATTACTAAATTATATACCTCATATTAACATTTTTCTAGAAAAAAGGGATCCATGAACACCATATGTCATATGTGCATTAACTATTGGCTATATGATATATATGCATTTGGCAAGTATATAAAATTGAGTAAAATTTGTTTATGATGCTCAAGAATGGATTTGGTATGATGTTTGACCAAATTATGTGACATTGTGTGGTGTAATATGGACAAATTGAACCAAGTAGGATGGCTCTTGCACAGCTAACAACAACTAAGATATGTGCTAGAAGTGCATAGGGGTAGGTCTCTTATGGCTATTACCAGGTGCATTGGAGCGTTGGGCATGAGTGTGCACCTGGAGCTAGAATTGCACCTAAGGTGTGCAGTAGTATGCATTAGGGTGCATAGGCTTGGCAGGAGCAATAATGGTCAAGACAGGAACACCGAGGAGCACCCTTATGGGTGCAATCTTATGGTGGGCAAGTAGTACCAAGGGAGGCTGGAGGGTGCCCCTATGTTATGCAGTAGCCCATGACATTAAGAGCACCTTAAAAGCACCTAATAAAGTGCAAGAGAGCAATGCCACCCTAAAGGTATTAAATGACCATAGAATGGTAGTAAGTTCACTATGACTTACCTAATGAGTGATTAGATGCCAAAAGGGCTTATGGAAACCTAAAGTCGCTTAGAAGTGTACTATGATGCTCAGGTGTACTATGAAGGGTGGGCTATCTAGGTAATTCACTAAGGTAAAACATAATAGGAAATTGAGCAATGCACATAATGAAGGAAATGAATGAATAACTAGCCAAATGCTAGTATGACCAAAAAGGTATAAAGCATTAAGTGCACTGTCTTAATAGGACTAGGGATTTAAAGACAAGGTGCCCAAAGGCACATTGAATATTGATTAATATTATGGTTCTAAAACTATATGGGTCAAAGTATGTTGCATGTATATAAATTATACACATATGACTGCCTTATATTGTGTTTTCTTTATAGGTTAAAGAAAGCTTTTTGAAAATTCTTTGAATTCTAGTCCATTGTATGTTATGTGCATATGATAATATTGTTGATGAGCTTAACAACTCTTAGAGTGATTGTTTGTTTGTTGTTTTTTTAGGTAATGCCTTGTGTAAATAGAGTAAAGTGCTACAAGTTAATTATTATGATTATGTACTAACTAAATGGTTGTTTCTGACCTATGGGTAGCTAAGGGTCAGAAGAACAACTAAGGGAGTCAAGGCATCAAAGGATACAGTTGTGGATACACAGGTTATGGTTATAAAGTGGGTCTTCATAGTATGGAGATGTGCTATATTTTGGGTACTTGTAAATACTTATAGTAATATGTGTATACTTGAGCTAGAAGAAAACTTGTTTTTATTTATGTTTATATGTCTTGTACATGTTAAATGTCTGCTTTTTTGTGAATATAAGTCAAATATATGGTTTTGGCAAAGACTTTTTTAATATATGTTTTCAAAAGCAGATGCCACCTCTATATCATATTGAAATAAAAGCCGAAGACTAATGCCATAATAAGGCTTTATCAATTTTTTTCTTGCAAGAAATGGTTTAATGAACCCATAAGCAACTAAAACGGTAAAGTGCAAGTGTAATGGACTAAGTTTCTAAAGACATGATACAAGCTATAAGTTCTTAGGAATTTATTCCTATATCAGGTTAAGGCATAACCTTACATCAACTGTGGCATTTTTTATGCCCTCTTGCTCTTATCCATATGACATATTTATGGCTCTATCGGGGTTTTAAATACCGTACTATATGGTCAGCATTTACCTATACTAAAGGCAAAATGGAATGATATAGGTTGGTTTTATTTCATCCTGTAAATCGGCCTGTACTGGTTTATATCGGTGTCTCGGTATACCGATATCTTGGTTTATATCATTCTCCAACCGGTACTACTTCTCCTCCACAGCCTCCATTGTTCCGTCTCAATAGCCTTTATTGTCCCTCTGTTCTGTTTTACTCCACCATCACTGGAAGATGGCTTCCACTCTGCCATGTCAATGGATTGAAAGTTTGTTGGAACAAGAAACAACAAAGAAAATAAGATGAAGGTTGGACACAGAGGAACAAAGATTAGAAAAAAAAAATAGAGAGGAGACGAAAGAAAATGAAGGTACTTGACAGGAAAAGAAAATTAGAATGAACAAAGAGAAGAGAAAAAAGAAAAGAAAAAGATAAGACAAGAGAGAATTAAACTTAAGAGATAGAAGAAAGTGATTCTTTCTTGGAACCAAGAGAAAGAAATAAATAAAAATTAATTAAAAATAAATAAATAAAAATTAATTAAAAATAAAAAGAAGCAACAGGCATTAAAAGTTGTGGTTAGATAGTTCTCACTCCTCTCTACCCCGTTCAACACAATACCAAAGGACTATTAATGGCAGGCATGCAACTAGCCAACCTTTCTTGTGACTTCTATTATTATATTAATTTCCCTTCATCTAAACCAAAATAAATAAATAAATAAATAATAAATGTAAAGAATTTCCAATAACCCTATTTAAAAATTGTTTCCTTTTTCTTTTTATGTAGAACTTTATCTGAAGTAAAACTTTTAAAAGTGTTAATGTGTTGTGTGTGAAATTAATTTTAATATGTATATGTATGTCTAAAATTGATTAAAAACCCATATATCGAGATCCAGTATTGTAACGTACCACTAAAGAAAGGGTACGGTAGCTAGTACGATATTTAAAACCTTGGGATTTATTAAAATACTAACATGTATACATTTATGTGAGTATGAAATATTTTTATGATTATTGACTACTCCATTTGTTCCCAAACAATTGCAACATATTTTATTTTTGGTAATATCAAATTTTGTTATATTTTCATATTCAATAAATTGTTTTACCATACTATCCTTGAAACTATCTTTTCAATACTCCAACCTTCTCAATTTACAAAGTTAAAGTAAAAGTAAAAAAAGTACATATATTTTTTTATTTTTTTAATCTGTGTGTTAAATCAAATTATTTAATAAATATAAGACTCAGAGAGTAATTCTTTTTCATCACTACAAAAAAAACGAAAAATGTTAGTTGATTTTAGTATTAGCCAAGTGATAAATTTGATTATACAATCACTACAAGGAAAAAGTCAATTAGCAACGGCTAGCCTTCGCTAAACATGAATTAGCAACTGCAAACCGTTGCTAAAAGGTCCGTCGCTGATTTACTCGCCGCTAATTTTTTAGCGATAGTTACCGTCACTAATTAGCGACAACTAAATGTCGCAAAATAGACCGTCACAAATTTTCTGGTAACGGTATCGGCCGGCGCATTAGCGACACATTGCCGGCACTAGTTAGTGATGCATAGCCTTCGCTAGTTAGTGACGTATAGCCGTCGCTAGTTAGTGACGAGTAGCTGTCGCTAGTTAGTGACGTATAGTGACGCTAGTTAGTGATGCGTAGCCGTCGCTAGTTAGTGCCAGTTAGTGACGTATAGCTATCGCTAGTTAGCCGTCACTAGTTTGTTACCTAGTATACCAATTTTTTACTTAAATTGAGGTGATACTGCAAATCAAGTTCTCAGTCTTTGCCTTTCGATTCCTTCTTGAAACCTAGCAATTATATACATGTTGATTTTGTGGTGGCTGCTTGCTTTTCCAACTATCCGAGAGTACAATTCATAACTAGGGGATAGGTGCATTCATCTATTTTCGTCTCACATAAAAGATTATTCCATCTACTCCACCTTACATATATGTATATATATTAGCGTCTATTTTTATGACCAAACCTCTACCTTATATATAAAATTTCAGACGTCTCTTGGTCTTGATGTCATTTATTTTTTTCGGAAAATGAAACTTGACCTTTTTCTTATTACTATCAATTTGTGTCTCTCTTTATTATGAAAATTAAATTTTATCAAACCATATTACATGGTTTGCCTTTTTTTAAATTATATGATAATACTTTAATTTAGTTCTTTAAACTGTAATGTAGCTAGGGACATTTTTAGGTTTTCTAACCAACAGACAACACGTGAACTAAATTTCTTTCACACTTTATTCCTGTCTTATAACATAGCAGTATATGATCAATAAACCATGCTAGCAACAGATACTATTATAATTAATATATAACAAAGTTTGTACTCATCACTTTAAACCATGCTACAAACAGATACTATTATAATTAATATATAACAAAGTTTGTACTCATCACTTTAAACCATGCTACGAACAGATACTATTCAATAGTTTTTTTACCCAAACATTCAACAATATTTGTTAACTCTCTACATCAACAAGAGAGGTATTGCTACATCTGGTGTTAGATATACATGTGATAGAAACAAGAGAACTGCGGTTACTCATTACAACAAAAAACTAAAAAGACTTACAATTGGTATTAGATATTATCGAGTACCAAGTGTCTGTGCGTCCCACCCAAAAGCAGCTTGTAGCACAATTAAACTATTTCACTTCAATTGTATTCATTGAGATTGCCTGTTGCATAGTGGTATTAGCTAGAATGCATATCAGCTGAATTTAAATTTTCAATTATTATAGTACAAGAACAAATTATATATAAATACATAGTAGAAAAGATTTGGATATATACAGTTAAATATAAAAAAAGTATGAACAAGAGAAAGCACTTCTCAAGTATTGCATATGCTCAAAGTTTTCACCAGATAAGAAAAAAAAGAATCAGAAACACATGAGGCGCATTACCTTACTTCTCTATGCACTCTTAACAGCACATTCTGCCGTTTTGTGTCCCTGTATTACTTTGACATTGCTGTACATACACGGACAAAACATTTCAAGAAATGAAAAAACTGAAAAATGCTTCAGTTTTTTAACATAAAACCCCTAAAACAGAACTTTGTTAATAATTCACTTCCTGTGGAAGGAAGTGATTTGCCGACATGTTCCTAAAGCAAAATGGAACTTGTTGATTTACCGTTACATTTTGGCTTATGTGACTTGCAGAACTATTTGTGATTCAAAGTTTAGGAAGATGGCATCTAAACTGAGGTTTTTGAATGGAGACATGTTTCTTATGGCCTAAGGAAGCTTTCTGCAGAATTTTGTGGAAAATGGAGCTGATCTTATTTGCAGCAGCCGAAAACCTGTACAAGGATAAGTTGTTGGGCAACTTTGACTCAAGTTTGACTTTGAGTTTGGAATGGAGTTTTGGTCTGATATTTTGCAGCAAAGTTTATCTACATATTTAGGACTTAGCTGCAAGTTTTTGTACCATTTGAAGCCATGGAACTCAAGATGGCCTCTTAAGATCAAGGTTGCTACTAATAGAACTTATAGAACTTGGTGCTCTTCAAACTCTGGGAGAATGACTTCTAAATTGAGGTCTAAAGTGATGAACAGGTTTCTTATAACCTAGGGAAGTATACTGCTATGTTTGGCTGGATTTGGAGCTGTAGTAATAAAAAATGACCTCCTAAGACCCCAAGCTCAAGTTATAAATCTGCTTATGAATACAGTGCTATGAATACAGTAATGAAACTTCCTGCTTATGAATACAATGCTATAAAAGACAGGAAATCAACAATGTTGAGGAAGTTTTATGGACATTTTTGTGGCATATCTTGAATTAAGCCTTCGAGTTGGAGTATTTAATTGGAGAAAACTTCCTGATAACTATAGAAAAGTTTATAAATATGTTTCATTATGAAAATGAAACTTGACTGGAAATTTTGGATGACTTATGAAATGCAGAATTTAGAAAACTCAACAAAAACAAGTTTTTGAAATCTTGTAATATGTAGAATTGTTTTGTGCTTCAAACTTTGGGTAAATGGTTTCTAAACTGAGGTTTAGGAACTATGACAACTTTCTTATGGGAAAGAGATGATAAATGTAGATTTTAGTGGAGTTTGAAGCTATGGAACTAAAAAGAGACATTTGAGTTTAATGTTGTAGTTGCTGGAAATCTATTAAAAAAAAAAAAGATAGAAGGAAGAAGTTTGACTTTTGGTTTGACTTTGAGGAGGAGAAAGAATCCAGAGATGAAATTTTGCAGACTTGTTTATGAGCTCAAAATGGACAGTTCCTAAGTTGAATTTTCTGGTTTTAAACTAAGTAGGAATACTAAGTTCGAAAAACACGTAAACAGCTGACCATCTTATTAAAGGGAAAACAAAAGAAAGTTCCAGAAACCGAAAAAAAAAAAATTCTTAACAGAAGGAAGCCAGCAAAGGAGAAAAACTAAAGTAGTGGAACGTTATGTATATACCTCAAAAGATGCAGTTTTTAGTTTAAGAGTCAACGTTTGTCCAGATATTCCCTCCTTCTGCATGTCAGATGACAGCATCTCTGCAATTTCAGCTACAAGGATAACCATAAAATAAATTCTACCACTAAAAAAATATTCAAAGATGCAAACCCTATATATTCCAATAGCTGTTCTCATCTAGTCCTGAGCCATGTATGACAAGAATTTGTCATTGTAAGTTCAATTCTTTAACAAACATGTACCTAATTTCTGATGAAGCAACGCAAGATCCTGTGTGGCTGCAAATGTCCTCTCATTGCTGATACTTTTACGAGACCTGACTTCAGGAGTGTCAGTCCCTCCAAGCCCCAATCCAACAGAGAGGAAAAAATCTACAGTATATTGGAAAGAGGATTTACAGCCAAATAAAAAGTGCCCCCAAATTATATATTAGCATGGAACACAGCAAACAAAGCCAACTGCTTCAATAAAAAGCAAAAGACATTAAGACTTGCTCCTTGCTAACTTTCATGTGCTCTTGTTTTCTTTAAACGACTAAGAAATTGGACCTTCTTCACCAACTCCATTCCTGTCTTTCAAAAATTCGTAGGCTTAAAAAAATTTTGGTTTTTGTAGCCAATAAACTGTCACACGAAAGGTCTAAAACTAATAGATCAGGGAAGTGTCAATTGAACACTCTGTCAACTGGATGTATTGAGAACTCAAAGTATGATTTTAGAGTAATTTGGACATATTACATATTGCACAACAAAAAACTTTAGCTTAAAAAACTCAGAGCAAGCAAACAATGAAGCTGATGATACAAGAAAAAAGCAAGTCTAGAATCAGAAGGAATCAATAAATAGCCAACAAAAAAATAAAGAGAAACATCCTGTATAAGTGAAAATATAAGTACCATGTATTCTCTGATAACAATCATAAATCATGGTACAGGTAAAGTAGCATATCGAACCTGATGTAGAACATGAAAAGAGCGCACAGAGAAAACTACCCTCCTGCAGCATCTCTTCACAAGTGGTAATTCCAAGAACACTCTTTAAAATGGTTTCAGTCACCTTGCTAATACCCCCAATCTACAAATATATTCCATGAAGTACATTTGAGTACTGTGGAAACTTATGTACTTTAAAAAATAGAAATAGGACAAAATCAATGTAGGATTCCAAAATATACATTAGAATGATAAATACCTTCCGAATTGGAAGAGAAGATACAAATGTCATGACAGCCATGTAGTCATTGAGGAGAACAAACTGACCATTTGGCTTGTTTATGTCTGAGCAAACCTGAGGAAAGATAAGCATGTATAGCAGACTTCAAAAGGTCACTTATATTTTTTGAAAGAAATACTGGCATGTGATTTTCAAATGGACCTATCCTTAAAAAAAGAACTCTCTATGAACCTTAGAAGTTAGGATGCCATCATAAACAAAATAGCATGGCATCGATTTTTTAATCTTAACTTGTCATATGCTGGCTTCATCTAAGCACCGAGAATTTTCTCCATATGCTCCTTCCATCACTATTGTGAAGGATCCCTAACTCAGTACTATCTCCTATCTTCATAGACATTTGATATGTTTCTTATAGTCGCCCCAACATAATGCCAATATATTTATGGTAATGTTAAAAGATTGAAAAATGGCTCACATTTTCTTTCATATGTTTTGGATGTAAAGTGTATTGTCACCAGATGTTGTTGGCAGTTGTGGAAGGCTATTTTGGAAGTAATCTGGTTCAGTTCTTGCCTTTTCACATGACGAATTTACATCTTTCAGAGGTTCTAGAGAAGTAGAAATATTACCACACTGCATACAAGAACAGTATCTTAGCAGCAAAAATAACCACAAATAAAGAAGTCTATATTAGATACGTCGATCAATTGTCAGGAACATGTTTGTGTTTAGGTATCTTTTTTTTTTTAAGCATACCATGAACAGAATAAAGAGTAGACATTGTGAAACAGTTCTAAAAAAAATGGAAATTCTCATTCAAATGGAACTTCCCTCCCCTAGCTGCTGAAACACAACATACGTAAAATTCTCAGCCTTTTGGGTAGGTGCTCCAAATGAGAGTCGTTTTCTAAATGAGTGCGAGCGCCTACGGTTGTTTTAGGAGTCTCATATAGCATTCCCGTAGTACTCTTCTAACATGTGATAATCTGTCTTAATGCCATGAAATCATTTAGATGAATTCTCCATCAACACATAGGATAATCTAGAACCCGCACTTACATTTCAGTACCTGGGAAGCTCCGCAGCTCGGAGATGCTGAAATTAGCAGCGATGGGTTTCGAGTTCGACTGGAGGAGAGATGGATGTGCCAGGAATCGAATTCCCCTACCTCCTTTGAAGAGCGAACTATGGCTGCTCGGCATTTGCGATCTTGATCATTTTCTTTCTAGTCGTCAGGAAGCTTTGATTTCTTTGGGCCGAATCCGATGCTCACTCTAATCAAACACAAATCGAAGAAAAATCGAAGAGAAGTCAACAACAAATCGATTACAATTCGAAGAACAATCGAAGATAAATCCCTAACTGGTCAAGTAGAGTGGAGTTACCCAGTGCTTCCCAGGCCGCTGTCGAGTGTGCGAAGAAGATCAACTCACTCCCATTATCACATTCGCCCTTCTGATTTTGAAATCCCCATCGAAGGTATTCAAGGGCATGGCGATTTGGCGTTGTTTTTACGAAATATAGCTGCGTTTTGTTTGGCAACAAGAAAGCCAAAGAGGCTTTAAAACTTGCTTAACCAAGCGACGGTGAGCCGTCGCATGAAGATAAACCGAGGGGGAGCCATCACTACTCACTAGCACTACTTGGACATCATTTTTTAAATTTTGTTCATGTATTTTTTTACCAAAAAAATTATAAATTTTATTTAAGGTTATTCTTATATACAAATAACTAATATTATGGTTACTGATCAAGAAATTAATATTGCTAAGGCCTAGAAAAAATCAGTTGAAATTTAAGAGATTTTCACTTTTCTTTTTTGTTTTTTAGAAAAATAATTGAGATAAATAATTTTTTTAACCTAAATTATAATCTATATTTTTTCCATAAACCTAAATAATTAAACCGTTGCTAAATGATATTTTTTCTAGTAGTGTTTATATATCTATGTGTGTGTGCATAAATATGTACAAATTAATGCGAATTACCCATATCATAATTTGATTAATAGAGTTAGTGAGGGCAAGATGTTATTAAATTTAGCGAAGGTAACACGTTACTAAATGTAGCGACGGCTAACTGTCACTAAATTAGCGACAGTAAACCGTCACTAAGTTAAATTAGCGACAGCAAGCCGTCATTAAAATTTAGTAACTCATAACGCCCACTAAACTTTTAGTTGACTTTAAGGTAAACATCTCCACGACATTACATATATTCAAAAAGAATTACTTATGTTAAAAGAGATGAGAATTTACCATAAAAAAAGACTAACACATGAGAACTATTACTTATTTTTTGGATTTTGTTAAGCTTAGCGACAGCTAACCGTCACTAACTTTAGCGACAGCTAACCGTCACTAAATTAGTGAAAGTAAGCCGTCACTAAATTTAGCGACGGTTAATCGTCACTAACTTTAGCGACGGTAAGCCGTCACTAACTTTAGCGACTGACAGCCGTTGCTAAAATCTCACCGGACTGTTAGCGACTATTTACCATCCTTAAGGTAAACATATCCACAACATGACATATATTCAAAAAAAAAATATTTATGTTAAAAGAGATGACAATTTATCATAAAAAATGACTAACAGATAAGAACTATTACTATTTTTTTTTATCTTGTTAAGCTTAGCGACGGCTAACCGTCACTAAATTAGCAAAGGTAAGCCGTCACTAAATTTAGCGACGGTTAATCGTCACTAAATTAGCGACAGTAAACCGTCATTAACTTTAGCGACGGCTCACCATCACTAAATTATCGACGGTAAGCCGTCATTGACTTTAGCGACGGTAAGCAGTCACTAACTTTGGCGACGGCTAACCGTCACTAAATTAACAACGGTAAACAGTCATTAAAATTTAGCGACTGACAGCCGTCGCTAAAATCTCACCGGACTGTTAGCGACTATTTACCGTCGCTAAGTAGCAATGGTTTTTAGCCGTCGCTAATTAAACCGTTGCTAAATGACGTTTTTCTAGTAGTGAATGATTCGACTTAAACAATCAAAGACGATTAAAAAAAATCCTAATTTTCTTTGTGTGTTTGGTTTTTTGGGGGGGGGGGTCCTTAGATGCATAAGTTTATACCGAAAACCATTAAATTAAAAACAACATGACTTCTGCAAATTAAAAAAAAAAAGACCATAACTAACTAACCCCAAGGAAAACATCGATTGAAACGAGAAAGCAGTATTGTACCAATCGTCCTCAAGTTATTCAATTGTTGCATTCGTCATCCGGACGTTATCTCAGGCGTTAAAAAATGACAAAAGTAAGGAAATGCACAGCTAACTCCAGAATTTAAAAAAAAATTCTATTTGACTCATCAAATTTTACTATTTTCTAGTTCAGTTCTAAAACCCAAAATACTCCCTCACGCCTTTATCTTGTCTCCTGACCCTTATATTAATGCTCATCCTTGTTTCCTCTATTTCAAACACAAAATCCTCACTCCGGTGAAACTAGAACCACTTCAATTCCCTCTCTAGACACAAGCTGGGTTAGCGAAGTGCTCCAAGATCCGCCACATTGTCCAAATTTGCCAAATGCTCAAGCAGGGGTGCAAGAAGGCCTGACGGGTAGCTAGCAGCAGCAGTAGCAAGAACAAGGCAGCACAAGTGTTGTCCGATGTTCTGGCTGGGCACGTGGCCGTGTGCATGGGTAGCAGCGGCAGGAGGTTCATCGTGTGCACTTTTTGAGGAGGCCTTGTGGACCATGTCCCAATTTACAGACTCGGCATCGAAATCCTGTAGGTTCCTCAGTGGCCTCAAGGATTTTCAGAGATGCTCCCGCTTGAGAATGAAGAAGAAGCTTGAGTTCGCCAACGAATCTTGGTTGTTGCTCCATCGCTTGGCTGATAAATCCATTTGCTATGGTGCTCTTAACTGGAGCTTCCATACCCGATGGTTACCGATTAATTAGAACAACTAACATGTGAGTTCTTTATTTCTTTTATTTTCTTCGCTCCTCTTCAATGCATAGTTATTACAAGGTGCACGGAGGTTGTGCATTGCGGCGGTTCATATGATCATTATATAAATTCTTGGAAAGATGTAGAAACTTGATATAACAAAAAAATATAAATATACTTTCAAGTTTCAGCCATTGTAATTTTCGAACAAAATAATGTTCACACCTTGTTAGGTGGAGGCTGAAGTAAAAAATGCTACTACTACATACATAAGATAAACAAATCATGGTTACTAATATATTTTTTTAAAAGACAATAAAGAAAATGAAAAAAAATGTTAATAAATGAAGAGGTTTGGTAACCCGCACATTGTATTAGATATTTTTTGTAATAAATTTTAATAATAATAGTGCGACACAAAATATATTACGTGCTTCGAAACAATAATGATAGAAATAATAATTAAAGCTTTATTTTAGAAAACAAAAATAAAGAAAACTAATAAAAAGAAGTTCGGATCAAGACAAAAAAATGGAAAAAATTTAGGCATTAAGGATAGTATTAAGGATTTAACAAATGACTTAATAAAAATAAAAAAACGGTTTAACTAAAAAATAAACAAATTATGGCCACCAATGTCTTACTTTAGAAGATAGTATATAAAAAAATAACAAAAAGAAAAACTTGGGAACCAAGAGAACAAATAAAAAATTTAATTAAATAGTTATAAAATTCAGAAACTAAAATGTAAGACAGACATAACTTATGTCCAAAAAAGAAAAAATTAGAAAGTTAGAGAATGAAATCGCGTGTAACAAAAAAAAAATGAAGACAAGCGAAAATCAGGAAAATTGTAACATAAGCCCTTAGAAAGGCAAGTGCCTTATGAAATGAGATAAAACTTGAAAAAGAGCAAATCACACCCTAAAAAAAGTTTTAAAAAAAAAACTACTGAACCATAACCCAAAACCAACTGGACTTTAGGGTTTAGAGTTTAGGGTTTTAGGGCCAAAATCAACTGGGCTCAACCAACCCAAAACCAAATTACTATTCATCCAACAGTACCAATGTTTATATTTAGAATATAATAGTAAGGTGTAATTTCATATTATACAAGAAGTTATACGTCAGTGGTGAATTATATTTGAAATTAATCAAGTCAACCTATAATCAACTTTTTTTTGTCAAATGATATGGGCGATAGTCGTGAAACATTCAATTGGTAATTCATTATGGTACTTTTATGAGCAATTTGTTACCGTATAGGACATTAGGAAAATGTATCATCCAAAGGTATAATATGTCATGTATTCACCATTCAAATTTGGTACTTTATTTATTTTAGTTTATTTCAGTTTTAGGACTGAATTAGAAACTCATAATGTTTTAAGACCTAAATAGAAAAATTTTATAAGTTATAAGATTAACTGTGCATTTTTCCCCTTGATTTTGTTACTTTTTAACGATCTAAAATAACAATATGATGACCAGTGTAACCATTAAATAGTTTGACATCAATCGGTGTAATATTTAATAGTTCTCAGATGATTAAGTAATATGAAATATAAATTACAGGTGACATGTGGAGTTTAGCCAATGTTTTAATATGGACCCCATTATTGCATGGGTCCTTGAAGCTGGCCTGTTTTGTTGGGCGAAATATGGCCTCATACCTGATTCCTTCTCTGAAAGGCCGCCTTCTCATCGTTTTGATCCATATGGACATGCTTTAATGTGCTCGAGCCTACTTGGGCCCAAGTCCGGGCCTTAAGAAACACAGCAAATTCTAATTTACGTGCCCGCGTTCGAAATATGCTGAAGTTAAGACTTAAGAGAATTGCAAATATTTTACAGAAATCTCCCTCTCGTTTTCTTTCTTTCTTTTTTTTTTTTTTTTTTCCTTTTCTGGGGGGAAATCTTAGTACATTTAATATCTTCTATGTACTTTATCCAAATGTAGGAGTCATGCCTGGCCCTCCCTTCAATTCAGACCGTTCCATCCACGCCAAAACTTTTCTGATGGGAAGTTGACATTGAGAATGAACGTGAAAATTCACTTTCGTTACAAATGTCGCATTGCCAAAAGTTGTCACCCCAAAAGCAAACAGGGTAGTGGTCCCTGTTATGGTGCACCATAAATAAGTCACAAAAACAAAAGGGCTAGAGAAGTATGTAGAGCGAGAGAGAGGGATTAATTTCGTCATTTTTTTTTTTTTTTATGTTTACATGTCTCATGCATTTGGATTTGTGCGATCGACTAGGGTACGCTTCCAAAAAAGAAAAGGAAAGATCGAGAAAAAAAATGAATGTTAATTATCAGCCCAAGTAAATCAATTGGCTACTGAGTAAATAACGAAAAAGTCAAACAATAAATCAAAGGTTAAAAAAAATCAGATTATTCGTCTCTTTTGATTGAATTTATTTGATGAGTTCGGCATATTTTAGACAATGCTCTTTACCTGTTTCGTGCTATAGTTAACGAAATTTAAATAATTGTGTGAATTAATTTGCTAAGTGACGACTTTTTATTTTTTATTTTTTCTTGATAAATGTTAAGTAACAAGTTAATCTGAGGGAAACATTTGGGCACAGTGGTGGAACCACATAGGGGAGGGGGTCTTCTGCCCCGAGAATTTCAAAATTCAGCAAACAAGAGTTACTAAGTTAGTCATTTTATGAAAAGTTAAGGACTAGGTGTGAATTTTTCCCTCTAGCTGGTGAAGAATATAAATAGGCTAAATAGCGCCAACAGACCTAAATCTTTATTTTTTATTACAAATTTATCCATAACCTCTCAATCATTGCATATCCATCCTAAACTTTTGTCTAACATTGCTAATTCGTCCCTTGACTAATAGTTAAAGTGGTTAGTGACGGAATTGAGACAAATATGCAACAATTAAGAACTTAGGGATGAATTTATAGTGAAAAGTAAATGTTTGGGGGATTCCTGGTGCTATTTTTCCTTTTTCTTTTGTATTTCCCTTTTCTTTTTTCTCTTAGGTTTTGGCGTTGCTTGTCTTACCTCTGCCTAGCCCCAAAACTGAAAACTTGGTTCTGCACTATTTGTGCAGTTGTATACAAGCGCAATAATTACTTGCTGGTATTTACAGTCATTTACTTGCTTGTCGTACATTTTCTTTTTCAATGGATGCATTTATATATGTTACTATTGTATTTTGTTATGTCTCAAACTAGAAACACAAATATAAAGATGCATGATAGTTCCTCTGTTTTATTAATTAATTTTTTATTTGACGATCTAGTTTGGAAAAATGGTAAGGATTTACACCTAATTGCTTTTTAACTTAAGTTAATAAAAATGTCTTACTTTTATCAGAACATTTTTTTATTGGCGACCAATTTTATTTAAAACTTAATATTATATAATTTTAATAATGGATTGAAACTAAATTTTTTTATTTTAGTAAATTTTTATGATTTTTTAGGCATAAAAAATGAAAAATTCATTAAAAAATAATAATATTATAAAAATTTCAATTTTAGTATATTATTACATCTACATAATATTAGTTCAAATAAATTTGTTCCTAACAAAAAAAGATGTAAAAATAAAAGTAAGTCATTTTGAATTAAGCTAATTTAAGTTAAAATGAATTGAATATCATTTTAATCTCCAATTTTTTTCCATTTTGAGCAATTTAATTCTATAGTTTCCCATCAAGCAAATAAAAAAAATCAACAAGTCAACATTTAATATCCCTCAAGTGCCACAGCAAATTTAATTTTCATATTTAGCTAGCGAAATGTCCAAAGTATGAGTAATAGAGCTGATAATTTCATAGTTTTAGGATTATTTTGATAAATTGATACATTTTAGGACTAAATCGATAAAACATAAAATAAAAAAAAAATAGACTAATTATGTACTTTAATAAAAAGGTTCTCTTCCCAATTTTGGGCTTGACACCTTGAGTTCGACATGCTCCTCCTCATTGTACTGTAATGCTTAGTAGATAAATAAATAAATGGTAATTTTATGATAAAAATCCCAAGGTTTCATTGAAAAAATACTGTTTTCCCATGTATGATCTATCTAAGGGTAAATTGAAAATATAATTTGTTATTCGCATTTTAGAGCTGCAATAACATTTAATACGGTTTTAGTTAAGGATGTAACCCCCCCCCCCCTTTCCCTCCCTTTTTTTTGGGGGGTATGTGTGAAGGAGGCTAAGAAATTATAAGTCCTATTCTGTGATTTATGCATGGAAAAGGATTCATAAAGTGGCGTGACCCACTGGTTTTATTGGAATTAGGAAAGATGAATAACATTTAACATAACAATTTGTTACAATTTGTTTGCTTGAGAAGCTTTTACTCAAGTAGTAATGCAGTATACAGTTTTTCTTATCCCGATGTTAATCTCATTATGTAGTACGTAACCTCAGTTTATTATTCAATGTTAATGAATTATAACACTATTGATTGGTTTTCTTCATGGGCAGGTCTTCGTCAATATGATCTATTCCCCCCATATATATCTTTTTATTTTGTGCGCGGAAACTTTTTCGATTTATCTAACTAACCTCTAATCATTAGGTAATCTTGTGGGCTTGCGGATTAGTTGGAATGATCTGTCTATTAGTCTTTTTTTTTTTTGTGTGAATGATTGGTTGATTTTCTTTCAGCTTTCTAATGGAGTGGTTATGATTATAAAGAATTCTCTATTGTTGTTTGAGTTGGCGGCAAGGCAAGATGTTAATTTTTCCAAATCAAAATGGATGTTCAGTAGTAATATTCCGGATGATCTGATCTAGAAATACTATAACATCCTTCTAATTTTAGTTAATCCCGAAGTCCTTAATTACCTGAAAGCTCAGAACTTGTCTAAATCTTAATTATTTTAGTTCTTACTGGATAAATTTTAAAGCGTTTAGAGTCAATTGAAAATGGAAGTTACTGAATTGTGTAGGAAGACTAACCCTTATTAGTCCATGTTAACCTCATTGTCGGTCTATATCATTTCTCTATTTAAGGTGTCAATTACGTTATTTGATAAGATTTCTAGTAAGTTTACCAAAATTTTGGTGGTCGGGATCTTCGAATAAAAGGAAATATCATCTTAAAATATATGAATCACCTAATGTTACCAAAAGCCTTAGGATGTTTGGGATCAAAGGTATGCACCTTTGTAACGATGTCTTCCTTCCCAAAACATTATGGAGGATTTTTACAAGTAAACTAGATGCTCTTAGTCTATATGGTTAGTCAAGGGCAAGAGTAATACTTCCTTAATTTGGAGAGGTTTGCTGTATGGATGCTCTCTTTGTTAATGGTTATGATTGGTCAATCGGAGATGGTAATTCTATATGCATGTGGATTCTAGGCATTCTCCCAAATATTGTTAGAGTCTTGAGCTTGGAGTTTTTGAATCACAAAACTCTCAAAGTGATGGACCTTGCTTTTTAGCCTACCCAAGATTAGAATACGAAGTTCATTTATACCAGTTTTCCCACTTAGATAGTTCAGCTCATACTACAGTTGCCTCCTCCTTCTCTCCCTATAGGGCTAGATATAATTCATTAGCATGGCAATCCACTTGGTCATTATACTTTTGAAAAAGGTTATGCCTGCCTTGCAATTGCTTCTTTAATCTACCATTTACCACAATCTAGATTACAATAGCTATGGTCAAACTCAAAATCCATTATTCTTTTAAGTGATCAAGAGGTTGTAGGGTGCTTGCCTTGGAAATTTAATGTATTTTTCTGGAAGTGCCTCCTTAATACTTTTCATATTGTTGCAAATGTTTTCATTTTATTGTGAATATTTCTATTTTATTTTAAACAATTTGTGAAATATTTTCAGTTCATTCTAACTAAGTTGTGATTGTTTTTATTTCTTTTTAAACAAGTTGTTTCAATTTCATTTAAAACAAATTGTGAATGTTTCCATTCATTTCTAAACAAATTGCTTCAATTCCATTCTAACCAAGCTGTAAATGTTTTCATTTTATTGTAAATATTTTCATTTTATTCTAACAAAGTTGTTTCCATTTAATTCTAACCAAGTTGTGATTGTATCCACTTCATTGTAAACAAGTTGTAAATGTTTTCATTTTATTCTAAAGAAGCTGCAAATGTTTCTATTTCATTTTAAACAAATTTTGAATATTTTTATTTCATTCTAAATAAATTTTGAATATTTTAATTTCATTCTAAATAAATTATGAATGTTTTCATCTCATTCTAAACAAGTTGTAAATGTTTCCATTTCATTGTAAATATTTTCTTCTATCTCATTTTAAATAAGTTGTCAATGTTTCTATTTCATTGTGAATGTTTTCATTTCATTCTAAACAAGTTATTTTCATTTCATTATAACCAAGTATTAAGGAGACACTTCCAGAGAAATACATTAAATTATTTCTAACCTAATAAATTTATAGAAATTCAATCATATTTTATTCAATGAACAATTAGCTTTTAAATGACATTCATTTCAAATAAAAATCATAAAAATAAAAATAAATTATTTTAAATTAATCTAATGTAATGCAAACAAGCTGTAAGTAACATTCTTTATAGATGGAGCCGTGTAGGCACTAGTGAATAAGATTGAAAAACAAAAGTGAAGGAGGAGACTCCCCGTTGACAGGTCCGCCAGCGTGAAGTGGGTTGGCAATCAATTGGTCAAATTCCAATGTTCCAGATAGAAAGAAACAACTGAAAATATTTAAACAACCCAATTGCTTAATTAAGTAGGGGATTGAGGGCAGTGAAGATGGCTATTGGCTAGAAGTCGAGGTCGCCCGCGTTATCAAGTATCGATGAATCATTACACATTCGAAATGATAACGTTTAATTTAATCCCTTTTGCTAGCCAATAATGAAGTTTAATTATCCTCTCTATCCACACTGTTGAAATATTTACGTTTGATACACATGAGAAAGACTGAAAAAATTTGTTTGGTATTTTAACTTCTACGCTTCATTTTTCACCTGTAAATAAAAAATGAAAAAGATGAGTATTAAAATAGTATAATTTAAAATATATTATGATAACATAATTTATTAATATAAAAATATTACAAAAATTTGAGACAATCCAACATAAAATATGTGACAAAATAATTTAGAATGGAGCGAATAATTACTTCATATAAGAACGTAGAATTCATAAAGAATCAGCATTTAGTTTTTTAGGTTGGAAAAAAAAATATTAATGATAGCCAGGGACGGAGCTGCCAAGGGGTAGGGAGGGGCGACATTATTAGTAGTATATTATAGGATAAAAATTGCAATAATATTAAAGTTAGGTATTTGTTTCTAAATTGTAAAATTAATTAGGGACTTTTAAAGATTTTATCCTTTTTTAAAAGTTTTAAATGGAACCAAAATTAGAAACATGGAGATCACGAGTTGCGAACGAACCAGGCCCAGCCACTCCTGGCTCTGACGCTCCATCCCTCCATTCTTCAGTAGCGACGAAGATTCTCTTCGACCTAGCTTGCCGACAGACGACGGTGACCTAGCCAGCTTGAGCTTCTTCTTCCAATTGCCAACATTCCTTCTGTCCATCTCCTCCTCTGACTTCGAGTCTAAGTTTTTGGAGAAAGCCCCCGTGCGTCTAGTAGCCGAGTCGTAACAGAGGTTGAGCATTTTCTCAATTTTCCTTTCTTTTCCTTTAGTTCTTTATTTTTTTATTAATTGCTCACTCAAATTTGTAAATAAAGTATACTAAATTAGTCAATAGTGAAGCTAAGATGTAATATCCTAATTCCTATGTTTCCAGTTCCGGATTTATAGCTTTCTCTGTTCTTGAAATCGAATCTTCATAATACTTTGCTTGAGAAATAAGAATTACGGTAATGAAACATTGTGTATTGTGCTTAGCATTCATGTGATTGACTTATTTGCATATGTTATTAGAGAATATGTGAAGAAACATAGACAAAAGTTAGTATTAATTACAAACAAATTTATTATTATAATTTTTTTGCATAATTTTAGGATGATTTAAATCCAATTGCCTTATGAATCCCAAATTATCATGA
The DNA here is from genome assembly GCA_005392925.1 of Aquilaria sinensis. Taxonomy (NCBI): domain Eukaryota; kingdom Viridiplantae; phylum Streptophyta; class Magnoliopsida; order Malvales; family Thymelaeaceae; genus Aquilaria; species Aquilaria sinensis. The sequence goes on along the minus strand of SMDT01003169.1, from coordinate 573,078 downwards.
TAAAAATTTTCTTTTCATTGTTGTTTTTGTCTTATTTTTCATAACAAGTAAAAGAGTAAGTTTGAGAATATTTGTTGTTGTTCTTAAGTAAATTAATTGAAGAATATAGAAATTTCTCCTATTTTATAATTGCTTAAGTGTTAGATTTTTGTTTTTACAGCAATGGCTAATAAACAAAAGAAATTATTCCACTTTTTTAAGAAGAAATCTTCACCAGAAAGTAAAGGCCTACCCGAAAGTAATCAATGTTCAAGAATGTTGGAAGAGCTTTCAGAATCTGTTAGATATGAGGATTGTGAAGACTAAATTAAGAAACAAGATGGAAAATGATTTTTTTGCTAATAGTCTACTTTTGTATATTGAAAAGAAATTGCAGAAACTTTTAGTTTGAATTCTATACTTGATGATTTTATGGATTTAAAGAAATGCCGTGTTAAATTCTAAACTAAATTATTGTAGATATTCAAATTTTATGAGTTTATATAATACATTATTTGATGTTTTGTATTATTAATTATAAATTTATACTTATTAACAACCCGCCCACACTCATGCTTTTTGCCTCACCCCCATTGCCGCAAATCCTGGTTACGTCCCTGATGATAGCATTTATCCTTAGTGCTTTGAAAAAGCTCTCACAACTATTATAATTGATTCCAACCTTTAACACCAATTTTAAATGTTATGAAAATTGTCTAGGGGGAATGTGGGTGTTCAATCTAAAACTGAATTACGTACTAACATGGAAGTTTTGATCAAGGTTAATCAGAGTTATTTTTTGAAATTTGAGAGTACTTTACCCTTTTTTTAATAGTGTGATAAGATAAATCTTTTACATAAATAGTTGCCCCGAATTCTTATCTCATCATAATGAAATTTTTGAGTAATTTTTTTAGTAACCTTTTTCAATCTTGTCTGTATATAGTACATTTTCTATCACACATTTTAAGTACTACTTTTATTTTTTGCCCATATCACTTTCTCGTTACTCAAACTTTATCAACTCGCTCAAAAGAGTTTTTAAGTGTTGGTATAGTACAACTCTGTCCCTCAATTATAAAACGTAGGACACTTAGCTTTTCACTTTAACTTCATTAATTGACTAGTCATAAGAAAAAAAAATGAATGCTTAGCCACCTAACTTCTTATTTTATCTTTGTTGTACCTTGTACTTTACTATCTATAACATATGCCCCTATCCCCAACTCATCCTCCTGTATTCTACATCTATGACGCCTACCTATCCTTTGCCTCATTCCCACCATCAGCCTTTTCCAATGACATCATTAGTGGCACCCACAACGGTGACCTTAGTGTTGTTCTCTACCATCTCTCTTTGTCCCTTTCTGTGCACCTTATTCTTTTCATCTTTGATAAGCACCATGGGGAAGGAATCAAAGAGATTGAATATGTGGATCAAGCGTGAGAGGTTGGCCTTTAAGTAGGATGAATAGCAGTGCCCAACATTTAAAAGTAGCTAGATTCAGTTATGAAAATGCGACATTTAGTGGTTTTAAATTTAGGCTTTCTCCCTCATTCGATTAGTAATTAATAATGTCTAAAAAGCTTAAAGGTTGCAATCATCCCAAGGGCTTCCTTCCAAAAGAGATTTTTTTTCAATGACTGGTTCATTGTTCTTTTGTAATCATTTTATAAAGAAATGGAGAAGAAAATAGAAAAAAAAACCCAGCTTAAACAATTATTTATTAAAATTGATTATAAATTACCTTATTTTTATATGTAGTACATTTTTTTCTCAACTAGAATATTAATTGAAATTTTGTACTTTAGAAGCCAAAAAAAATCACTTTTAAATTTTTCAAAAAAAAAATATGTTAGGCAATGCAAGGAAAAAAAATTCATAAACAATATTTAATTTGCATAAAAATTATCAAAGTGATAATGTGTATGATTAAGCTTCATGATGCTCCTTGGGGATGGAATTACTTTTTATCTTTTATGTCTAATTCTAATCAATTGCTTCAAGTTATGTATTTTTATTATTTAGTAACTAAGACTTTAAACTTTTACACTTAGGTCACCAAACTATTAAAAATCTGACAAAGTTAATGGCAACTAGATCAGGTCATTGAGTTAAAAAAGTAAAGTGTCTTACTGTTCATAGTTCGAGGAAGAAAAATGCATGAGTCATAGTTTAGGGACTAGACAACCTAAATCAATATAGTTCAAGGGACAAAAGTAATTTAGGCCTAAAAATTTATGGTGGTTATTAAATAAAATGTTGTATATTCATACTTCCTTCAATGAGATATCATTAATGCAGGGGCGGAACTTTTAGGGTTAGAGAGAGGTGTTTGTACTAAAATTAATTAAAAGCCATTTACACTTTATAGTTATTTATGGTATAAATAAAATAAAATAGGAGAAAGTAAAAGTGCTACCCTTCCACATAGAAGGCAAGTTATTAAGGACTATAGTGTAACTTATGCAAATTTTTAAGGAGTAAAAGCAATAAAAGACCAGAATGTATAATTTGCTAAATTACATAAATCTTACCAGAGTTTTGATAAAGTTGCAGTTTGCCCATCTTATTTTGGAAGGGAGAATTACTAAAAATTTTTTGAGGTTTAGTTGAACCTACTTTTTTATTCTCGTTGTGTGGAATACTCACACTTACCCCATCTCTAAAGTTAACTTTGTGAGTCAATATTAAACAAAAGAAGAGAAAATACTTAATTTTCCCTTCTTAGTTTTTTTCCATAAAAACTTTGTCCCTCAGCTGTTGCATTAATACAAGTTAATCACATGAACAAATCCTACGATACATCGGATCCAAAATCCAATGAAACCAAAATTTTTTTTACAATACCCAGTTCCAGTTATTTTTTTTCCAACTCAACAACTCCTTGGTCAAAAGAGAAATTAGTCTCTGTTCTCTCCCTACAATGATTGGTACTTATTAACTCTAGAATATCTTATAGAAAGCAAAATGGAAAAGATCAAGCACACAATTGTTCCCATAAACAGCATTAACATGCAAGTCGCTTCAATTAGGTTGGGCCCTGTCATCTTCTTTCCTCCATGGCTTCTCGGAGCTCTAGTACTCATGACGCCACCAAATGCTTTCCCTCTCCTAGCATGGCTCCTGAGCCATCATCTTGGTATCCGCGACTATGGAGAAACAGATGCGCCTCCCTCTGCTAACTCATACACCACTCTCTACATCATCGGAGACTTGGTTGGATGTTGTAAACACAAGAGTTTTAAATGCATAACCCCTATTCACCCACAATTGTACAGTATTGTTGTGTGCAAGTGATAAATACAGATGTCGTCCCAAGAGATAGACAGGATTTTACCTAAAGTCATGTCCTAGCTACCCACTAATAAAGTGAAGTTAAAAAAGGGCTAACGCTAAATTCAAATCTAAGCTAAGTGAATTCTAAGTACTAAGTAAATGTAAATGTCACAAGTGAAAATGAAGTATCGAAAAGGGAATAAGCTAACTAGAACTAGCTAATTTAACTATAGAGAATGTGACTTGATTGTGAAAGTTATCTATCTAGGATTCCACTCTTTTACTTGTTACTTAAGTCAAATGAAGTTTCAAGGGTACTAACTTCCTATGTGTTGTAAGGATTCAACCATCAAAACTTTCTTTCTCAAGACCAAGTTTTGCTCACATAAGATTAATTATGGCATTTATCAAGCTCATACATGAATCTTAAATGGATTAATATCTAACATTATCTCAATCACCTAATGGGTTTATAGTTTATCTTTAATCCAGAAGACCTATCATGCTCTACTCTTCATTTCCACCTATCTTTTTTATTTCTCAAGAAATAAGTGAGATTGTGAGTTGTGTGTGGTGGCCAATCAAAACACATCCATTAAGCTCAAGAATAGGTAACACAAGATAATCAATACCCATAAAAAACCTCAAATAAACATTAGATGACAAGTATCAAGAATTTCATTCTAGAAAAATATAAAAATCTACTCCATGTCCAAACTATCAACAAACATCATACTAGAGTTCAAGTAAACCATGAAGAAATATAAGAGAGAAAAGAAAACAAAAGAAGGAACAAAAAAAAACCCCTAGAAGCTTAAGTTCCCTTAGCTTCCTAGCTCCCCCTTAGCGCCTTCAAGCAAACTCCCACATCAGTCTCCCATGGTAGCTAAAAAAAAAAATGAGAAAAAGAGTATGGTGAATGATTCAAAGCCTAGACCCTTATTGGAGAAGTTGTAGTCCAAATCTGCTACAAAACTTTGTCTTATACTTCATCTAACTTAATGGATAGAATCCCATAGCCAATGAAGAACTTGGATTAAAAAATGAAGTAAAGGACCACAAAGACCCAGAAAATGTGGCGTCGCATCACCCAAACAGGGGAAATGCAATGCCTTGTCGCAACAACATCAAACGACAGTGTCACAACACCAAGATAGCAAAAATATAGCAAAGAGTTGACAATGTTGGCAACGCGTCCTTGATGATGACAATGTATTGCCTCAAGCTTCTTCTTGCTTTGACCCATGCACAATTAACTTTTTCTTCGCTTGATCCTGCTTCATTCCAATGCCTCCACAATGTTCTCCAACCTACATAATAAAGGAACAATTTAAGAAATGCTAAGAAAGGTGACATAGAGTGATAGAAATTGATTGTCAAAGTTTCCAGAAAGTCAATTATTTTGACCATCACAATATGTACTTAACATCAGACACTTCGACATGCTTGGTGTTTGTAGGATCTCATAGTAGAAAACTAAAAAGTTCAAAGTAAATCCAAGCTGGATAAGGTGAGTTGGAGCAAGATCTGTGTTTGCAATGTCTTGTGACACTGAAATCACAAAGAAATTGACATAAATTCACATATAATTATAAGAAAAAAAAAAAGGACAAATGCGTGGAAACTATGCAGATTTGTACGCAATAAGGGTGCTCTTGGCAGTCTCCTTGTGCTCAGTACAAGTCTTGAACTTGGCAAGGTACTTGTAAAAATCTCCCTTCATATTAAGGTAAAAGACCTTAGAATCACTTGAGGCGGTAGAGGAAATGAGGTGAGTGTCGAGGATCTTTAAGATGTCATTGCAAATCTTGGTGAGCTTGGCCTCATTCCTTTGTGTGATAGTTACAGATCGAGGAGATGTGGTTGTTGTTGCCATGGCTCTCTTTTTACTACTTGATCGAGGAAATGATATGCAAGAAGGCTCGATGGGCTCCAATGACATTCTTGTAGGCACCGTTGAATCAAGTTTCCTTAGCCCTAATACCGAATGTCACACTGGAGGTCAGGGTTAATGAGGTAGGCTCTGTTAATAAGGTAGTGGAAGTGAGATCTTTGGTAGAGGTGGAGGTGGAAGAGGAGGGAAGTGGAGAGGGATGGAGGGAGACACAATAGCTTGTTGGATACAAAAGTCGGGGGGCAAAGGGTTTTAAAGAAAAAGGCTAGAAGGGCAAAATCAAATATTTTCTCTTTTTTGTCGTAACAGTAACTTTTAAAGTTAACTTTACAGGTAAGTGTGGGTATTCCAAATAGTAAAGATGAAAATGTAGATTCGACTAGACCTCAAGGAGAATTATGGTAATTTTTCCTATTTTGAAAACGTAAACTTTTCCCATTTAAAAAATTGTTTTATATCATCTCTAATTTTTCCCCAAATGAACAACATATTATATATTGATTTTTGCCCCAAAAATGGTCACCAAGTTCCGCCACTGATTGAATGATGAAAATATTTTATAGTTTTTTTTTTCAAATGTATCATTTCAATCATATAAAATTTATAAATGATAATATTAGAGAAACATACTTTCATGTGTCAATGTATACTATTCAGGAAACAAATATGAAAGTAGAACTCTTACAAAAATTATTACAAATCCATCCAAGATATCGCATATATTAATGGGCTATGTGATGAATCCGCGTCCAGAGTGGCTAAAGCTAACGATAATTCCAAAGAAAAAATATTACATATCTCTTTTTTGTTTGATGAAAAATATATCTCCAGATATATATAATATGCAACGTGTTTGATGCATACTCGTTTGTGTTTTTCAATATGAACAAATTTAACCGGAAGACTGCTGCCGTTTATTCTCTCACATCTTGAGCCAAGATCCGAATATCTTGTATTTTCCTTTGTCGTGCACTTTTGTTTGCTTGTGCTGCTATAAACCAAACAGAAGAATATGTCTAGAGCACCGCTGGATTCGTGTGAACTTAATTAATTTGAACCGGATCGATCATCCTTGTTCACTCTAGAAATCCTAACTGAATCGCAGATCGGTTCCTCAAATTGTTTTATTGTCGTGAAACGTATTGCTCGGATGTATGTTTTCCTTTAATTTTTTTTACCAACATTTTGCCAAAATGTTTTTGTTTTTTTACCAACGTATTCTATTTACCAACTTTATAGATGAGTATTTTTTTATTTATTTTTTATATCTAAAATATGCTAGGGTCCACCGAGTAGAGGATATCCGAGGGCACCATATCTTACTACCTACATCCAAAGACACAAGATAGTATCAGGAAGACTAACGGTGTCGTGCGAGCGGTGGCTTATGATGCTCAAATCAGTGATGAATGTGGTATTCAACCTAGAGAAATATAAGAAATATTCTCTGTATAAATAGCTAAATGTTGGACTTAACAGACATATGCCTTGGTTTTTGAGTCCACATAGGCATTAAGTAGACCTTTGTTGTCACTTAGGCATTAGGCCCAACAACCCGATGCCTTCAGGTGCATTCCAATTATGAGTATTAGAAAGTTGTTTCTTTAGTGAGTGTGGGGGTTACCTACATTCTAGAGTGCATATGTGGAAAATGCCCCCTAGAGGAGTTGACTAATCTCTAGGGGTGTTCATGAGGCAGGTATAACAGGGTTCTGGCTCAACCTAACCCCACCTGTATCATTGATCGGGTTTCTCAATTCACTATTCAACCATACTCGCATACCTAAAAGCTTATGGAAACATGAATCGCATAGAAAGCGGGTCGGGTTGAATCGGTATGACCATGTTTTCATAATCTCATGTAAGACAATAATTTTTATCCAAAATAGTTATAAAGTAAAACATAATAATTAACTTAAAAATGTACACCCAATTCATTTTAACTTAAGTCAACTTAATCTAAAATGATTTTAAATCTTTTTCACCTAGAACCAATTTCATTTGAAAGCCAATATTATATAGGTGTAATAATACATTTGAAACAAAATTTTTGTCATGTTATTAAATTTCTATGAAAATTTCTTTTTTAATGTTTAAAAAATAAAAATTTATAAAAAAAATTAATAGTATTATAAAAATTTTACAATCAATGGATTATTTTACCTAAATAATATTAACTTTCAAATAAAATTAGTTTCAAGTAAAAAAAATGTAAACATACAAATAAGTTATTTTGAATTAAGTTGACTTAAGTTAAAATGAATTGGGTGGTAATTTCTACAAAAACATCTCAATCAAAATAACTTCAAAACTGTCATACTCTATTTCTAAATCAATTATTTGTAACATGCTAACATCAAAATTTTCAATTTATTTTCATTGAATTTTTAGAGTTGATTTAGTGCTGAAGTGATAATTAACAAAAACCAAATGAAGCAAACAGCAAGGAGCTAACACTAGTTGGTTCGGGTCATTAAAATAAGGCACCCTAAAAACAACACTGTTGGTCATTTTCCCCCCCTCTAGCATGCAAATTTTGTGTTCGAAGTAATTGTGTCACTTAGGATTTTTCTTTTTTTAAGAAAGTATGGCTACCTCTTTCAAAACTACAACAGACCAACTAAACAAAATTAAGTCCACAAGATTTAAAACTATTTGGAAGTAACAAGCATTAATTACCCTAAAATACATTGCCAATTCAATGCCTTAAAAAAGACAGCTCCAATGACCATTGGCTACCCAAATGTACTTTAACATGCCACTCATATATTGATAAGGGATAATAAATTAAGGATTAAAAATTGGAGATTAGAAGCGGGTTGGTGCAACTTAATCAGGTTTTGCTTTTCATAACCCAAATAGATTCCCATGGATGATCGAGTTATGCTTTTCACTACCTAACCCGACCTTAACCCTGCATAAAACTCACATTGTCATCAATTTCAATTCGGGTTAATTGGTTTTGTGAGTAGCTTGGGTTAGATGAACATCCCTACTGAGCTTATCTTCCAGTGAATGAAGGGGGAGATGTTGATATCCAGTATGTCTTTTGTTGGACTTTTGCCATAACAATTCCCTGATGCAATGCAGTGTACTTACAAATTGTCTTTTTTGTTCATTTAGAAGGGGCTTCTTATGGCTTGAAGACCAAGTTTTCATCCATGCCTTCTATGCAATAATTAAGTCATTTGAGTGAAATATATAAGCCCTAAAGGCTTTTACATAAATGTTTGCAACACACAATGTTACTTGTAAGAAATACTTTCTTAAGTGTTATTCCAAGAATTGCATGAAATGGACATTTAGCATCAGTAGTTTGTGTGCTTGAAATCAGTCAACCGAAGGAACCTTTGTCCTTCCACCCTTTTGGAAAGGCATTGTAGCACGTTTATGATGTCCGGAACCTTCTTGAGGTTATTAACCTCCATATGGAAAACCAACAATGGTCTTATAGTCCTCTATGTTCTAAGTTTTTGTTTTCCTTATGGCCTAGCCTTTTTCGTATAAGGCTGTCTTTCTTAAGGACTCCCCTAAGTCCAACTTTCCATGGAACTACTTTGAGTCCCTTATTCTGTGAAGCTTTCCCGAAGGCTAGACTTTTAAAGGCTATCATACGAAAGGCTTGCTTCCCAATGAGGTTTATTCCCTTCAAGAGTTGTAATCCAGAAGGCCTAACTTTTAGGAAGGTTTACTTCACTTGAGACCTTTATTTAGGAGGCCCATCTCATGGGTAGTTGTTTGTGAAACCAGTCTCTAGAAAGTTAGATCTTATTATGGATGTGCCATCTAAGAGGCTTGCCTTTAGGGCCAAGGCTGCTAGTCAAGGGTCATACATCACCTGGGGGCCAAAATAAATGAGGCCTATCTCTGAGGTTAAGGTTGCTTGCTAAGGATCACATGTCGTGCGGGGGTTGAAATCCAAGAAGCCTAGCTTTGGGGTCGAGGCCACCACTAGGGATCGCATGTCACAAAGAGGCATAAATATATAAGACATATCTTTGATGTCAACGCTCACTAGGTTTTACGTGCCCTTTTTTAACTAGGAGAATGTAGGGTTTCGAGAGCCAAACAATGTAGCGAAATTAACCAAAACCGTCAAGGATCCAAGTAAAATAATGTAAATCAGGGTGTTCAAAATTTTTGTACGTAGTAGGTTAAGATCTTTCACCTAACTGTTGAGCCAAATCACAAAACTTGAATAGTTAATGTGTTTAAACTCTTTACGGTATCCATACAAACCACTCGGATTATCACACCTTTTCCAAGTTCTAGCAGGAGCGATCCTCTTATGCTTAGAGTGTTAACTTGTGTCTTCCAAGGAAAGACAAAAGGGGGGTGTGGTTAGAAATCTCAGAACCCTTTCTGAATTTTGTCCAGGAAGGCTTACTTGAAAATAACACTATGTAATATATATTGATGCAAAACTCCCAACCCAAATAGGTTTTATAGCCCTAATCTAATTAGGCATAATTCCGAGCTCCACAATGGCTTAACTTTTAGGTCAATAATTGATTCAAAATTATCATAAAACTAAAACTAAATAATTTGGCTCATGCACTCAAATAATCTAATTAGCTCTAAATGTGCAACCCTATAGGCTCTCATCACATTGATAATGATCATAAATTACATTTATGATAATAAACAGTGAACAGTGTCTAGCAATATATTAATGCTACCCAAGTGAGAAAATAGTTAGTGATTCGACTAAACCTCTATGATCATTATTCATATATGTCATTGTCTCTTTGTCTAAGATATTAAGACCGAGCATGAGGCATGGAATGTGTCATCCTTGTATCGCCCAATCTATAGTTTTTTTATTTCTAAATAAACTGACTTAAACTGATGACATTGATATTTCATATCAACTCATTCGAGCATGACCGTGCATTTCCTCAGTCTCATTCAATCAAAGGGTTCAGAAATATCACTCTTGTTATATAGAAAAAATAAATCTTATCTTGATCATACAAATCCCTCTGCATGATATGTTACATATCCAATGACCATTTTAAAGTTCACTCAGTTATGAGCAAGAACAAGAAGTATCAAAGTATGTGACTCACATATAGGGAACCTTGATGACCTCAAGTCAAATGACTATATATACCATGATCACCATGAAAATCGCTTATAACACTCATATAATAATCTATGTAACGTTTTCATGGCGGGTTGATCTAGTACATAAGTTCTTTAACTTGCACCTATATGTAGACTACATATCTCATATTCACTTCCACATATACTAGTTTTTATGTATTATGTAACTCATTCCACAACAATACTCAACCAGGAACATTTAAGAATACTATTATTATAGGGTTATAATTATATTTAATTATGTTATGTAAAAAAAATAATAATAAACACAATTATTAAAATAATACCTTACTAAAATATCATGACTTAACGTGTGAAATATAATCATCTCATAATTGGCTTTTGGGTATAACACTAAGAGGGATGAGCATTATTCCTCATCCAGAATCCAGACCTAGGTTATTGCACTGATGTTAGAAAAGGTGCTTCAAGTGCCATCAATAACAAAGATATCTAAACTATTAAAAGTGTATGACAATTTATGAGTTTCCAACATTTGGCAAAAAAGATTTGGCAAAAAAGATTTGAAGTAAGAATAGCAACGAATAAGACAAAACTAAGTGGTTTCTAGCATAGATGATTTGTTGATAGGCCATTTTGGTTGAGAGGCCAATGTCATTGTTAGCCAAGCCTTAAATGATAAACAATGTCTATTAACTAGGGAAGAGTAAAAATTGCCCTGAACTTCAACAGTGCCTGAGCACTAATAGAATAAATGCATCATGATTTTTATTGCATTCCACATCAAAAGCATCTAGGATTAGAAAAGCCTTCATGCATTGCTAGATTATATTTTGTAGAGAGTGTATTAAGTAAACATTCTACATAAAGAGTTTAATTTTCTGCAAGATCATAAAGGCTTATAGGCATTTAATAACCTTGGGAAAATCTTGGTTGGAATTTAAAGTAATTGAGTATTGCTTAGGACTTAACAAGGAGCATGACTTTTTTTATCAAGTCTTAAATATTCATTTTTTTTTTGTGCTAAAGATACTTGAAGAGGTACCCATCCACTTGGAAGAATTTGTCTTTCCATTCATTTTTTGTGGAGAAAGACAAATAATCTGATTGATAACCATGCCCAGGAATTTCTCTTCAAAGGAATGTATATTCCATCTTGTTAGTGATTTTAGCTAGATTAGATACCTTAATATAAGGGACATGTAATACCTAAGGTGTCAAAGGCCAAATAGTCTCTAGGGCTATACCTGAAATCTAAAAGTCTTTAGAATAGATTTGCCTGATCCAATCTAAGATGGAAGAGTAATTATTGGCATTATTGGCACACTTAACATTCCAAATAGAATGAATTGCTTCATATTTTGCCATTAGCACTTGAAATACAAGCAATTGAGGATTTACACTAAAAATACGCTAGAAAGTGTTACCTATAGTGCCTAATTAAACAAGTGCATGTCTTTAATATCAAGAACCCCCAAGACCATTAGGAAGCATTGGAATCCTTTTATGTTTAAGGTACAGTCCTCTTTTACTTTGAGATCCCGACCATCAAAATTGAATAAACTTACTATATAATGATTAGGAAAGTCTCACTAGTATCTTGCATAAGGACGTGAATAGAAAAAAAAAGTTCATTTTATCAAAGTTAATCAACGTGCGGGAATTAATAAATTTCATTTTTAGTTGGCTAGTCTTTTCTGGATCTTATCAGCTAAAACTTGAAAGGAAGCAATTTTAGAAAGATCCTAACAAATGGCAAACCTAAGTAATTAAGGATACAACATTAACCCTAAGAGGTAAGATCAGTTAGAACTTGTTCCTAGGTTCAAGGGAAATATCCTAACTAAACATTCATTCCGATTTTAAAAAATTAACTTATTGGCATGTTGCAATGGCATATAAATCCAAGGCCCTTTTAACTTGATGGATGACTTCCTTAGCCAACTTGAATAAAATCAGACAATTATTTGCAACGAACAAGTGACTTATGGCAGGTCCAGTTATATTGGTTTTAAGACTATGGAGTGCATTGACGGACTTTAATCTAATTAAATGACTAGATAAACCTTTCCAGCATAATATATACAAATATGGGAAAATGGGTCACCTTGTCAAATCCCAAATGAAGAGAGAGCTAGTTCATACTATATTCATTAACTAAAATCGAGTATGATACAATTAAGATACACTATATAATATGGTGTATTCAAAGATTTGAGAATTTCATAACTCGAATAACCTTCTTAAAAAAGGATCATTAAAACTTGTCACAAACTTTTCTAATGTCAAGCTTCAAAATTACTTTATATCCTTATGAGTTGCTATTGACATTAGTATATAAAATAACATGTAAAAGTTTATGAGCAATAATAACATTATCTTATATTGAGCGGCGAGAAGCAAAAACATTCTAAAATTTGAAGAACAAAAGAGTCGATATTCAGTTTGACTGACAACTACTCAAAATAAAAAAAAAAAACAGCGACCAATACTTTATATAAATTAGTTTGATTTAATTAGTTTTCTTCCATCAAGTAGTATGGCACTATGGCGTGGTTTTATAGTATTTAAATAATCGAAAAAAGGCGGGTGATACAAGAAAAAGGAGGGCAGCATCGTTAGAATCCACGTAGATTTTGAGCTTGCTCCTTTCCGCGGGGTGCGCATTACACCATCGCTGGCCTGGCTTAACGTTCCTTTTTAATTTCCAAAATAATCGTGTGTTTCATGGGGGAGGGAAGCCACAAAAAAAAATTAACTACTCCTTCAACTTATTAGACTAAACGAGAAATCAAAGCTATGGGCGGAAATCAAAATCCAAAATTATCCCTCCTTTTGCTCTCGTAATTTCCGTTACACGCAAGTGAGGTGATTGCCGGTCGGCGGTACAAGGCGCAGACGTCGGAGTCTCAGAATCTGAAACTCTGGTGATGGCAGACACTGAGAGTTGCAGCAGCCGAGCTGTGGACTTCGGCCCGCGAAAACAGAAGGAGAAGATTGAGGTCTATAACGATGTTCTCTGCCGGCTCAGGGAGCTAGGCGTCGAAGAGGCCAGCTTCCCCGGCTTCGAAGACGAACTTTGGACTCATTTCTGCCGACTTCCGACAAGGTACGTCCAATTGAGCCCCGGACTTCTAATGACGTTCGTTCCTGTTCGGCTGAGCCGATCCTGCTTGATTGTGATCATGTGTTTGGACTTTGCCAGGCATCTTATGTTCATGTCCATCACTAGCTAGTTTCCTCGTATACGTCACTGAACTGAATCTACTGTTTTCTCGTGTTCCTAGTTTTCGAGTCAAAGTTGTTTGTTCTTGTGTCTACTAAAGCTTTTTCTACAGCTAGCTTTCAAGATTGCTGGATTGAAAATTTTCAGAAATTCGTTTGTGACGAATTTCCTTGCGTTGTTTATAGTTCGGGGCTAGATTTTTATATGCCAATTGCAGATACGCACTTGATGTGAACGTGGAGAGGGCACAAGATGTTATTATGCATCAGAGACTGCTGCAGAAGGCACGTAAGCCTTTGACTCGACCTGCGATTGAAGTAAGGCTAGTGCAGGTATTATCACAGTCCACAATAACAGGACTTGGATTCCTTAGTTGATTTGTAGGTAGCTTTAGGATCTTGATAGATTCTAGTTTCTTTAGCTTCGCTTTAAGGACTATTTTAAATTCGAGGGAATTCCAGTACACATTTTTTGCCGGCCAATTCATACCTCCAGGAATAATTTAATGGGAACAGTGACAGATTCCCTTGATTGTGATCTCTTACCTGAAACACGAAGCATATTCCTTTGGGATCTTCTTTTGCTTGCCATTATGGAGAATTTCTCATTGGCATGAGGCTCATAAGCTCCCATTGACTCTCTGCAAATTGGTTTCTGTTGCTATACAGTGCTTTAGACTTCCTGCTCTTATTGTTAATTTTCATTATTGATCCTGTGATAAATATGATGTTTCATTGACCATTAATCCTCCAAGAAGGAATTGCTTTTTATGTTTTTAATTTTGTTTCTTGAAGTAAGTTTTCCTGTTAGTGCCCTGAGCTCTTTGATAAGCCGCATGCGCTTTGGCATGTTTCTCTTATGCAGGTTCATTCTGCCTTTGAAGGAAGTTTTAGTGAGTCAAATTCCGTAAGAAAAGACAAGGTCAAAACTGAATCCGCCAGTCTTCCTAGACAAGCAAAAGAAAGGCAAGGTTACAAAAACATTTTCCATTTTCATTGTTCAAACTTCAAATAAGCTTACTTGGTTCAATTGTTAATGAGTATTTCTTGTATTCTCCCATTTTCCTGCTCTCATCTGGTCTTCTCTTTTCTAGCTCTGTTGGTATTATCCATCCGCTGCCTGCCTTTGGTACATCATCTGACCTTGAGCTTGTCCAAGAAGTTAGTACAAATTTCAGAGTTTCGGATTCTGTGGTTCATGATGATCAACATCACTCAAGGTAAACACATTGCGACTCCCTTAGTAGATGTTTGAAAAATCTTTACATTCGGTTGACACAAAGATTTTACGCATTTGGCATGCAACTGAATGACAAAGCTTCTTCCTTCTCCATCAGCTTGTTGATGTTGTATTCTCAAACTCCAACACAAACATAATCAGGATCAAAGCTAACTGCAGTATATATATATATATATATTAAAGCTTGTAAACTGCAACTTTTGTTGCTTGAAGTGGAAAAAGCTTATAGCCAGGGATATCATAGACTCAGGTTTTAGTTAATAGACCAAAAATGGTTTTCGGGGTTTCTCTCCTGGCAGCAAATAAGAAAGCTGTATGATAAGTTTGAAACGGTTTTTACTTCATGTTGCATTTTTGTGTATCTTTCTTGTTCATATTACCTGTTACATATGTTTGCAAATCTTGGCTATTCAATTATGTTTCTTTGTTCTTCATATTGGTGCACAATTTAGCGTGCAACAATATATGATTGTTTCTGATTTGTTGACAGTAATTTTTGTTTTTTTTTTTTAATATTTTTTGTTTAAAAGATATTTTGAATAATGAGAGGATTCCAAGTACTAGCTAAAACATTTTTGTATTTGATTTATCAGATTCTACGTGGTTTTCCTAACATAAGGCAATTATACTTTCACAACTGAGCAGGTTGATGCATGAGATTACCATTTCAACTAATGACAAGCCAAAACTCCTTAGTCAGGTAGTTGATATTTCATCTCTACTATTTATCATGCTTGGCCAATTATGACTTGATCATTGTTTTCAAATTGTCAATCAAAGTGGCAAAACATTTTTATGAACTTCTATGCATGCTGAATTAGTTTATGCATATGTGACACCCATGAGCAAACTTTGGAGCTGGAGGAATATAAAGCATTGTTTGTAATATGAATTCTGATCTCATTATCATTATTCATTTTGTCACATGTGTGCTTCACTTCTGTTATCATGTCTCCGATACAGATGTGCGAATTGCAATTAGTTACATCGTCGCATCACATGAATGACTATAATGGCTGGGAAAGTTTATGTCCTGCCTGCTGTAGTCTTCTTCAGTCTGTAGGTTGTGATTTTGTTTTGCTACATCCATAACCATTGGGGGAAAACGTTTCTTGAAATAATGGCCTTGAAATGAGTATTTCCATTGTTGCTTTATAATTTGCTGGTGTACAATTGTTGTTTCTCATTCAGCCACTAAGAATTTTATTTAAAACTTGAAACTGCAGTTGACTTCTTTGCTCTCTGAGGTTGGTCTGAACATTCAAGAAGCACATGCTTTTTCAACAACAGATGGCTATTCCTTGGATGTGTTTGTTGTAGATGGATGGCCACTTGAGGTATCCTGCCTTTTCAACTTTTAATGCCAATTGTTCCTGTTTCTTTAAGCAACATCTATTTTAAAAAGGTTAATGATGGTCTTTTCATGCATTTGTCAGTCTTCATGGAGTTTTGCTTGCTGTTGCTATGATTCATCTGAGAGATTTGTGTTAGAATAGTTATTGCCTGAATGGATTAGTCACATACAGGGTGATTTACTTTTATGTTCATGTTGCGTAGGAGACAGTGGAGCTAAGGAATGTACTATTGAAGGAGATATCAAAAGATGAGGTAGGGTCATTGGCCTTCTCTTGCAGTTAGAACGCTAGTTCCATTTCATCTTATTTTTTCCTTTATTGTTTGCAAGGTTTTCATTGGTCCTTGTTTTTTTTCCTTTTTCATCTTTGTCCCCCAACTCCTGTAAAACAATTTTTCTTAGTTTCTGATTCAGGTAGTGTTTGGTGTTGGAGTTTTTGGAACCATCACCATATTGATAAATTTATTATATGGAAAACAAAATTAATCCTGTTGCACACTTACATAAATACATTCATACTTACATACATACATACTTACATACATACGTACATATATGTATGTATATGTATATGTATGTGTGTGTGTGTGTGTGTGTGAGAGAGAGAGAGAGAGAGAGAGAGAGAGACAAGAGAGAGAGAAACTGTTCCTCAATAGAGTTGGTACTTGATACTGCAGATTCTGTACTTCTGGGAAGTGCGCATTTTGGTGTTAATGTTTGTTTGGAGAAAAAGAAATATTTGTCCATCTTAAAACATTATCAAAAGCGTCATGCTATTTTTTCTAACTTTTTTCTATTATCGCCATCCACCCCTTTTCTTGAGCGTGTAATCTTTTACTGTTTCATTTTTATGGTATCTGAGATCGGCCCCTTGCTTTGGAAAAGGATAGAATTTTGTTTCAGAAAAGCCGGTTCACCTCATCTGGAAAGACTTTTAGCATCGTTTATATTTAATATTTTGAAATGCTCTACATCAGAAGCATTCTTGCTCAAAATTTTGTGCCATATACCATGCTGCGGAGCCAGAGCAAGTTGGAAACAAGCTTGTATTTGATCATGTGAACATACCTCGTGATGCAAATGATGTTTGGGAAATTGATGCCAGCCTCCTGAAGTATGAACGCAAGCTGACTTCTGGATCTAGTGTGGACTTGTGAGTTTTATATTTATGAACCCTTGTGTATTCCTTGAAAAAGAAACATCATTTCCTGGTCCACTTTTGTTTCTTCTATACGCATGCCTTTTGTGCATTTATGCTTATTTCTTGGTCAACTTGATTTTGCAGGTACAAAGGTAGTTTTCGCAGTCAAGATGTAGCTATAAAAGTTCTGAGGATTGAACATCTAAATGAGAAAATGCAGAGGGAATTTGCTCAAGAAGTGTATATCATGAGGTTTGTTCAATGACGAGCTATGGTCTTTGTGGATCAACTATCATCCTGCACCTCTCCCCACTTCAATTTTTTTCCTTTTCATTTTTTGTTTTAAAAATCTTGGAGGTAAATGTGTTCCTCCTATTGAAATGTTTCTTTGTTATCTCTTTTATTATTTTCTTAAAAACTGACAGAAAAATTCGGCATAGACATGTTGTTCAATTCATTGGTGCGTGTACCAGGCCTCCCAATTTGTGCATTGTGACAGGTTCTTTAAACTTCTGTTCTTGCTTCTTAATTGCCTTACTCATGGAGAAATAAACTGTTAGGGTATGTTTAATTTGTTGCATTGCATTAGATTCTTTAGATTGGATTTGCTGATGCAATTAATTATATCAAATTCAGTAAATTTAATGCAATGTGACCAAGTAAACATGCCTAAGTGCTTTTCATTCATTTCTTATTTGATGAACTCTTTTCATTTCTTTCCCCCATCCTTTTACCTTTGTAGAGTACATGTCCCGTGGGAGCATGTATGACCTGCTACACAAACAAAATGCTGGCTTTAAGCTTCCATTCTTACTCAGAGTAGCAATTGATGTTGCAAAAGGAATGAACTACTTGCATCAAAATAACATAATCCATAGGGACCTGAAGGCAGCCAATCTTTTGATGGATGAAAGTGGAGTAAGTCATCACTTGTTTATGACATTTGGCTGGAATCCTTTTTCCAAGTTAAATTGACTTGCTTCTGAAAGCTGGTTTATCCTTAAAGCTCTGGTTACTGCAGCCCCTTTAACTTGACCATCAACCAGCACAATGGAAAGTGCCTATAGCTTCATTTTTAACAAAAAGATGTAGCTCAGTATTGTTCCGATCTCTCTTAGCATGCTTATATTTGCTTCACAGGTTGTTAAAGTTTCTGATTTCGGTGTTGCTAGGGTGCAAACAACTTCTGGTGTTATGACTGCAGAGACCGGAACTTATCGATGGATGGCCCCAGAGGTAGGTCCTTGAATTATAATGTCTGCTGAAAATTAAGAAACAGTTTAATCAACCAATGAATTTCCAGTGACTGCTTGAGTTATGATTTCTCTCAATTGTGGCACTTTAGGTATAAAGTCATGGCCTGTTGTTTCTAGCATGTTGTCATAGAACTGCTCCCTGTGTTAGGATAATCATGAATAGCCTCAAAGGCTGTTTGATATAGCAAAGCACTGTTTGATATAGCAAAGCATGAATAACTGGGGATATGAAAGCTTGCACTTGGCTGAAAAATGAAGTCTGGAACAAGGAATGATGCGTTTGCGAAACTGTTGTCCTGTTATTTGTGGGTAATGTTTTTCTCATTGTTCCCATTTCTGTTTCAGGCCTTGTTTCACTTGTTTAAGTGTATGGCATATTTTCACACCTTGATGGATGGAGTAGTGATTGAAGGATGTAGCCTGAAGCACTATAAGTTATGTGTTATGCTCATAGAGTTGTTTTTATGGATCTCAACTAGATTAGCAAAGTGATATCGTCACCTTGTCACAACCCATTTTGAGTCTCAGCATAGCACCGGCTTATTAATCTCAACCAGTGTCCGTGTTTTATTTTTGTTGGAAGTCATCTGAAACAATATTCCATTGTGTCTCGTGGAAGGTGATTGAACACAAACCGTATAATCAGAAAGCTGACGTTTTCAGCTTTGGAGTGGTACTATGGGAAATGCTTACAGGAAAGGTAAGATTTTGTTGGCATTTTAAGTGGACATAATGAGTTTCTCCTGAAGGAGACCTTCTTAAGGTCATCGTGGTAACAGTTGGGCGGATGTAAAATGGAAGTATCCAATCGATTTCAAATGGCTATATCACTAAAAGTTTGTGTTCTGAGTGAGTTCTAATCCAGCAACCTCGATAATTTTTAAAATCTCTCCTTTTGTTCCCATGGAAATCTCATCGTTTTGCAAATTGTTGTCTGCTCCTGTTATAGCTTCTGGCTACTTGGTCTTGCTACTTTCTACCCGTTACCACCTATGGCCTTTTCCTCATCTGAGTTTGAAAACTAAAGCTGAAACTGGCATTTTTATTTATATCTGACACCAGCTTCCATATGAGGACTTAACCCCCTTGCAAGCAGCTGTTGGCGTAGTTCAAAAGGTATATCTTCATCAAGTGATTGATAGGCTTGCACCTGGAAAGCAGAAGTTATTGAACAGATTGTTTTAAGTTAATACTTTTGTGTGTTGCAGGGTCTGAGGCCTGAGATTCCAAAGAAAACTCGCCCAAAATTTGTGGAACTACTGGATAGATGCTGGCAGCAAGACCCATCATTGAGACCCGAATTCTCTGAAATTCTAGAGATTCTGCTGGAGTTATCTAAGAGGTAGGGTGAAGTTTAAGGGTTTGTTGCACTAACTGTGTTGCTTATTCTTTACATCTTAGAGACTTCTTGGCATCTTTGGAAGGTTTATAGTGGTATCTTTTACACGAATATTCCGTCAAATGAATGAGGAATAGGGCAAGCATGTTGGTTCCTTGGTGACCAATGAAGTTGAAGTTCCTATTCTCTTATCAGAGAGGAATGTGAAATTGTGGACATGATTGCAGTAACGCCATGAAAAAAAAATCCTTCACCACTACTTGGTGAGGCCTTTCAGTATCTTATCTTGCATATTAGTCGCTACTTTATTTTTTTAGTGTCCAAGCTACGCCCGATTAAATTATGGGTTCAATATTATGTTCAAACTACATTGAATCACAATGTAGCTACGATTAGAAAAATATATTGCATAATGTCATCTGATTATTTATGACGAAAAGATGTCCAAATCGGTTGCTTCTCAAGTGCTATCGGATTACTGACATGGAATTTTGTGCCCTTTCTGTCCGAAAGCTTTTAAAATAGAATTTCCCAAGGATAATTACGGGAAGTAAAACTGT
Organism: Aquilaria sinensis; assembly: GCA_005392925.1. Classification (NCBI taxonomy): domain Eukaryota; kingdom Viridiplantae; phylum Streptophyta; class Magnoliopsida; order Malvales; family Thymelaeaceae; genus Aquilaria; species Aquilaria sinensis. The sequence goes on along the minus strand of SMDT01003169.1, from coordinate 552,743 downwards.
TAGAGAAAAAGGAGATTTTGTCTAAAATAACCCCGTTAGCACGTGTTGGGAGCACCGTTAGTTTAATGAGGACTAGTTAATGCGTTTTTTTTTTACCTGGGCCCACTTTTGATGGTGGGTTCTATGCTTTTTCTCTATTCGTATTCTTAATGTTGTGTTTATTTACGATCTTACTGGTCAGTTGGCCCATTGACCAATTGACGGAGAACGGACAGTCACTAGCGGTGGGAATAGGATATAGACAATGAAGGATAAATGATCGCGGCAGGGGCTGGGATCTAGTCGATGTGGTTCCGACTGGGTCTTGTTGTCCTAGGTCTGAGAGATGTCCGGCTGAACGTGCTTGGACGACACCTGTCAAACAATGGTGGAGCTGTAGTGCTCTAGTTTCTCGGAAGACGTGAGCCAAAGGCTAAGGCAAAATCATTTTGCTCTTCATTTTCGAATCACTTTGCTATGAATTTTTGAATTGTTTGCGAATCAACTTGCTTTGGAATTTTTAATTGTTTTTGCTTTGGATTTCTTGCTCGAGTTTGTGAGTCGTTGCCGTTGATTGAAGAATTGATCAGTATGAAAGACTAGGAGACGAATGAGGAAGTTGCCAATGAGAAGTTGCAGCAATGGAGGACAACTCTCTGGCCTAGTGAATTTCAGGGATAATATTGTCTTTTTATAAACCGGGTCACAGGCACGACCCGACCCAAAATACATTAACGGGTTAATCTGGTCTTAAGAATATGAAACGAACTGGGCCTTAATGTCAATTGGTCTAAGGCTTAAGGACACTTGACAGAAATTAGAGGTTTAAATCACACTCCTATTAATATCCCTTTAAAGCAAACATCTTATTTCCAATAGATATATTTGTATTCTCAATCATATATATTTGGGGTTAAATGCATTTGTAGTCTCAACCTATAAATGTTGTTCGACTATTATCCTCAACATCCATTTAATTCCAATCAATATCATTAAAATATTAATTTTTTTCCTTTTGGATGGAAAAGGTTATGTTGGATGGAAAAATGTCATATCAGCCCAAAATTATAGGAAAGATTTTAAATTTAATTCTTGAAAACTTGTGCTCTCCCTCCATAAACACTAAAACTTTTACATTTGTCGATTTAACTATCATCTTCAATGCCCTCATTTTCAAGCTCCTCCAACACGATGGACCAGCACTACTTGAAGTGGCATGACAGCCTAAGGATCGGCGGCCTCAGAGGCATCGGCCCCATGGTCACCTTTCGTCCTCAGTCACCAAAACACCTCCTCCAAACATAGCCCTAAGCCCACGGTCCACCCTTTGCTCTCATTCCTTCAGCAAATCAAATTTGGTCCTAAGCCTCAACATGCCGTCATTTCCATCTCTTTCCGGCAGAAGCGCCATTTTCACGGTTCATCCCTCGACCCAATACACGATGAATTACATAAAATATGCTGCAAGTACAACAACTCGTTAGAGTAGATCTTCGAGGACCATTCGAAGATCGAGCGCACCGACCCAACGAGCAAGCCTCGTCCTTCGACGGTTGAGGACCAGAAGCTGAAGAGGAACAAGAATGACAACCAGTCACCATTCGTGGCATTACATCTTGCAAAAGATCAAAGGGTTGGCAGAGACCCATGCGCTAATGGGCGAGTAATGGTGCCGAAAGCGATTGACGAATCTCAGAAACAACCACAAGAATTACCAAAGAGAGACATGGCTGAAGCTAATTGGTTGTTTGTCGCACGGTGGCTTGATGCCCAACGGTAAGATAGTGAAGCTGACACTAAAGGAGAAATTCTAGAGCTTCAATGCCATGTTCGATGAAATCGATAGGACGCAGAGCGCGTGGTTGGTGAGTGACAAGCAGCTGCAATTGGAGCTCCATGTTTCAATATCAGCAGTGGTGATTCCATTTTATTGATCGTTCTTGGGGAGGTTCTCATGGTGGTAATTCCGGCGTGTCGATCTGCAATGGGTTCATGTCCTGACCAAGGGATGGGCCAACCCAATTGGAAAGCTGTAGGCGACTCCAGTGAAGCCGAGCTCCATGGCCTTGATCACTATTTTGACGCAGCTGGTCTTCTAAGTGGTGGCTACTGCGGAATCGGAGAGGGGAAGTTCAAGGTAATGAATGTTTAAGTCAAAGAAGCCCATCTGGTCGTAACACAAAACCAGAGAGACCGAATTTCGAATTTAAGTTTCTTGGAACGGGTTTATTGCAGCGAACGGAGCACTGCAGCAGCGGAGAATGGAGGCGTAGGAGGTGGCGAAGAGCTTGAGGGAGATAAACTCGATGATTAAGAGGCGACAGGGGGGAAGCAGTAGCTTTGGGAGGCTGCGAGAGGTGTGGGGAGGGACAACAAGGAGAGCCGCTGCAATGGGAAGGTTAAAACTGCAGAGGCATGGAGACTTGGAGAGGGAGATAGAGTGGTTATTTAAGGGTAAGTTAAACCCACGCACTATCTATTTACATTTCATTGCTATTCTTTATAGCATAAAATAAGTGTGAACACATCAAATCTTATATTTTTCCTCAAATTAGAGATATATACAAATCAGATATCAGATATTCACAAAATCTATATACAAAGAAAGTGAAATATATGTATAAATAATATGTAACTTATGTACAAATGATATCATAGATATATTACAAGTTCAACATCTCATAAAAAAACAGGTGTAAATGAGTCAAGTCCCTCTTCTTGCCAAAATTTGAAATATGTACAAATTAGATGGTAAATATGTATGAAACTCAATATATTAAGTAAGTGATTGATATATACAAAATATATGAAACATATGTTCAAATGAGGAAAGAGATATGTTATATATATATATATATATATAATATATATATATATATATATATATATATATATATATAGAATAACTTTTACATATAAATAATACTGTGATTGACATTATTTGAACAAATAAGTTTATTCTTTTGTACATATTTGATTATATGTCAGTGCAATTTTGTTTATCTATTTAATCACATATTTACAAATATGATTATATGATTGTACAAAATATGTGACACATATGTACAAATGAGATCAACAATATGTACAAAATCATGTATATATATGTACAAATAAAATCATATAATCTACTACTAATATACTATTAAATATTTTTTAATAGTATTTTTTACATATATTCTAATGAGTTTACTCTTTTGTACATATCTCTTTTTATGTTTATACATATCAAACTCATCATTTATGCATATCTTGTATATAAAAGTACATAAACATATTTGTTTATATATTAGTACAAGATGAAAAACTTTTATATAAATATGATTTAAATGTTCCAAGTTATAAGGGGAAAAAGTAGCTTTTCAAAGGTTGGGGAAATAGTGTAATAGTGAGAAAATTACCTAGAGGGTGTTTACATAGTTTGACAAAAAAACAATGGGCCTTCATCCTTTTTAATGTGATTGTTCACTACCATCATTTGTCAATGCTCCAGTCTGACGGCCATCTCACACACCATCATCAGACACCCAGCCCTGATCCACCATCGACCTTCGCCTCACCTCGCGCCGTATGCCGCTCCAACTTGTTGTCGGTGACGCAAAACACCGATCCACTTCCGATCGGCAAACTCCTTTCATCGCGTCTTGCCCAAGGTTCACCCCCGATCTGGCCATTTGGGAATCTGGCATCATAATGCTCACCTCTCTAGCCATATCCATCCTGCCACCAACCCAACCGGCCAAGAAGAGCCATTTGCAAAAAGGAGGAAGATGAAGAGAGTAAGACATGGCAATAATTTCTAAATTTTAGTGATGGTATTTTTGAAATTTCACATGCATGGCATACATAGGGTAAGGTGCATATTTGGAGAATGCGTTATTTAATGATCTTAGCATACAAAATAAAATTTTAGGTCTCATTTAAGATAAAATAATAAAGTGAAGAATAAAAAGTATAATTTTTCTTGAAGTTTTGAGCTGATATGGCATTTTTTATTCATTGTAACTTTTTCCATCCAAAAAATAGTAAAAATGGAACATTTTAATGGCATTAGAGATGAAAGTGGATCAAAGTGGAATAAAGTGGATGTTAAGGATGAAAGTGGAAAATATTTTAAGGCTAGAGACCAGGGATGCATTTAAACCTATATACTTGTAAAGATAATTCTAAGTAATCAACAAAAAAAATTGTCCTTGCCTATCATGAAAATAAACTCTCTTGTATTGGTACAATGGAAAATGGTGAAAAGTCATTTTTAGTTTAGAGCTAGGTGAATTGGCCGCATGTTGTGGCGTCAATATGTTGTTTGGGCACTTGGTTATAAATAACCAAAATTTATGACCTAGGAAGATAAAAAAACAATATTTTAGAAACTCAAATACTATATATAATTGATTAAATTGCCTAAAAGAAAGTGTGAGGACCAAAAAGATAATGTGTGTGTGTGTGTGAGTTTTTTATGTAAGTACTAAAATTTTTAAAATTTTCAAATTAGTTCTAAAACTTTACTTAAGTGTTAATAATTAGTCCTATATTTATTGAAAAAACAGTTACTTAACAAAAACATGATTTATATAAAGATAAGTTAGTAGTTTAAAAGGTCTATTAACTATGAAAAATTTATTGTATAGTTTGAGCTTATTAGAAGATAGCCACTAGACAGTTCAAATTCTAATTAAAAAAATAATTTTAGAAAAGTGATCATTTTGGGACTAATTATCTAGATAGTTACAAAGTTTTAGGATTTATTTAAAAAATTGAAAATTTTAGAACTAACTATTTATGCAGTTGCAAAGTATAATAGGGGTGAAAAGATAAACGAATAGCTCGAGTTTCACCTAAGTTCGACTCAGGTTAAAACTTGTCTATGGCTAGTTCAAACAATTATCAATCCAAGTTTAATCAAAATTTCAAATTCAATAAATAATTCAAACAAAACTCGATTTACTTATTACTTTGCTCGACTTGACTCGATTTTAGCTTTTTCCTTAATTTAAGCAAACAACTTGAGCTCAAATCGGTTAAAAATTCATTCATGACTCATTCATATTTTTTTTAGTCAAAATATGAATAAAATATCAAACTTAACAGCTACTTCAAGTCAGATATGATCAATCTACTACTCAACTTAACTTAACTTATTTTCAGCCCTAAAGTTCAATGACTTATTTGAAAAATTAAAAATTCTAGGACTGAAATATAAAATGAAGTAAAGTCATAGGAGAAAAAATTGACTTTTCTTCAAAACAAGCTAAGCCTTTGTTGAAGTTTCTCTTATCTTAAATGGTGGAGAGGCACTGGAGAAGGGAAGAGAAAAAGCAGAGGAGCGAAAAACCAAATTGATCAAGAATGGGGAGCCCAGTAAGCGTGTGCGGCCAGCCATTGTCAACTGCGGTGTCTAGAGTCTTGGTATGCCTGGTGGAGAAAGATGTTGATTTCCAGCTTATCCCTATTAACATGTCCAAAAGCGAACATAAAAACCCCGACTACCTCAAAATCCAGGTCCGCTCGTCATTTATTCCTGTCACATCCCATAAGATAAGACCCACCCAAGACATCTAACATGATTAATTCACGACATCACATTGCATTTCAATTTTATATACATATTAAAGCTAATCCATTTGATGGAATTTGCATGCTTAGCCGTTTGGCCAAGTTCCAGCTTTTTAAGATGAAAGCATCACCCTCTTCGGTAATCTCAGCCGAGCCTCCCACTTACTTAAATTTTAAGCTCAAATCGTTGGTTTATTTAACTATTTCTGGCCGTAATAGAACAATTCCCCAGCAGTAGCATACAATAGAGTGTAATTAACGTTCTTGTTCTCCTTTCTAATTTGCCCTAGAATCAAGGTTGATTTGTCACTACATTTTTTAAAAGTACCCAGAAAAGGGCAACAGGGGATTGTGGGGGGCGAACCCTTTAGCGAAAGCTTCGATTGACCCATGGATGGAGGCGGAAGCACAGAGCTTTCACCCGCCCAGCTTTGTCATCCTTTTCTAGCTGGCGCTCACTCCTCGGATGAACATCTCGCAAGACCTCAACCTGGTGAAGCGTAACCAAGACAAGTTGGTCAAAGTGTTGGACGTGTAAGACAAGAGGCTCAGCGAGAGCCGTTTTCTGGCAGGAGACCACTTCTCCTTCGCTGACCTCTCTCACTAACCTAATACGCACTACTTGGTCAATGCAACAGACGGGAGACCTCTTTGCTTCCGGGGAAAATGTCCGACGTTGGTAGGCGGAGATTTCTGCCAGAGATTCCTGGAACAAGGTCGTGCAGTTGCAAAAACCACCCACTTAGATGCTGGATCCTCACTTGGATTGCATTTCCACTAAATTATTGTCATTCACACGACATTTGTCTTTATCAAACCATAGGGTATGCTTGACTGAGATTTATGAGTTGAGGGTCTGTATATGTAGTTTGACCAGTGGTCTCAGCCAAATTCCTATTTTTAACATTGATTATTGATTTATTACTTTGTTAGTGCAAAGTGTTTTATGGGTGTTTATAAAAAGATATATTATCGAAATCAAAGAACCTAGAGTAAGAAAATATGTGGAGGTAAAATCAAGATGGTGATCAAGAATGATTTTGCTGTGTGAGGAAAATACATACTCCAGATGTTATGAGCTGGAATAAATTGTACCTTTGGCCCTAACTTTTTTATTATTGTATCATTTTGAATCCTATCCTACATATTTTTTACATAAGATGTTCCTAACTTCTTAAAAGTGTATTATTTTTTATCTTATGTGAACAGAAACTGTTAATATGCATGGAAAACACCACTGTAGTACGTCAGCATCCGCAATTTATTACTGTAGCACAATAATTAACTACACTGTCGTTGTCCTCATTTTCATTGGAGGTAGCCTAGGCTTGAATCAACGATTCCAGGGGAGTTGGAGAGGATGAGGGAAGGAGAGGGAGAAAGAGCGACAAGTTAGGGGAGGAGGAGCGGCAGATGAGTCGAAGTGGTAAGGCGTAAGCTTGTTAAATATCGCTATTGCCAAGTATACTGCACCTTAAATTTTTAAGGTATATTATAATGCATATTATTACTGTTTTTGTAAAAAAGTAAATATTATAATATTATTTTAAAATGACATAAACTTAATAAATTTTTTTCACATTTTATATATATTTTAATTTTTCTCATCATAATTTATCAAATATAAATAAAATATATATGATAGAAGATATTTTTTTAATACAAAAAACATAAAAAAATGTTATATATATATAGAGAAAAATAAATAATACTAAAAAAGAAACTAATTTATTGATATAAGAGAAAAAATAATACTTTAATAATAACAATACATTTTCTAATACCACATTGAGTTCCTAGGTGGCTCAAAGTAACCATTAAATTTTTATGTTAACTAAGAAAAGTAACCAAAAGAATAAAAGTAAATATTTATTTTTTGATATGTGTATTAATTATATTTTAATATTTTATATATTTATGGTATTTTAATGTAAAATGATATAAAAAAAATATCTCACACACAACCACAAAAAATAAAATACCACAGTACATACCTTATGATATTTTATGGTATATCGTGATTTTTTAGCAAAATGGACGAAAAAAATGATCATTATTTAAAATACCACAAAATAATGACAAAGCGCAAAAACATTTATACTGCGTACCACTTATTTATAATCAGTTGTATACTATAACATTTAATTCTATAAGTGTGGGTAGGGTTTCAAGTTTTTTTATATGTTTTTGTTTTTCACATCATCGCCAACATTTAATTATTGTGCAAACATGGTACAGTGGTACATTGCGCACACTGGCACACAACAGTGGCATTTTCTATTCATATTAACAGTTTCTATTCATGTAAGGTTCAAAACAATAAATTTTTAGGATCTTATTAGGACCATTCTATGTAACAAATGTAAGATAGAATCCAAAATGAAGGTAATTTACTCTTGGAAGAGAGTATCCGTAAAATTTTATATCATTTTTAATTTTTATAGTTGTGTAATAACTCTGGTTTGTATTCCTAGTCCCAATACAAGCAAGGCATGTGAAAAACCCTAGTGCGTGTGGAAGCACCTTAATTTTACCAGCTTTGCAGATATAAGTATAACATCAGCCGTCTTGTTGCTCAAGAAATAGCCAACTTAACCTTTCATCGAAACGAAATTTTAAGGCTAATGTTGACATCTAGGTCAGGTAGAGGGAATAGATTTAGACAGATCAGAACAGAAACCACGGTTGATTTGTGATGGATTCGTTTCCTCGCCGTTCAAGGCTTACATTTCCTTCATTTCAGCAGGCTGCTTGAGCATCAGGCGCTCTCTATACTCCTTCAGTTCTCGCCTGTACCGTTCCTTATCCTTTAACCCAATGTTCTGGTAAACCTGCAAATCCAAGAAACGCCGGATTTCAATTCTCAAATGGAAAGGCATTAGTACATCCTATAAGCATAGAAAGTTACCGTACCATTCTTTCTTCAGGGCTTAGTTTGTTCCATGACTCGCCTATCATTTTGGTGAACTCCCTCTCCCTGTTGGGGTAGAGAGATTTGAGCTTGTAGTGCTTTTCTGCGAAGAAAAAGTTGTAGCCACTCCTGTTGGGTTTCGGGTGGCTTGGATCTCCAGCCCTCCTCCTCCTCCTCCTCCTCCTGCCGTGCTTGTAAGGCACAATGGCGGCATTGCTGGACTGAGAACATGAGGTAGAGGGCCCAGGCTGCTGTGGATGGTACAGCACTCCGTTCAAAACCTCTGAACCTAACCTCACCCTTACCAAATAACCAGAGTCGAATTTCCCCTCGATTGTTCCCATGGCTGAGAACCTCGCCATGATTAGTTCAATAAACCTTAATATCTAACTATATAGTTTAATTTCATCAACTACACAATATCATCATCAATGTCTAGCTAAGCTAGCAAGTCGAGGAGATAGCCAGCCTCACACACATGGGGATGTCTATCATCCACAGTGTATACGTCCACCCCACTCAACTCCATTAACTTAACATCCATTTATAATGATTTGTTTGATTTTAAGATGAATTTATCTAATTCTGAGATGTATTTACCTTAGATTAAGATCATCTTGTCTAGATTTAAGATATATTTATTTCTTTTTAATTGTATGCTATTTCTAAGATGAATTTATTAGTATTTGGATCATCTTATCTAGATTTAAGATATGTTTACTTCTGAGATTGTTAGACTTCGATTATATATCTATTTATGAGATTTGTTAGCCTAGTCTAATTTTGACAAGTATTTGCATAAATTTGAGATCCATTTGTTTCTATCGAATGTATATCTATTTCTCAAATTCATTTGTCTAATTCTGATATATGTTTGTCCAAGATTAAAATCTTATCTGAATTTGGGGGTTTTTTTTTCTTAATTATATGTCTCCTAATATGCATTTGCCTAAACTTTTTGTTATCTTTAGCCGTTTATGTTAGTGGGTGGGCGTGTATTCGATGGAAGTGAGAAAATTCTGCATGCGCGCACACGCACATGGGCGAAAAATGACCGTGCTTGTATTTGACTCAATTGGTCACTGTTTTTTATCTTTTATCATTTCGTCCGAATCAAACCACTAGTGTTTTGAACGTTATCTTTAACGGTTTACATTTAGTGAGTGGACATGCACCTTGTGTATGTGAGAAATTCCAAATACACAAACAAATGGGTGAAAAATCGCTAACAACCACTAATGCTTGTATTTGACTCAATTTGGTCACTGTTTTTCTTTCTTATCTTTCTGACCGAATCAAAACTTAACTAACCACCAATATACCAAGAAACAAGTCAACAGTACAACTTTTCATGAAATGGGTATAATATTCCGTCTATTGCTCCATCATGGTAAAATGACCCAGTTTTGTGGGAGCCAAATTAAGTGATGACCCAACAACCCAATTTAACGGAGGCTAAAATCCGCCACTTCTTCAACGACATTAGTCTAGTGACCATAATGCTTCTGAAGCACATGGCCCTTAAAATCAACCTAAAATTCACTTTAAGTGTAGTTCTAATGCATTTTAGCTGCTGTCCAAGTCTACTTGTTAATGTTCTAATCCAGGCCTTAAAGGAGAGACTTATTCGAGCCAATTTTTAAGGCAAGTGGTTTATTTAACTAAACAAAGGAAATCAGTAGCCAAAGTGAGCTGAAATGCAAACATTAGTAATCTCTTAGCTACCGGCTACTACATAAACAAAACACAAGTTCTTTTAGGGCAACAAATTAATCAACTAAATGTTGTGGTATGTAAATAATCTAGTACAAAGAACATTATCTTCTCGGATTTCTTGTAGTAGCAATAGAAATGCAGAATCGGAAAATACTAGTTGCACTATAAAACAAGTTAAAGCTGACCTTCAACAAGTGGACCAGGACATTCTCTTATCGGAATTGGGGAATATTCTACTATGGCCAATGAAGGGTCACCAACGGCAAAAGCAACTAAAAGAAAATTAATTCAGGGCAAGGCAAAATTTTAGAAGAAGATGAAGCAACATCAATACAAGAAATAAATAACATAAACCTGTTGGGGTATTTAAAGGACCCTTGGCCTTAAAGAAGTGAACTTGCTCGTAGTGGTAGAGAAGGCTGAAATAGTGTTTCCTCAAGACGAAAGAAGCACTGGTTGTGGTCGGCGAGAAGTGAAACACACTGCCCACTTCCCTCCACTTCTTCTCTGCCACAACCTGCATGCCAAATTGTATTAATTGATTCATGCACTGCTCTTTAGTTTCTCCCCTACTCAATCCCTGCTGCCAATTACTGATTTTCATTAAAAGTAATCAATTATTTTCATTTTTGCTGGGTTTTTTTATTTATTTTTTATTTTTTATTTTTTGTGTCTAGACCAAATAACATTTGAATAATTTTTTTACAAACTAGATAATATTTTATGAATAGTTTTAGTATAAAAAATAAAAGTCAATAGAAAATATCCAAACCTTTTTTTAAAGAAAAATATTTTGAAAATCACTACCACAGTTAAACATCTAAAGGACAATAGACCTTGTCAAAGCCGCCCCTTTTTGTTGCTTCAACGTACAGAACGTAGAGATCCAGCTCCTTGCCTCCAATCACAGGAATCCTGCAAACGAATAAATAAACGGGATGTAAGCAGAGTTTAAGAGGACGAAAAAGAGAGGGAGTTCGATCTAGTGTACATGAACTTGGTGCCCATTAAGAAATGGAAGCGCCTGAGAGTGTCCCAGAAAAGAAAAGGGTCCTTAGCGAGGTCATCGTGAGAGGCCAGCGGCTCTGGATACTCTTTCTTCTTCTCCGCGTTCCGGGCCTCGGTTTTTCCGGCGAGTTCCATAGCCAGAAGCAGCAGGAGCACAGCTCACTTCTTGACTAGTAGTAATAAAAGAGGGGAGAGAAGCAATGAAGGTAATTAGTGCAAGCACAATAACAAGGACAAGGTTGGGATATCGGAAGAGCAGACTGCAAGAATTAATTGAAGAGCTTAAAAAGAATCAGGCAGCGGTTAAGCAAAATTGGCATTTTCCCAAATGCATAAGGCCCAACCCAATCGATTACTGATGCTTACACAACACGTATCGGTTAAAGAGCGAGCTTTTCAGAGGCCGTAGACTCACCCTAGTAGCACTAGAATCCAGGCCAGGTCAAGGCAGGGCAGGCTCGTTATTACACTTAGAGATGGACTTAGCTGTTTGGAATATGGATATATCTCTCTTCTTCTCTCTCTAGGTTTGATTTGGCGCTAGCTAGCTGCCTTTTTCTTTTTTATTTATTTAGCCAAAGGTTGACGTGCATTGGCCTTTCTTCTTCTGACCGTAACAAATCTCACGTACGCCTCTAACCCAGATTTCTGACGACTCAATTTTACTTGCCTTGTCTCGCCCTCGTTAGCAAACGGACATATATATATCCCTCCTTTTTCCTCTTCTCCCTTCAATATTTACTTGGTTAAATTGATATTTCTCTACTATTTACTATGTAACTTCTTAAACCCAATATTCTGTATTACTGATTTTGTGTACCAAAAAAAAAAATTACTGCCCTTGTACTGCCCTTTGTTTGGGCAATGCCTCTGTGTGCTCTGGTGTACCTCCTGGCTTTGCTGCACCTCTGACTGGACTGGACTGCACTGCAGAACCAGTCCCAGCCGTTGATCCTGATCTTTGCTTCCTAACTCACTCCACCAATCCTTCTAGTACTTCCATGAGGCCCATATATAGCCCCCTAGTAAATCTAAAAATAAGGCCCTACAATGAGCCCAAACCAGGCCTATTAAAGCCCGATATGGCGCACTGAACCCAGAGCAGAACCCATTGATTCTGTTCCGAGTAAACCACTGATACGTACGGTTGTTCCTTTCTCTGTAGAGGCCTACGTAACACCAGGATTCGTTGTTTTACAGGCCCACTCTAGCTTACCCTCCTTAAAACCGGCTTTTCTCCCATTTTTTTGTTGTTTTCTTGTGACACCTGTTCTTTGTTTGGGCACGTTGCCAACTTGCCACGGCAGGTGCCAGGCCAGCTACGGAAAAATAAATGAACTAAAGGATTTTGTTTTAACGGAAAATAAAAGAAGAAAAACAGAACTGTAGAATTTGCATATTTACAAATTTAGTCCATTACCGCTACAGAAGCTTTGTAGGTACGATACTACAAAACAATCAATCTAGTTGGAGATCATATGGGATGAAGGTTGATTAATTTGATGCAGATTTTGAAATGATGTAGATGCCTCAGCGTCTAATGGAAATTCCGAAGCAACAAATACAACAACTGCTTCAGTATTGCAGGAAGAGATTTTCGAAATTGCTTCAACTAGTTGTAGGAGATCAATCACACCCTGCGATGAAAGAAAGAAAGGCACATAAGGGAAGACGCTTGTAAGCAAAAAAGTTCCCGCAGGAATAAAGAACTAGCAGCTGCGGGAGCAGCCACACCACAGATAACATGGTGCATTAATTCCAGTGCAACAGTTTCGAACTCAAACTTGTTGCATGCCACCGCGAATCTATGAGGAATAGAAATTTAAACAACAGCTAGCCCGGATAAAGAGTAGTTTTTAACAATAGGCTTTCACTAGTTTCCCCTTTTCCTTTTCCTTTTCCTCTTGCTTTGTTCTGAACCAACAGTCAGCAAGGCAGATAAACATAATTCAAACGCTTGACAATATGCTGAAGAGCAAAAAAGAGATGGATCTTAAGACTCCTCAACAGTTTCCATTTCCAACCTCTTATCTCAAATCAGAATGCTCCAAGAAACAAGAAACACAGTAACTCATCAATCTCCCAGTTATTCAAACCTGATGCCTAATCACTACTTAATCTCTTATCAAATCTAAAGCATTTAACTTGCCCTACCTAACTCGCAAACAATATAATGATGGTTTATAAAATCCCAACTTCTGAACATACGTGCACCACAGAGCTCGTTAGCAGCAACCGAATCATCATTGCAAGAACAATTACTACTCATTAGTGATCAAGTTCTATCACAACCTATAAAGTTAGCATTAGTTATAACCAGCGAAATGTAACGGATTTTTTTTCCCAACCATCATTTTCTGCTACAGCTGCTCTCCAACCAAGTATATGCCTCCAAGGGTACATAACAATGGCAAGGCCAATTTTTTCTCTATCACAATTCTGTTGGATCTCTTGATCTAGGGCAGTCAATTTGCTTTGGTTATTTGAGTTTATGAGCTCCCTCAGATGTCTCTATCTAAAGAATTATACAAGTGGATTCACTTATCTATATGAAATGTTAACAGTCATTTTAATTGTGCTTTCTTCTACATGAAATATGACAGGAGCTCTCACATACAGTAAAAAGAAGCATACATGAGACAAAGTGTTGGTCACTCAGAAAACAAAGGAGAAATTTGAAGCATAAGTCATCAAAAAGATATACACTGCAGATGTTTAGTCCGACTCTAATTTATACCTCACCCAAAGGACACACCTTCAAACTACTAGAAATGGTCATATGCAATGAAGGACTAGGGGACCATCCATTAATTTTGAGTATATTTGGTAGTGACTTGTCCATAAGTGAAAACTATCAAAGCGAGGTAGTACTTATATACAATGGTAAAATCTTGGCCTAATGGTTTAAGCTTTTGGATTTGAGGTGAGTCCAAGGCCTTATCTTGCTGCTTTTTGGCCGGAATAAATACAAAATGTGACATACTCAAATATGATGGCGGGCACTTGGCTAACCAACTTAAACTTTCAGGCTAAAGGTGAATCATAAGCCATATATGTTAATGCACAGATGGGCAACCACAACATCTTTGATCCTGCATAGTCACATTCAAACAGCTTCACTCTGATGCTTAATGAATTTGAATTTCACCTTAAAACCCCTTCTGTTAGAAGTATTCATTTCTCAGAAGATGTTATTCATGATGTTGATCCAATACTCCATGAATATTCAGCCGAAATACAGACTTTTTATCACTGCACATCAAGATCTAATACCAAAAATCCTTCCAACCTTGCAAAGGAAGGTAGGGATCAAAAGAGGTGTATGAAAATACAATTGGCAATGCAGCATTCAACAGCCAACTAATAGACATCATTTTATATACCACCAATTGAATTGTGGATCAAAGATATCTAATAGACATTATTTTATAGACATACACTTGTGCTCTCAGATCAGGGCCGACTCAGGCAACCCAAAGGCCAAAGAAGTGAGCAGGGATGAAATAGACACATACAAATACAAGCAGCAGTACTGCAATTAATGACCAGCAAACACCACTATTTGATATAACATCAATTGAATTGTGAATGAAGGAAACTAACTAAATGAGCCACAAGAAAATGAATTGAGCAAGCTTGTTAAACTTACACTACACCTGAGCTCTCTGATCAGCATGGAGTCAGGGCAACCCAAAGCCGAGGTGATCCATGCCAGTGATACAAAGAACAACCCTCAAAACGTAGCAATGGCTCAATGCTTCCGTCCCATAACTTGAAAACCCCCAAGTCACCGTCTCCAACATCACCATCGGCGCTTATTTCTTCATTATCATCAGTGAAATATATGCAGTCCCCCATTGCACCAGGGAAATCAGCTGCAGAGAGCGCCAGCGAAGAATTCTGACCCAGAAACAACATCTTATCACCCAAACTCCTCAATCTCTCCCACTTGGATCCACCACAATCGAGCCTGAAAATCTGAAACTCCTTAGTTCTCAAATGAGGCTCAGAACAACTAAAATCAATATCAACATGTCTGGTAACCAGCAACAGGTCATCGTTACAATAAACCAAATACTCCATATCGCCACCAAACTCCCTCGGCGACGGTGCTTCAATCGATAAAACTCTCAAATATCCCTCGGAAAAGTCACAAACTGTAACACCTCCGTAATGCTCCACCACGTATAGCTTTCCATCGTGAAAGGTCGCGTCCTCGCAATAAAAGGGAGCGCCTTCGATGAACCTCCAGCATTCGTCTCCGTTTCGGCAGTAAGTCAAATCGCCGAACTGAGCGAGAATCGCGAGTGCCACAAAGTTGGGATTCTCCGCAGGACTTGAGGAAAGGACGACCTTGCTAATGAAGGCATCCCGCATCTGGCGCACGCTCCGGGCGTCCCGACGGCCGTCGGGGAGTTGAATCGAATATTCCATTCCGATGTGGGAGTAATCGAAGGCGTCCACGTTTGGGAATGTGAAGAGAGGAGGGAGGTGGAGCATGGCGTGAGAGAGCGGGTTGAGGAGGAGAACGGCCGGTGATTCGTCGAGGACGACGAGCCAGCCGTGGGAGGAGCCGCAGGGGCGCTTGTTGGGGCTGGAGAGCTCGGGGAGGGAGAAGACGTGGGTCTTGTGAGTGGAGGGGGAGTAGAATAGTCGGTCGTAAGGGTGAGAAGGGAGGTAGAAAGCCATCAGCCATGGGAGCTGAGGAGGGAGGTGGAAAGGCGTTTTCGGGGCTGAGGCATGCCAAGCACGGCAGACGGCGCGGAAACGGAGATAGTCGGCGTATACTTTGATCTTTCCAGCGATCAATTCCAGGATCTCCGGCGGTATCTGGGTCCAGTCCATGCTCATTACGCTCTGTCATCCTCATCAAGCGATCGGTGATGGTAAGCATATCAAGTGCTAGACTCGCAGTTTGTCATCCTTTGGACACATCTCCGATTCTCCCTCATTCCACTGGGATGGCCGGTGGGTGTGTCCCTAACAGGCAGGGTGCCTTTATGTTTTGGATTGTGAAAGTGTACCATAGGGAGTCGATGCCCTTGCCCTGTCTGGCATGAGTGTAAGTCTTTATCTTTTTTGTGGCACTGCAGAAGTTTGGTTTGAAATTGATTTAAATACAATAGTTCAATCGATTTTTAGTTTCTACAAAATGTATGAAAATTATCTGAATTATATGTTAAAATTAATTTAAACCATCCAAATTATATTTTAATTTATTTAAATCAGCTTTTTCAGTTTGTTTTTAAAACTTAGGGACACGGTAAATAAAAACATAAAAAAAATATTCAAAATTTTATATCTCATACCGAAAATTAAAAAAAGGTTTAACAACATATAGTTCAAAACTAATAGCAAATATTGTTATATACGTAAGGTCAATACGGATAATAGTCAAATATTTATTACTATTTGGTCTATTTGGATTATTCGGTTTCAAGTATATGGTTAAATGACTACTTTCATAATTGAACATAAAATTTAAATTTGGTTCGGACTGACCAAACTAAAAAAATAACATAACATTTTATTTAAATATAATTGGTATTTTTTATTTTTTTATTTTATCCGAATAATGATCGCTTCTAACTATAGGTTCGTTCAAAACCATCGTAGTTGACAAATCAGCAACCCTTGTCCCCCCTGCTAGTTTAGCTGTCGACATACCGCAGTATACCGCGTGATATGCCGTAAGCGGTATAGATGTTTTAGCGTTTTGTCATTTTATCGCACGGTATACCACATATGTTTCACTTTTTGTATGCATTTTATCAAAAAAAACCCGCAGTATACCGCAAATACTGCATAGTACGTACCATGGTATTTTATTTTTCATAACTATTTTTTTCCATTTTACATCAAAAATATCATAAATATATAAAACATTAAAATATAAATAATACACATATCATAAAATAAACATTTAATTTATTTTTTTTTTTTTTACTTTTCTTAATTAATGTAAAAATTTAATGGATAGTAGTAGCTTAAAGGTCCCTGTGATATTAAACAATATCCCCTAATTGGATTTCTAGTGCATGCTACCCCAGCTAAATATCTTCTATCGTATATATTTTATTTATATTTGATAAATTATGATGAGAAAAATTAGAATAGATAAAAATAAATTATTAAATAAATTATGTCATCTTAAAATAATATTTTAATATTTTTTTCCCCAAAAATAGTAACAGTATGCGGCACAATATACCATATAGTATACCTTAAAAATTCAAAGTGTGATATACCTAACGGTAACAATATTTAACACCTTAATTGTCGAAAGGGAGATTGCCTATGCCATGACCTCGGTTAGAATCCTCAATCCCCTCAAATACTTGTTTGTTAAAAAATGAAAAAATGTCACATGCGATTTGATATCATTCAAATTTGAAGAAACACATGAGTGAAACAAACACAGAACTATTATAAATTCACAAAACAAAATAACAAGATATTGCCAGAGGTGCTTGCAGTGACAGATGTACCATATAGTACTATTTTCTTAGTTCCATTTTATTTCTAATATTTTTCTTTTAAAAGTATATAAAGAATGATGTAACATTTTTAAAAAATGAAAAAATATATTTTCCATTTTATTCCTTATTTTTTTGAACTTTTTGAAATTTATGTCTAGGCTTTTAAAAATATTGCAAGCAAAATGGAAATCATGGCTTCTTAATTACTCCATGCTTCCATTTTACTTGCAATATTTTTAAAGTCTTAGACATAAATTTTATCAATTCCTTTTTTAATATTATCAATTCATTTTGCTTGTAATATTTTTAAAAGCATGGAGTAATTTGTTTTTTCAATTTTATCAATCTGTTCTTTAATGTTATCAATCTATATATCCTCTTCAGTATGTTCTATTTATGTCACATGTATAACAATTGTATGTATCATGTTTTTGTATTACCATATTTGACTGTTGGTATTATTATGATTATTAAGTTTGACTAAGAATGGTAAATATGAGACATCATTATAATCAAGCAACAATTCATTTAGTGAGCAGACAAAATTTGAAAAGTAAAAAAAAAAAAAGTAGAAATTGCAAGAGTGGGAAAATGGAAGAAGGAAAAAAAATGTGGAAATAAAGAAACTGAAAAAAAAAATCGGAAGAAGCAAACTACAAAAGATGGGGAAAATGGAAGAAGGAAAAAATGTGAAAAAAAGAAAATAAAAACAGAAGAAACAAGTTGAAGACAAAGGGAAGATTCTAAGAGGAGAAGGGCAACAGGATGCTCGAACTCGCAATCTGGTCTTTTTACCCCAAGAACAACAACTATTTCGCCAAATCCGGATTGTGTTTGTGATGCATCAAAGAAACTATCTAAACTAGCTATCTTGTGTACCCCTCCTCACACACACACACAAAAAATTCATCCATTCCGAAGAGCTTGCTTAGTTTAGGACTCAAATGAAATGGAACACAAGCATAGATGATCAATTTTATTGTTGTCACATATGATATTCTCTCCGTGCACAGTTTCACAACAATTGCTTCGAACACTGACCTTGGTGATAGCATGATCATGCATTATTAAACCCCCAAGGCTGACGTACAGTAATATTTAAATTTTCTAAGATAAGTAACTGAAGAAATAAAATTATTATTCCTCACTGATATGATCAGATGAGAGAAGAGTACGGCTCTTCATATTTTATTAATTTATTATTTTCTCTTTTACTTTCCCATGTTTGGTTTATGTGTTTTGTCACCATGTATAAACTTTTTAGTACAGTGAAATAAAAATCTCACTTCCAAAGTCTAGTGGTATATTTATAAATTTCCCAAAAGCTTAAGAATCATTTTATAAATTTTAAAAACTTTAGGGGCCAAATGCATATTTTTGGGGAATTTCTGTAAATTTTTAAAATTTCAGGATTAAATGGAAAATATTTGAAAGTAGGGTCTGCATTGTAATTTTCAAAACATAAATACTTTTTTAGCTAAATCTGATCTTGCATGCCCTGGGTTTTAGTCTATTATAAGTCTCAACTTTCATATTAATGTAAAAAATTGACTAGTAATTCCTACAAGAAACATATATCCCGTATGAAAAAAAAATATAGTTGATTAATTTTAGCTTACTTAGAAATTATCTGGAAAAAAATTTGGGCCAACCAAAAAATATTAGTGGTTATTTTGAAAAAAAAAATAGTGGTCCATATGTTATTTTTTTTTCCTTTAATTATTTTTGCCTTTTTAGGTTGGGTGAAAAAGGATTCGTAGAATTTTATTTTTTTTTAAAACATTATCAGGTAGAGACAACATTAACTTCCAAATAATATTGGTTATAGATAAGATGAATTAAAAAAAAATACTGCATTTTTAAAATGGGAAACAACTGGGTGTTCTTTGTCCATCCTAAACCTATTTTATTTTTTTTTTGTTTTCGCCATAAACCTTTTTTATAGTGGTTCACTTTAATCCTGCTGTGAGGAATATGTGAACTTTAGGCGGAAGTTGTGACTTACAAAGCCCGATTTCATTCCGGAGGCAAATATTATTTTTGCCTTCGAATATATGAAAGCTTTATAACTTAATCTGCCCGTTAATAATTTAAAAATTATTTCATAAATTAATTTTATTAAAAATATTTATTAAATAACTTAAATTATAATTTTAAAAGTTGATATTAGAGACTAAGGTAGGACAATTTAAAAAGATTTATAACTAAAATATAAAAAACTTAAAACAGTTTAAGCTTCAGTTTCAAGATAAACAACAGTTATTGGGCTTTGCTGAGGAAAAGGCCAGCCTAAAGCTATCCAATTAAAAAATTATTACAGAGTTTAAATTTATTAAAAAATAGCTATCAGTTTAAATTTTAAAACTTGTTATTTTTAATATATTTTGTTATTTATTTAATATTTTTCGTTAGATTTTTAACGGTCAATGTCATATCCACTATTAATTTAAAACTTCAGTGGTATATCTGGTCCATATTAAAATATTAATAGGAGATTGGGCAAAAAAAACTTATAATGGTATATTCACTTCTAACCCAAAACTTTAGTGATAAATTTGATATTTTTTGCCAATTCAAAATGAACGGCTTGTAAAATTAGTGTTTAATAACTTTAGGCCTAAATCCACAAGTTACTCCCCAACTTTGCTGAATCAGACACTTAACCCCTTCAACTATGAGTTAGGTCAACTCAGCCCCCAAACTTTGTAAAGTGAGACTCATAATCCCTTCTAACTGATGAAAATATTATTTTTCATTTTTAGGGGCTTAAATGACAATAAAATTAAACAAAGAGATTAAATTTAACATTTTAGCAATTGTTGTTTGACAATTCATCTTCTTCCGCAGTTTTAATTAGCATACTGAAATTTCTTTTAATTTCCCATAAAACTCTCTGATCTCCTGTATGCAAAGCTGCGGAAGAAGACAACCTCTCAAACAGTGATATGCTAAAATATCAAGTTCAGTCACCTTGTTCAATGATATTGTTATAGAAGTCCCTTAGAAACCAAAAAGAATATTTTCATCAGACGAAAAGAGTTATGTGTCCTAGTTTACAAAGTTTAGGGGCTGAGTTGTCCCAATTCATAGTTGAAGGTGTTTAGTGTCTGAGTAAACAAAGTTGGGGGGTGAATTATGGATTTGGGCCAATAAGTTTATAAGATCGCAAGAAGCGACAGCGAAGAAGTCACTTCCGTTAAAGAAACCGCTCGAAATCGTGCCTTCCTCGTTAATCTTTCCCGCTGCCAAGTTGCAATCGAGACCATCCAGATGCGAACCGCGTCGTGCACGTTTCAAAATCTCAGCCGTTGAAGCACTTCCACTAGAAACAATCCCCTGGCATCCAACTTGGAAATGTGAATCAATTCTTGCTCGTCCATAAAGACGATTCTCTTTTCAAGCTTGAGTTGATCTTTCGTTTTATTGCCCCTGCGAATTTCGAGGTACTTGGCTATGGTTGCTCAATCGGGCCTTTTGGAAAAGAACATTTGATTATTCTCTCGTCTCCTTTTTGCTTTCATGGATGTTCCAATTCTCAAGTCTCTGTCCAGCTTTTTCTTCCTTCCATTTATAGGGCTCGAATCGAGAGGAGAAACACGCAAATATCTAAAGCATCCTCAGCTTTTGGGTATTTTTCTCCTCTTCATCTTTCGGTTTCTGACATCTCTTTTAGGCGCATTAGAAACCCAAATGAGAGCTGTTCTTGTTGTTCTTTTTATGAATCGATTGATTATGATTTGTGTAACCCAATAACATGGAATGGATTGTGGATTCAGGAGGCTTTTATTTGGTTTGGACCTCATTCTCGACGACCCAGCGTCAAAATTTGAACGCTCACGCTGAGCATTGAGCTGATCATATATGGGTTATCGGAGCAACGTATGTAATGTTATGTTTGCTGATTTTTTGTCACTGAACTTCTTCTTAGATGGTTCCCCAGTCAACAACCAAAGCTCAAGCTAACGATCAAATCTAGTGGTTGACTGGTTGTTGCCATTTAATTCCATACTCTGTGGGCCTTGCTCATATGTACTAGTATAAAAAAAATTGCCATGAGTTTATTTCATTCCATTTTTTGTTATCTTCAACCAACGTGCTACTAATTTTGATGGTAGCACTTAGCATTCCCTTAACCTGTCGCTTTTTTTTCCCCTCATATGCAGAATTTCGATGAAAATGATCAGCAGACAGATGTGGGTGAGTTAACTTTTTCTCCCCTTATCACTTTAGGATTGCTCTTGAAATTCTTTTTTACAAAGAAGCTTTTAAGGTCTGATCTTCTTTGTAACTATAACAGTGTGGTGGGTTGTTTTTGTCACTCATTGACCAAATTTTGATTACTTTACTCACAAGAAAGCAAAATTATGATTCACATTGCAAAAGAGCTGAAGTCATTCAACATGGTGGAGAGAATTTCTAAGATAATTAGGTCGAGATGTATGCAAACAAGCAAGGTGACATCGTGGGGATAGCTAATGTTCAGTACCCAAGAGCCACCATTCTAAATACTTACACTAACGTGAACAAGTGAAAAGCAATAAGGGGTTCCCCCCTCATTCTTCTGATCTATGCCTTTGGACTCAATTTCAGGTGCAGTGCTACGCAATGGAAGAGAAATCCTTCTCCAGGTGAGTATAATATAATAGCTATAACCCTGCATTATGCTGCCCCTAGTAAAATATGGGAGGTTTCTATGTAAGCTCATGATTCCGGCATGTCAGTGGTAAACTTTAGCTGATCTAATGCAAATGTCCACCTAGATTCAAATTTTAACACCTCTCCCTAGCATGTTCTTTTAATATTGGGATCAGAATTTTAATTTTTTTTTTCTTCTTTCTTTTTTTGTTGTTGAATTCTTCATACCTTGCATTCAACCCTTTCACCTCTGGACAGTTTTCTTATCCAGTGTGTTAATAAACATGACAAAAATTTAAATATCAAACTAAATGTTATTACAGGCTTTTAATTGGGAATCTCACAAATATGAATGGTGGAGAAACCTAGAAAAGAAAATTCCAGAGATTGCGAAAGCTGGCTTTACAGCTGCATGGTTGCCGCCAGCAAGTCATTCTTTCGCACCAGAAGGTTAGAAGAAAAATTTGTTTATACTGTGAATCCAATTAATCCTTCACTAGGAATTTTTTCTCTTACTCCCTCCATATTTGCTTATTTTGCAGGATACCTTCCTCAGAATCTTTATTCTCTGGATTCTAAGTATGGTTCACAGCATCTGTTGAAAGCTTTACTTCAGAAAATGAAGCAGTATAAAGTCAGAGCAATGGCAGACATAGTTATCAATCATCGCGTCGGGACAACTAGAGGTCATGGAGGAATGTATAACCGTTATGATGGGATTGCCCTTCCCTGGGATGAGCATGCTGTCACATCTTGTACAGGGGGGTTGGTAAGAAGCCTGACTGTCTTATTTACAGAAATTACTTTTCTAGGTGCACGTGTAAAGGGGGAAGAATTGCAAATGATATTTGTTTTTCTTCCCTGGCTAGGGACTTGGCATGCCTTGCCCATGAATGTAGTTATATCACATATTATATGGCATATACTGCAATTTACTACTATTTTGTCTCCTAATCATGTCCCACATATTCTAGGGAAGTAAAAGCACTGGGGACAACTTCCATGGAGTTCCAAATATTGATCACACCAAACCTTTTGTTCGGAAAGACATAATAGGGTGGTTAAAATGGTTGCGTAGCTTTGGTTTTCAAGATTTCCGTTTTGATTTTGCAAGAGGGTAGAACTCTGGACCTGTATATTATAATTTCACACTTGATCTTGGGCTAAACAATTAATAATTTCCCTTACTTCAGTTACTCAGCAAAATATGTAAAAGAATACATTGAAGGAGCAAAGCCTCTGTTTTCTGTTGGGGAGTACTGGGACTCATGCAACTACAGTGGCAATGGGTTGGACTACAACCAAGGTACTGCACTTGGTTTTCTCCTTCAGCCTTTAGTACTTATTCATTTTTGCATGTATATGATTAAAATAGCATTTAGTTATTAGCCTGATTGTCTCAGATGACTCTTATGCATATTAGTTTTACATTGTTTGCTTGCAGATAGTCACAGGCAAAGGATAATTAATTGGATTGACGGAACAGGGCAACTTTCTGCTGCTTTTGACTTTACCACAAAAGGAATCCTTCAGGTATCTCTGAAAAATGTTTACCTTTTGTTAAAATCCAACCTCTCGCACCATTAAGCTCTGATACAATAGTAAAGCATCAAACTCAAAACCAATTGACAAAGAGTGGAAAGACATCATCACAATGCAGAGCCTTGACTGACCCACTTAACCATGTCGGATTTTCCCACTTTACACCTTAAGTATCTGCAAAGGTTTGGCAGCTTGTTATTCGATGCTACTAAAGATCTGAGTTAATTAGGTTCAAACATAGGTGTCAAAGATGCCCAAACCCAGTTACTGGAAATGGGAATTGCTGGTTTATTTTCATTTATATATTGGGTTTGAAGTGTGAAAAGTTTCATCTTGCTGTGTCAATTTCTGTTCTGAAAAGACTCAATGATTCCAAGAGGGGTCTAAGTCTGATAACTCAGTATTCTGAATCCCTTATCATGCTCCATTTTTTTTCTTTTTTTTGCTTATGATACGGGATAATTGCCATCCACTCTCTGTCCGTTTATTAATTATGGCCTGCAAATGAAAAGTTTGGCCCACTGAGAGAGCTTGTTTCTTTGTCCATGGGCTTCTCTTGCAGGAGGCAGTAAAAGGGCAATTTTGGCGTCTCCGTGACCCTCAAGGGAAGCCACCAGGTGTAATGGGTTGGTGGCCATCCAGGGCCGTCACAGTTATTGATAATCATGATACAGGCTCAACTCAGGTACTGGAAATTTTTTGTTGTATGCCCGGGTACATTCAATTATTAGGTGCTTTTTGTGATGGATCCCTCTTACCTCGCCTTGTAATTGTTGTGCTTACTTCCTTTTGAAGTTTAATCTCGGCAACAAATGGTCCAGTTGTTAATTTTATTATATACATTACTTATTACTGTTAGGTTTTCTGTAAGAATCCTTAAACATGATATTTCTTAACCTCTTCTATGGTTGTCACCCTTACAACAAGAGGAATAGACTCAGACAAAGAATTTTGGTGTCTTCTGTTGAAGTACATAATCAGCTCTTGCTAAATTTGGAATGATCTCATTAAGCAAGCTTAATGATAGTATTTTCAATAGCTGATTCTTGCAGTACTGGAACAGCCTCAGTTTGGTCACTGTTTATTCTAGCCTGGCCTTCTCTGGATGGGAGTTCAGATACTAGTCTTCGAGTCTCTGAATTGTTACTCTTATTTCTACTACTTAATTGTCAATCATTTAGTATCCTTCTATATAGATTCTGCCTGGAATGTTCGGACTCTGACATTCATTTATTACCGCAGGCTCATTGGCCTTTTCCTTCACATCATATCATGGAGGTATGTGAAACTCTTTGCGGCACGCCAGTCTCCAGCATAAGTTGAATTGCTTGCCTTTGTTTCTATGAACTACTTTTGATACTATTCTCATGCATGGTACATAGTAAGAAATTTAGGGAAAGTTCTGAAGAAGTTCTGCGAGTCAATTGTTTTCATACTGAAGGGAACATATTGTTGAAAGAATCTGCAAGGAATTGTGATGCACATTAGTTCATTGTTGAGCAAGAATGCCTTCAAAACGTTCAATGAGTGCATTGCAATTCCTTGTGAATTATTTGGAGCAAGCGTGGCCCGAGTAATGATCTGTGATCTCATTCCTCTGAGGCTTGGTTGTCTGGAGAGCTGAGTTTCCATTCTGATTCCATGTTGTTCTGAAGGGTTATGCTTACATACTCACGCATCCGGGGATACCAAGCGTTTTCTACGACCACTTCTTTGACTGGGGAAACGCCATCCATGACCAAATTGTTAAATTGGTAAGTTCGAGGATGCAATTCCCGTTTCTTGCTTTATGTTTATCCATGCAAATACCTCCTTGTTGAGCAAGTTTGAATTGCCCCTCTGATTTAGATGGATGTTCGAAGGCGGCAAGACATACACAGCCGATCATCCATCCAGATTCTGGAGGCACAGCCAAGCCTCTACTCTGCGATAATCGGGGAGAAAATATGCATGAAAATCGGAGACGGGTCATGGTGTCCTGCCGGGCGGGAGTGGTCTTTGGCAACCTTCGGACACCGATATGCCGTGTGGGAGAAGTGATCCTTCCAGTGTCTGCATCTGCATGTTGCCTATTACTATTATGTACTACTAGAGATTGTGATTTTTGTGGTTTATCCTTAGCATTTATATCATATCCAATAAATCATCACCGGATAACCTTTGTATCCACTTCCACGTTGAATTGATAATTTGGCTTGCCTGCGTATATTTTGCAAATTCTATTCTTCTGTTTTCAGCTTGTAATTTTGTCCTTTTTTTCCCTGCAAATAAAGCACATATAGCAAGTCAACAGTATCTTGGCAACTAGGTGTTTGGTGTACTTGTTAATCCGTTTCTCGTTTCCCCTTTGTAAGTATTTTTGGTTTATTGTTCTTTATTATGTAATTTTTCTCTTGCTCTCTATGTTTTTTTTTTCCTTGTATGTTTGGTCTATATGTTTTGTTATGGTTATTGTCTCGTTTATTTAATCTCTTATTCACTACAACAAATGCAGGTTTTGGTGACCAGGCATGGTGACCGATAAAGTAGTTGAAAAGCTTTTCATCATTGAATCTATCAACAAAAAGTGAGGCAATATTTCAATGAGAGGGACAGACTAGCTAGTGATTAGTGGAGCTTCAGTCACCAAGGTTGGTCACTATGTGGTCGGCCACTGGTTAGCTTAGCCACTAACCTAGCAACCAATTTTTATTTGGTTGCCAAAAGGTAATTTGGTCACCCATTCAGCTGACTTCCCTAAAATACCCATGTTGGCAATCTGTAGGAAACAAAACTAACCAATCAACTTCTGCTTTAATGCTCTCTGTCTTATAAAATGTCATCCTTCATTATTTTTTTTCTTATGCTTTTGTTTCTTCTTTCTACACTCTGTTTTTATTTTCATTTTTGTGCTCTATTTAATTTGAAGCAAGAGATTTGGCCGAAATGGAAATCATGAATTAAAGGAAGAGTATTGCTTTCTATAAAAGTATAACCAAATTAAAGAAGCTAATCTCTTCTACAAAAACCTCAAGTTAGGATTCATGAGAACTCTCCTTTTTTTGAGCTTAAAGGCCTTTGTTCCTCCCCCCTTTTTTTCTCTATTGTTACTCCCCTCTCTTTGTTGTTTGAAGAATTTTTTTTCTTGTCCATCCACTCGAACATGAAAATTCACGATAAGTAAAAACGTAGTAAAGAATAAAAGAAAAATTATAAAGAAAATCCTAAGAAATCTAGAATGACATTTTAAATTTAGTATCTGAAATCATCCATCAAAAAATTTTGAATCTGGGTTTCTAGAATCTTGAAAGAAATAAAAACTAATGATGGATTGTTGATCACCACAATCGGTTAATATATATATATATATGAAAGATCACCTCACCTTAGCAACCAATGTTTTGGCGACCAAGTGGTGATCAAATTTTTTCGTCGCCAAAAAGTGAAATGGCAACCAGTTGGCGACCAATTTATATGTTGCTAAAATGATTTGATCTTGTAGTGATTGTTACTAAAGAACCTTATAAAATATAATTAAATAATTGCTATCTGATTATGAATTTCTTTGTTCTAGTTTCGGAGGTGAATTTTTCATTCAAGGTGGGGTTGTTTTTGATCATAAGGATTTGAATTTTGTTTAAAAAAAATAATTTGCAATTTAAATACTAGAAACCTTGAATGCTAATCACTAACTAACATCTAATTGCTAAAGCTAATCTTTAATGCTAGAGGCTAATGTTTTTCTCAAATAGAGTTAACCAATAGGCCTTTTTGCAAAAAAAAGAGATACTAATATTTCTTTCTATTGATTGCTTAGGTAAAAAAATAGTTGGCATAAACTTTGTGGGTCCCACACACATACACACACACACACACACACACATATATATATATATATATATATAAAGAGAGAGCGAGAGAGGGGGGATTTTTATAAACCTAAATGGAGTAAAAAATATTTTATAGTATAGAAAAATAAAGAATGCTTACTTTTCAGATGCGAAAGCACTTGAATCAACTTTGACTATTATTATATGGAGAAGTGAGGTGTTGTTTCCATTACCATTCTTCTATAGAGGTGGAAACCTTCCTCTTTGTTTTGTTTTTCCTTTTCTTGCAATTTAAATGCTTGAAACTTCAAATGCTAATCATTAACTTTAATGTTAGCAACTAATCGCTAAAACTAATCTTTAATGCTAAAAGCTATCACTTTTCTCAAATAAGGTTGACCAAATAGACTCTTTTGCAACAAAAGATACTACTATTTTTTTTCTATTGACAACTTACGCAAAGACTAGTTCATATAAATTTTGTGGGTTCTTTTCCTTTTATTTTGTTATACACAAAAACATCTTTAGAAATCTAAGGGTAAAAGGGACAATTTCATCATTAAAGTATAGGACGGAAAATAATTTTATTTCTAAAGTATTTTTTTAGGCAAAATTACCACAGACATTTTCGAAATAGACATATTTGCCACGACCATTAACGACATGTTATAACATGTTGAAAGAGTGATGACATGGTAGTATTTTGTTGACATAGAATTGATGTAGAGGCACATGTGAAAATATGGTCCTTTGACTCAACAATTGGTAAAAAGGAAAAACTATAGTATAGTTACTCAAATTATATTTGTTCCATTTTTTTTTCACCATAATCTTTTATCTCCAACACCAAACACTAAAGTCATTATCTCCAACTTGTCTTCATCAACCCGCTGGAAATGGAATGTCAGAGAAGTGCACCGACTAATTCTTCAATCATAATTCCCCTTCAAGCCACTCACACAATTGACACAGTCTCAGCCTCAGCCGCAGCAACCCAAGGCCATGGATTCACTCAACTCCAGCGACAATAATTGTTGAGTAATTGTTGTTGTTGTTAGCAATCGGTGACACTGTATCAAGGAGGAAAAGAGGATGCATCTTGTCCCCGCCATACCTTGTGCACGATCCTCTACCATCGAATGACTCCCTACTTCATCTACCCCTCATGCATGATGTCATCATCATTAGTGTCAAAGCCCAGCCTCCCAATCGTCTTAGAAATATCATCATTGAAAGAACTTGGTACATACCCATTTCTAGATCTGTCTAACCCGCTAACCCAATCAAATGCACTAAATTGTATAGTTGACGTGTCTGACGTTTTTGTCCAACTAATTCAACTCACTTACACCCTAACAAAATATTCTTTGTAATATTGGGATATTCACACTGTTAAATGTTATAGTGGTAAAGATCTCTTTACTTCAAACCATTGACAATAAATATGCTCATTTCAAAAACATACGTGACACAAATTACTTTTCGTTATACTCCCTCCATCCCAAAATCTTTGCTCCATTTATTTTCAGCAATTAATCTAGGATTTTTTATTTTTAATATTTTAATATATAAATGAAAAATCTTTGCATACAAATGATAAATCAAGACATGTAATTTCTAAATATATTTTTTTTAATTTTTTCTAACAAACAATAATATGAAAAAAAATCAAGTCAAAATACAACAAAAAGTGAAATGGAGCAAAGATTTTGGGACGGATGGAGTTTAATAGAAAAATTATCTCTTTTGCCCAAATCTAAGTTTCATAGAAGATATTTGATAGTATAAAAAAATGAAGTATACTTACTTTTTAGGCATGAAATCACTCGAATCAGTTTTAATTGTCATTATATGTAGAAATGGGGCATGGTATCCTTTACCATTCTTCTACAAACCTTCGCCTTTGTTTTGTTTTTCCTTTCCTGCTAAAGTCAAAGTTCAATAATCCATTCGTGAGATAGGAGAGTTCAACCGAAGGATACATCAAGACTGAAAAACTATAATGTGTATGGTCAAGTTACAATTCACAAAATATTTATGTTAGGGAAACTATAATGTGTATGGTCAAGTTACAACTCACAAAAATGTAGTCTAAAATCCTTTTAATTTTTTTTTTTTTTTGCAGTTTTGGATCTAAGCTGTTGAAAATTTTAATTTCATCCTTAAACTTGTCCAAACTTTTTAATTTAGTCCGCAAGCTTTTGAAAATTTAAAAACTAGTTTCAAAAATTTTATACATTTGACAAAACTGTTAGTAAGCTATCTATCATCTCAAATTATTTACAACATATTCTATTTTAAATAATTCTAAATCTGCAACATTTTATATTTGATAAACTACTTTACCATATGACTTTTCAAACTATCAATATTAACTTCTTTCATTTTTTTTTTAATTTAGGTGCAAAAAGTAAGGGGCAAAAATGGGATAATACACAAGATTTTTTCTATTTCTTAATATTTATGTTAAATCCAATTATTCCAACCAACTGGGACGGATGTGTAGCATTTTTAGCCATTGAACTAAAAGTTTTGGGAAAGCTTACAGCGAGGCCAAATTGCAAAATAGTAATGAATCTTGTGTACTATATTATAGTTTGCTAAAAATATAGATATTTTGTATTGCACGTTCACTTTTTCTTAATTTTATTTCAAATATTTTGAGAATTATAATTATTTTATATTTTCATCTAATCCCTATACGTTCTCTCGAATTAAATTTTGTTTTTGTGCGGCTTTGTTTTTCATTAAAAAAAGAGGGAGAGAGAGAGAGAAGGAGGGTGGGGAGGGGGGGAGAGGGAGGGTGCAGAATAATTATTGTTGATTTTAGGTTGTTGAAGGATTTCGGCAAGGTGATTCAAACTCATAATGTGTATAGAGAGGCAAACATAGTGGCCACACTTCAAATGGAAGAATAGAGGCTAACCTAGAGCAAGGGGACATTCTGATGTTTCGGAAATGACCGGAATTCTTAAAAATGTAACTTCTTTTGGATGCGCAGGAACTTCTCTTCCTAAAATTTGTAATTCAACCTGTATTTTCCATCATCCTTAGCGGATTTATCTAAACTGGTTATTTGTACTGTTCTTTTTTATTATTTTTTTCCAAAAAAATAAAATTACAAAGATTTCCTCCTGTTTTTCTAAAACCTATAAATAGACTTGTAATATTTAAAGGAACGCAGAAGAAACCTACTAACTGGCTATTGAAATGTCAAATAAAAAAATTTTATGGTTTTTTTTTTCTAATAAGAAGGAAAACATTAAGAAAGAAAAATGAGATAAAATGTTTGTCACTAGAAAGAGTGTCTAGCTACATAATTCTGCACATTAAATATAACAATTTACTAAATAAAACGTCCTTTAGATTAGTTGACAACTTTAAAATAAATTATCATTTTTTTTTTTCTCCTAACTTGTATACCAATTGAAACAAAAAATTTAATGGATTAGTTTTAATTTTATTTATTTTTCACTTAACTTGTATACTAATTGAAACTCCATAATTAAAGAAGTTTAAAAAATATTTTAATATAATTTTTGAAAAAATAAATATTATTTATTAACTTTTTTAAAGTTGGGTGTAAAAAAGATTGCAAAAACATTAATTACTTTGTAAAAAAATTTATCAAAAATAATTATTAAGTAGATAGAGTGTGACCACTTAAATACATTTACATTTGACAAAAATTAATAAAATTAAAAACAATGAATTTTCTAATAAATTTTTAATTGCAGAAGAAGAGATACTAATCATTTTTTAATAAGTCTACAAATTAGTGTGAACCAATTTATGGTAGAAATAAGAGAGGGCGCGATGACGGGGGCCAGTGATCACATGGATATAGCTGGAAAGAGACAGAGACAGTGGCGTGTATCGCTATCATAACCATCGTCGTCGCCATCATCATACATGTTTTGAAACTCCAAATCCAAATCCCACAAACGAACAAAAACTAAAGATAGTTCTAGACTTCTGTCGCGTCTGCAAGATGCTAGTATAAAGATCATTATAGAATTTCTCTGACTAAATACCCTCGGTTTCTAATTACTCCTATTTGATTTCTTTAATTTTTCACGAGTTTTAAGATAAATTTTCTCTTATTAATTTTACAGAGTAAAAGTGAATAACGATGTTTTTTGTTTTATTTTTTTTTAAAATGACTAAGTATTTTAAAATTTCCCTAAAAAAATACACGTAAAGTAATTTGAAACGGATAGATTGATATAATTAAAGTTCTTTGGACAAAATCATCAGGCAATTTGTTTTGGATTAAAGGGATTAATGAAGAGGTATTATTCATGGGTTTTAGTTGGATTTCTTGCATATTGAAGTGACATGCATCTTTGGATAGAAAATAGTCACAATTTTTGAGTTATTTACATCTACTTGCCATTAGGTGACAATATAGCAGTAGATCACCAATGACAACTACGGCATCAACAATTGCTTGATAGTGTACAAAATCAATGGCATGCAAGATCTCAGCTGCTACAATGCATCGTTTGCGACAAGCAGGTGGGCCAAACAAAGATCCAAAGCCATAGCAAATTCAAAATGAAGAATGTGAAATGGACAAGAAAGTCATAGAAAAACCGGAGCTTAACCATTCAGAGATGTAGGGTAAGAGATGGTGGCAAGTCATAAGATGTACACAGTGGAAGGGAACTTATGGTGCAAGGCCAATTGGCTTGGTGCAGTTTACAAACACCATATCCAGTGGTGAATTGCCAGATCCAACCCTGATGATGATTATGAAGTTGGAACCTTATGGTGAACGCTCAATTTGACACCACCACCACTTACCTATCAATTTTGATGTAATGTTTATGAACTATCCAGAGATTAAGGTGAAGCCACTTAGCTCACAAGATCAGTGACAAGTAAATGTAAATAAGATAAAAATGTTGATTAATTTACCAGCCACTGATGTAGGTTACTTTAATCTGTGAGAAACTGGATTGCAAGATGCAAATAATTTCCCCTGGTTAATCCCTTTAATCCAAAATGAACAATCCCAATGTCTATAATTTGAGCATTCCATATTTTTTTCTTTTGCAACATTTATTCTTTTGAATTGTTTCAAATTTTTACAATATTCCATATTTAATAAATTACTTTATCATATTATCCTTTAAATTATCATTTTATATTTACTTTTTCTTTTCAATTTACATGTAAATAATAAAATAAAGGTAGAAATGACACACAAATTTATTTTTTTGTTGCTTAATCTCCGTGTCAAATCCAAATGTCTCAAGTAATCTGAGATGGATGAACTATTAAAATTCAAACTACCTATTATTTATTTAATACGTCATTTAATATAATAAAATTTTATAAGATATTTAATATATGTAAGATTTTCCTTATGATCATTAATTTTCAAAATCCCCTAACCCTAAGCCTAATAAAAAAAAGGTTAGATTTTGTTCCTTTTCTTTTGGCAATGGGTGGAGTTGAGTACAGGCTCCCGTCATCTATGCACGTAGAATTTTCCTTAACCGCAAAGTTGCGGGTATACGTCAACAAGTAAGATTTTACAATCTTACTCACTATCTGCAGATATCTATACCTATGGATGTACTCATGAATAGTCAATATGTTGTCAATTAAAAAGGGAAAAAAACATGGATGGGGACATTCTGTTGAAATTCTTGGCGCACCAAGATCCTTTTAAGATAGAATTTGAGCTCATTGAGCTAACTCTAGCTTGAATAGCTATCTAAGGCAGCTAGAAGTAGCTCCCTTTGGCTCAAGTCAGCTCACTTCAGCTATAAGTAGCTCAAAGTAGCTGGACTTCAGCTCAAGTTAGCTCAAGTCAGCTTAAGTCAGCTCACTTGAGCTTCTGGTAGCTGAATGTAGCTGGACTTCAGCTCAAGTTAGCTCAAGTCAGCTCAAGTCAGCTCACTTCAGCTTCTGGTAGCTGAATGTAGCTGAACCTCAGCTCAAGTTAGCTGAAGTCAACTCAAATCAGCTCACTCTAGCTTCTGGTAGCTGAGTGTAGCTGGACTTCAGTTCACTTCAGCTGAGAGCAGCTAACTCCAGCTCTAGGTCAGCTCTAGGAGCTGGACCTCAGTTCATGGTGCTTGGTTGGAGCTCAAAGGAGCTCAATGGTGCATAAGTTGGAGAAAGGAGCTCAATGGTGCATAAGTAGTATAGTGAGCTAGCTTTGTGCCAGCTCACCTTACTTTTAGCTCAAAACCACCAAGAGACACATCTTTTGTGTAAAGGTATGTCTTTTCATCAAAAGAGATGATTATTGGCTAAAAGAACATGTCCTTTTATCCAAAGGAAGTGTTCCTTGAGTGAATAGACATGTATATTTGGTCATGGGGTGGTTGGGGTGGTTATTGCACCAAGAATGATGTCAAGACATCAAGAGACAGGTATATTCGGCCATGGGTTGGTTATAGCACCAAGAGATGTCTCTTGACCAAAGGAACATGTCTCTTAGGCCAAAGGAAGTGTTCCTTGGCCAAAGAGACATGCATTTTCACCACCATAGATGACCCTTGGCCAAAGGAAGTGTTCTTTGGCTTAAAGGACACCTTGCTTGGTGTAAAGGTGTGCCTTTTGGTCATCTATAAATAGCACGAATTGGCACTCCATTTACTCCAATTTCTTGAAAGAAAAGTCTACTCCTTCCATTCTTTAAATAAGCCGAAATATTAGACACTTATTTAGAGCATTGTGGGTGGATTATCATTGAGATTTCTTCATCTCAATTCAAGCCTCAAGGTGCTCCTCCAAGATTAAGTCCTCCTCAAGTTTTCGCCAAAGATAACCAAGAAGAAAGGTGCACATTCTTTCTTGGTTTAGCAGCATGCTAGGTTCCATTTATTACATGTATGTTCTTAGTAGCATGCTAGGATTTATTTGACATAATTTGTATGTAAAATTGACATGCTATATAACATGTTATATTAAGTGCAATGTTAAGAATTAGAATTATGTATGTCTATATCCATGTTGAACTCAAATGATCAAAATGCATGTGGTATGTACATGAGTAGATAACATAAAGATATGTTATTATGAGATCCTGAAATCTTCACATTCGTCCTACGGCCCAAATGAGTTTCATTCAAAATTGAAAATCTATATGGATGGAACCTCAAATATTTCTAATGGTGGAATTGCAGCTACTTCAAGAAAAGAGTTTAGGGATATAGTTGGAAGTTGGCCATTCTTTGGGTACATATAAACATAATTTCACAGTTCACATGTAGATATGACGGTTTACCGTCATGAATCCCCCAAACCTGCACCGTTCATATATAAAATGACTACAATTTTTGTACCCATGTCTGTTTCATCACAAGCACTTTTGCCCATAAACTTGTCTGTCATGAACAAATATACACGAGTCACGGATTTTGCCTTCCTAACTTTCATCCCTATACATAGTAGGGAAAATGGAGAGTTGAGCCATCAAAGTCTAGATAACAAACAAAAGGCTGAAGCTTTTTTTATTAAATATTATGGAAGAATTATAGTTGCCCTTATATTTTATGTAAATTAGGAGCCAATTTATTTTAAATTAAGTCAACTTAATCCAAAATAATTAATTTTTTTTTTCAAATTTTTTACCTGGAACCAATTTCATTTTAAAGTTAATATTATTTATATGTAATAATCCATTTAAAATGAAAATTTCATATTGTTATTAAATTTTTATGAATTTTATCTTTTTAATGCATAAAACTAAAAAAAATTGATAAAAATTTACTAAGATTATAAAAATTGTATTTTCAGTAGATTATTACACATACATAATATTGTCTTTTAAATAAAATTTGTTCCAGATATAAAAGATATAAAAATAGAAATACAAATAAGTTATTCTGACCCTGATTTAGAAAGTTGCACTTTCCCTATTGTTTTAAGATTGTTTGACATTAATTTTTTAAACTATTATTTAAAATTTTTGATAATTGTTTTTAATAAATTTAAATTATCTAATAACTTTTTAAGAGTTTATAAAAAATTAAATGATTCTATTTTTTTTATGTAAATACAAGATAATCTTCTTATGTATTGAAACTTAAAAAACTGGAGATAACGTTAGGTTTTCAAACCCTAAAAATAGAAATGTAATTAATATATACTAAGGGAACTCTCACTCTCACGTGAGTCGTGACCCGCGGTAGCTGTGTCAAATTAGCTGTCTTTCGTTGAAAACTGAAAAAGATAAAAACAAACACAATTTCCCATCATTATTCCCTCCTCCCTTCTCTTCTGATTTCTGAATTCCAATCCCAATCATGATATTCCTTACTTTGTTTTTCCCCAATGTTAATTAGAGTTCGACTTAATCTCACATTTGTGAAATATGGAGGAAGCAAACGGTCCATTTAGAACCATCAACTCAAAGTTTTGTGTTCAAATGAGAGTCAACATCATATATATAATTGTTGTTGGTTAGGTGAAATGTCTCTGCTAGCTGTATAACAAGTGGTATTAATTAGTGCTTATAGTTTGATATTGGTAAAACGTATACGATTAATGGTAACAGAGCTTATGGTTTAAATTAGAAAAAATGTATGGATCAATTCTAGCATAACGAAGCGTGTAATTTGATTATACATTGAATTTAAAAATTGTGTTTGTAATGTTGACGTTTAGTGTCCTCGTGTCCATGATCGATTTTTTTTTATTGTTGTGGTTGTTGCTGTGTGACATGTTTGTGTTTGCCCTTGTCTCTTGATGAAAAATTTGATCGAAGGTAAAGATTATTTGGTGATTGGCTGAAGCTCAAATAAGTGGAGGGCTTGTTATACAGCTGTTAACCCATCATGGATAATTAATGGCAATGGCCGAGACCTGTTGTGCTTTTTAATTTTTCGTTTTTCATGGTCGATTTTGGTGTTCATGGTATTTGGGATATTAACTGCAATGTCTTTTTTTTTTTTTAACAGGAAAGAAATTTATTAATTAAGAGAAGAATACAAGAAGTTTCAGCCAAGAGCTAAAACAAACATGAGACCAAAATAAACCTTCCAAAATCCCCTCGCCCCCACCACTTAAGCCCCCACTTCTTCACTTAAAAAATCTCAAGCAAACATCACTAATCCTTGATTCCCCATTCTAATATTCTCAATTCTAACCTCAACTATTGTGTCATTTTGTTTAGTTAGATGTGGACTAAGTTTAGTTTATCAATTTTGTTTAGGTCTAGATGTTACCTATATATAGACATGTTATTTTAAGTTTTGGGCATGGGAGAGAGTTTGTCAAATAAAGATAATATATGAAGTTTTGAGAAAGAAAAGAGTGACTCATAATTGAGAGATGTTATAAGCAAAAATCTCTTTTCTAATTTCTTACTATCAATATTAAGAAAATTTTCTCTCATTTTCGTGGAATTGTTGTATTAATTTTTGTCCCCATGGTGTTTTATTCAACACCATAATATGTTGCTTGCATTTGTCCGCCAACATTCACTATTATATGCTTAAATAAGGTAATTCTACGGTAGCTAATTACTATATTAACATACAAAGTCAACCTCAAATATCAGCACGCAAAGTCGTATATAAACAGAAAGCAAAAGTTCTTTTAACATCTCAACCGTTGACGAAAAAAAAAAAGCTTTAGGAAAAAATAATAGTTGTATGTACCTTCCTTTGCAAAAGCAACAATGATTCAATATATTCTCAATTAAAACATTCATTCAATAAAGAAGATGGGTCCAGCCGTGCATTCTATGGAGAGAGCTTAGCATATTTGAAGGGACTCAAGCTGATAATTAAAGGACTTCAAATTAGTTTGGCTCATTTGAAGTGGATGCTGCAGAGGGCGTCAAAGTTATTGTGTCAAACCTAGGTGGGAACTTGGAGGCCTTTAGTTGTGTCTTGGAAATTAGGAGCCAGTTAGCAAAGTTCAGGGACACTACTAAAATTAGTGTATTTTCCAACTGCATTACTAACGATCTCATGTTGGTAATTGTAATTATCAATGTGAGATTATTAGTAATGGGCCATTTGTAAACCTTGCGCTGGAAATTTTTTTATTAATAGCAAAACATTGGGTTATTGGTAATTTTCAATGTTTGCATGTTGGTAAAGGAGTTGTTGGTAATTATCAACAATCTAAGTTTAGGTCATTTGAACTTTTACCAAAGCATTCATTTGTTGGTAGTTACTAACACATTCGACTGTTGGTAAATTATAAAAAATTGAAACCATTGGTAAATACCAACAAATTTGATAGTTGGTAAAATACCAATGTGCTGAATTGTTGGTAAATTACCAACGGTTAAAATTATTAGTAAGTTTCTTTGGTTTTTAAAAAAAAATTGAAGCAGTTTCTAATATGTGGCCATTGGAAATTACTTTTAAAAACGATTAATGTGATAAAATCATCATTATTGTTTTCTGGTTCAAATCACAAAATGCTTATGAAACTTTCATGTATACGAGCATAAGATTATTTTTAGAACCTGGGATAAAAACTTTCATGTATATGGCAAGTCTTACATACGCTATGGGGCTCAAATAAGGCGGCCCATCATCTTGCTCATAATGCTTTATCTTGTGATGACCAGTGGCGGAACTAGGATTTTTGGTTTGGAGGGGCAAGCCCGGATGAGAGTCGGCAGATCCTGGAGGAGAGAGACGACGTCGCGGTTAGATAAAGCTGTAAATTGGGACTAAGTCACACTAATTCAAAGCTCAAGGAGCAAATCGTACGAGTTGAAAAAGTTTGAGGACTAATAGTGCATTTAGGCCATGTTGGAGAATAACCACTTAATGTAGAGGAATAACTACTCACTAGGTCCCTACTTTCTTCAGCGCCTACCTTACTACCCCCCATTTTTATATTTTTTCACAATATTTGGGGGGCAAAATGCACACTTAATCCTTAAATTTTGACAAAATCATCAAATTACTACCCCATATTTATGTTTTTTCTAAATTCCGGGTGGGCAACAGCCCCCTCCTAGCATATGGTAGCTACGCCACTGGTGATGACTTTATTTTGAAGATGTAAAACCTGCGATCCTAATTTTTTTTTTTTGCCCATTGTATAGCCTTTGATTATCTGATTAATTGATAGATATCTTATGCTTTTTATCCAACAAAAAAAAACTAGGCTTATTGCTGTGTGTGTATATATCTACGAACTTTATATATACACACGCACACTGTGAAAAGCATGAAGAGAAGGTTTGTAGATATACACACAAAGCAACGTCTATTATATGACCATGCAGCCAGAGAATATACACATGACATAATTATGCATGATTCCGGTAATAAGTAGCTAGCTCCAACTTTTTATGCATGCGCATCATCACTTCCATGCAATTTTGCATGCACTCATCATCATGCATGTATATATAGCTACTAACTTTAAAATGCTTTTAATAGTGTGTGTGTGTATATTAAGCAACCCCACTGGCCACTCGACACTCCTAAATCAGAGTATTAATTTATTTCATCTATTGGCTCTGTTTGAAAATAATTTTTATAATTAACATTAGAGTTTTTGATAATTTATTCAATAATTGAGATAAATTCCTAAAGCTAAAAATTAATAACTAAACTTGAATAACTTTTTCAAAACTCTGACTATATCTTCTCAGTCTCATCTAACACAAAATGTAAGGACTATAATTATATGTTTGGTGTTGACTAATGTTAGATTATGTGGTTAACTTTTTTTTTCCTCTTTTTTTCTTGCTTCAAATTTGCACTTTCTGTCTAATTTTTAACCAGTAGTCCAGAGGGAAGAAGAAAAACAAAGAGAACTTTTGAGAACTAGATTATAGGTTTATTTTTAGAACGAAAAAGAAAAAATAGGTGAGGAGAAAAAAAACCAGAAGTTGTCTTAGGGATCTGCGTCTGGATATATTTATATTTGTAGGACTCGTTCAAATAAAGGCGCACTAAATAACCAAGCTATTCAGGCATTTTCAAGAACACACTATACTGTTTGATTAGAGTCTCACTTACTTTATTATTCAAACGATACACCTGGAATTAAGGTAGGTTTACAAACATTAGGTTTGAAAGCAAATACATACTCTCAGAGTTTAAAAACTCCGTAAGTCAGCATTTGCTTTTAAACTTAATAAATATAAACTTGAAAATCTCAGTTCTAAGAGGATTCATAGAAAATATATTGGCAAAAATAACGTATAAATGACCAATGTTTGTCATATGCTCGAATCGGTTGCCAATGTTTTCTCTTAACCAAATAAACACTTAACATTATCCAAATTATTGAATAAACTGTTAACTTTGTTCAGATGGCATAGTTCACCCACATAATGTTAAAATTTAATTGAAATAATGCAAAAACTCTCATCATCTTTTTGAATTTGACACAATAGATTTTTGAATTTTAAAATAATCCAAATAGGTTGTCTTTACCACCACAACATGAAATCAACTGACACTTTTGATCAACAATGGAACATTTTGTTGTGAAAAAATATTTTAATTTATTACTCTCGTTTCCTACAGTTATATATTGAGTGTGTGAAGAGTATTCAAGTATCAAGTTTTGAGTTATACTCTCACTAACCCGACTAACTTGGACGGAAAGCAAACAATATGCAATGGAAGTAAGCTAAACAAATCAAATCTACAAAGCTACATACATATGCAAAGGTTTAATTATGGTTGTAAACCACTTTCTAGAATTTCACTACTTGATGGGCTAATTATGCTAATTGATTGTGTTTGCCCAAATGTTGCATTGGAACCTTACTCTTCCAAGCTAAATTCCATAACCCCTTAAACTAATTCATTAAAGTCTTAATTTAATCAAATAGCTTGTAGGTGCAATGAGATATAGACCCTCTTTAAGGATTCTTTCTTAGGGCTCTACCCTTACTGAAACTCATTCAACCCCTAAACTACCAATTGTCCATCTCATTTATTGCATAGCTTATAGGTGAATATTTAAGCTCTTTAATTACACATAGAATCATTGCTAGTTTATTAACAATACCTGAGGTCTCACCCCTCTCTATTTATCCAACCTAACCAATCTCTCTCAAGCTATAGTTAGATCCAAATAAGCTTACTAACGATGCAGAAATCAACAAACCAATAATACAACCAATAGAAAGAGGAAACAAGCATCAAGAGAGAGATTTAACAAAATACCACATCAATTAAATATAAGGAATCCAAATCATAGTAGCTACATCCTAGGAAGTACATGAAATCTACCCTACACAACACAAATATACAAGATCCACACAAAAAATCAACCTATATATAATGGAATTACAAGAGAGAAAATATAGATAAAACCCAAGTGGTGCAAGAAGCCAGTTCCCTTGGTCTTCAAGCTCCTCAGTCCCCATCGATCCTTAAAGCTCCAACGCTTCCTTCTTACAAACAATAAAGAACCATGGTGGGAGTTTTTTGTGGAGATAAAACTAACCTAAGATAATATGCGACAACGAAGAAGAAGAAGAAATTCATTAGGGACCATTTAAATGGAATATCCCTTTTTTAATAGAAGGTAAAAATAATAAATAGACCACTAATATTTTGGATATTCTCTGTAAAATTCAATCATAGTCTTTGTAAAAATGTAGGCAAAGATTTGAACGGAAAATGGACAATTTGGCTCATTGAAAAGATGAATAGTTTATTTGACAAAAAGAAAACATTAATGACTTAATCGGGCAAGCACAAAAATTTTAATGGTTTATTAATTATTTGTGACATTGGTGCAAATGGAATATCTTACCTGAAAATAGAATATTCCGTTGAATTAATATCAAATCCAGGCTGAGCTAACTCAGTAACGAATGATTTATTTAACCCAAAAAAAGTAAGTAACCGAATTGGATCAACCAAAAAATATTAGTGGTTTGTTCAATATTTTCGCCAAACGTATAAGTAGATAAGTAAGAATCATATGAGAAAGGTTGCGATATGAACCGAGCTACAAGTGGCATATACATCAACACTTCTGTTCTCTCCCATGCCATGAAGATGAAGAACACGTATATCTAACTTCATATAGAGTCATTGATATATATATATATACACTTAAGCGGTGCGACTACGAAGCACCACAATCTCAAATAT
Organism: Aquilaria sinensis; assembly: GCA_005392925.1. NCBI lineage: Eukaryota > Viridiplantae > Streptophyta > Magnoliopsida > Malvales > Thymelaeaceae > Aquilaria > Aquilaria sinensis. The sequence goes on along the minus strand of SMDT01003169.1, from coordinate 511,048 downwards.
CGTAGTAATGTATCGTTTACTACGTGCGTGTGCTTATTGTAGTATACAAGTTGTTGTGATTTATTGGCCTACTATATAGTATATCACGGTTTTTTTATACTAGTATTTTTTTGTACTTTTTTTTTTTGTTTACCATGTTATACTGTGTGGTACATCTGCTATATACCGCATACCATGGGTTAGGATTGCTTTTTGTATTTTGCATCAATATATCACATAGGTGCACATAAAGAATGAAAATACAATTTTGTAACATTATTATTCAATGATATTTAGCATTCCCAAAAAAAATGGAAATATAATCAAGACACATATTTTGTCACAAATACATATTTTTTTTAAAAATGAAAAGTAATTGATAAATGATGTTAACATGATTGAGATTTGAAAAATTTTATAAATTTTTACTCTTTTTTTTTAAAGTAGTTTTCTTGTTTTTTTTTTTAATTTATAATATAAAAATTATGATACAAACAATTATAATACATATAAAAATGCGTGATAAATTATATCTCATATTTTAATCTTAAAATAATATTTAAAATACATTTTTTTTCTGTGAAACTGGTAATAGAGGTGGGACCTAGGCCGGGATCGGACAGGAAGTCAAGCCCGGCCCGACCCCGTCAAACCCGCCCCGCCTTGCTTCGGTGAAAGCCTGCTAAGATATGGGCCCAAGAGAAGGAGAAGGTGCAAAACGGACCGCCCTGGACCAGGACCCGACACGTGAACCACCCCGCCCTACCAAACCGGACCGGACCTGGTGCCAACGTCTTTTGCGCACAATGGAAACCTACAAAAAAAAAAAATTTTGTGATGGGTTAATTACACAACAGGCCCTCCAATAGTTTTTTGCTCCATTTTAGCCCTCGTTCCAATTATTTGTAAGTACCGTTTGATTTTTTAACTTAATAAAACTTACATCGGAGGTGACATTTTTTCTTAAAAATATTTATGACATATATAATTAATTATGTTTCTATTTAAAAAAAAACTCCAAACCCGCCCCGGACCCGGCATGGTACCGCCTCGCCTGCAACCGGGCCGAGCCCGGTCCTCGTGACCCAGGACCAAGACCGGCTGGGCTAACCTGGTTCCCACCTGTAACTGGTAACATACATGGTATGCCATGTGACATATTGATGATTTACTGGATTTAATAGCCTAACAGTAGCAACATTAAAAACCTTGTTACAAAGTAATTGTGGCAGATTCAGGATTTTTGCAAAAAGAGATTCATATACATATATAACTATTAAACCCAACATCAAATAATGAATCTTATAAACTCACATATACTATAATATAATGATGATAAAATATTTTTTAGAAGAAAATTTGAAATATGCTCTGATTTAACACATTTTCTTGTCATTGGTTGAATAACTAAAAAAATATATGAACTATGGAGAAGATGAGTGACATATTTATGTTGTATAAAATATAAGAGACAAAAGCTTCATTTTAGTCCTTATATATATATATTCCACTTAAGCTTATTAACTTTATCTTGTGCCTAATTAGCTTCATAATTTTTCTTCTGTCCACAATAGAAAAAAAGAGTGACAAAAAAAAGTTTAAGACCTAGATAAGAAAATGTATGAAAGGTAAAGGACCAAAATAAGACTTTTTCCATTATTTTAATTATCAGCCGAGAGAAAAAACTGACACATTTTTTATATTTCTTAAGATAATAGGGGCATCTTATTTTCTTTTTAATATATATTACGAAAATTATAGAGGTTCATTAAAAATTTTAAAATGGTCCAATTACTTAATTATATATCTTTTATCAACCTTTTTTCTAAAAAAATGGGGTCCATGGACCCATGTCCTGTACATGCATCCGCCTCCGTCAAGTAATGACATATATCAAAATAAATTTATTGGGAGATGATTACGGAACAATTTAAGTTTTACATCATTGGTTGAATTGCTTCTTCTAACCTTCATTTTGGTGTAAGTGTTCGGTTCAATCACTATCTTCCAGTTAGCTTGCAATGGAGGCACTGGGGAATGAACATTACAATAATAATATTGTAATACCTTATAGTTCGAGAATAAATATAAAGACAGATAATAGGTGAGGGATGATTGGTGCCACTTACAAGGCTTATGAGCATCGATCCATGATATACTAACATAACATCTACGGATAGATATAACAAAAACCATCTTGTAGCCCAGACTGCATTTCCAGAAATAAATCGATATGAAAAAAGCTTTGAGAGGATGCTAGAAATTAAGCATAAGAGACACACAACACAAGCTGATGAGTGATGATGCCCAGGGTTGACATCATATCGCAACGTTGCGACGTGTTTTGTCTGTTGTCTTCTTTTCCCAAATACACTAATTCATTCTAAAATACATTGATCTAAACAAATTTAAATTCCTTGTGAGTATAAAAATAAACTGAAAAATAAAAAATTTTAAATTAATGCATTTTAGAATAGTTTTTTTCGGGAAAAGAGTCTCTCACCGAGAAAAGCCAATTAAAAAGTTTCTACTTTCTATTATCGATTTGACATAGGTGTGCATAACCATCAAAACTAACATTTCAATTTCAACGCTTCGTTCTAGAATAGGAGCCTTAATTAATCCCACTCTTATATAATTATTAATCATCAAACGATGAACAAAAAGGGTTCTGGGACCAAATTGCGTTGTGTGTTGATAAAAGCCAAAAGGAGCTGAGTAATTAATAAGAGCGGAGCAAACTTTTCTTAAACATTTGACTGCTGAATCTGCATGCGCGAGAATAATGATGACAAACGCTGGTAACTGGTAAGAGTATTACTACTATTCACACTTACGTTACGCTTCAGGGAATGGGTGGGTCGACAAGTCAAAATCAGTCTGTAACTCCAAAGTGTAACGAGGGGAAATTGAGCTCTCTTTATTGGTTTCTCTTCTGTCTCCAGCCTTGAAAATCTTCCTTCAACTCAATGGTCAGGTCCGTCAAGAATTAATAGTGGTAGATTCATCGTCATCAATGTGCATGGTGGTCCTCTCTTCTTTCCTCCTTTTCTTTTTCTTTCCCATTGGGACTTTTCGTTATATATTACTACTCTTTAGTATAATTAATAATACTCCTTCCGTATTAAAAAAAACAAAGAATGAATTATATTTTTTTGAATTGTTCCGAAAAAGTTACATATTATCCTATTTAAACTCTTAATATACGTAATTTTTTTTTAAAAAAAAAATTAATATCCATTTAAACTCGTGCTGTATAAAACATAAAAAGAATTTTAATGCTCATTTACACTATCACTAAATAAAAAAGAATTTTTTTTTAATCTTAATTTAAATAGTAAAAATAAAAAATAATATACACATATTCGCAGTTAAAGAGATAGTTCATCAGGAGTATTACTTGGTAGATGGAGGGATTAGTTTAGTGGGTGAGAAAGAGGACGTAACACAAACTCGCACACAGACACACGTCCTGGGTAGCCGTTGTAGGAGAGGAGAGGAGAAAAACTGAAAAACAGTCAGAGGATTAAAGGAGCGGGCGGAGGTTGTGGGAGTGACGACTGCGACGTTTCACTAGACAAAAAGGAAGGGAACATCCATCATTTTCCTCCCTCTCCTTCTCCTATCCTATACCATCCCATCCTTCTCTGCATCTAATATCTATCCTATCCTACAATACTAGCATGACTACCAGTTCCAGTTTATAGCCAGATCAACTTTCGGACAGACTACCAAAAAAAAATCCCTGGATTGGACAGGGACCGAAGACATGACTAATTACTTAATTTCAGAGGATGTGAGTAATTGTGTGGAGATGCATATCTCTAGCGTGCTAGTTTGTGTATATGTATACATTAACGATATTGCTTCACTTTTTAAATTAAATATTAATATCTAATTTACTTTAATTTAAATTAATTTAATTTAAAATAATTTATTTTTATCTAAAATTAATTTATTTAAAATCCAATATTATATAGGTGTATTAATCCATTAAAAATGAAACTTTCATGATTTAATTTTTTTATGAATTTTTTTTTTTAGGCTTTAAAAAGAAAAAAAATCATAAAAATTTAATAATAGTGTAAAAACTTCATATTATGAATAGATTATTACACCTATATAATATTTAATTTTTAAATAAAATTAATTTTTATGAAAAAAATGTAAAAATAAAAATAAATAATTTTTTATTAAGCTAACTTAAGTTAAAATACAAAAATAACAAAAAAAAACCACTAATGTTTCCGAGGCGGCCTAATTCACCCAACAATGTTTTTCTGGCCCAAATAAACTACAAACATTAATGAGTTAGAACCAGTTGCCTACTGTCGTTAAGATTAATCAATTTTTAGTCTTAAAACTCTACTAGCTTTTCTATTTCAGTTTTATAATTTTATATTTTTCTATCTAAGTCCTATAACTTTACTAACATCTACTCTATTAGTAGGTGATATAAACGAGCAGCGGCCCCTCTCTAAGGGTGATGCACCATTATCATAGAGTTGATTAAGCATCTAAAAAAACTTTCTAAACCATTTGTTTTTCCTTTTTGCCTTATGGCTTTCTTAATTGGCATCTAAATCAAACTTATCACTTAAGAGTTCATTATTGGAGTCATCAATAGCATCAGCATTAGATTCATCATCAACTTCAACATCATCTTCCTTTTGCTCTTCAGCATTTAAATTATTAATCACCCATGCACTCTTAGCTGCATTTATGGCTTCCTCCTTTCATCTTGTGCTTGATTTGAAGGCATATACATGATTCAAAAGCCCAGCAATCGACGCTATCACAATTTGAAAGCTATTGATGCCATTTTAATTTTTGATGCAAACGCTAACGCCTGGCTTGGGGATTTGAAATCACAGTAACAATGATGAACCCATGCTATCAATTAGACAACCAATAGCCACAATGCCAATGTGCCTCTCTTGGGGAGGTGAAATTGCGTTGGAGGAAAAAGGGAAGATGATAAGTGGCGAATGATTTGAGATTAAAGGAGAATCCAAATGGGAAAAGATAAGAAGGAAATGAGTGGAGAAATAGAGCACAAAATCTAGAAGATTGTTACGCCAATCGAGGACATAATTGCCATTTGGGTTGCTAAAGCTTACCAAATAAAGAAATGATACAAGTAACTTAGGGCGTCTTAAAAAGGAAAGTGTAGCAGCCTTTTTGGGATGAAATGAGTAGTATTTTTTATTAGTTTATTGCTCATTCGCCATTTGAAGCTAAGGTTGTCACTTTCACGTTGATTAATTAGCTAATGAAAATTCATATTTCCTCTATTTCAATTTTTTTAATATAAATAAATTTAATTCAAATTTATGTAAAAATTGAAATGATTTAAAAAAATTGGATGCAAGTAATATGAAATTAATACTAGTTGTAGCACACCCAACTCAAAAGGTGGGTCATATTTCATATATATTTTTGTATACAAAATAAAGGAAAAAGGATAGAAAAAATATAGGTTATATGACATAGTCACCTAAAGGCGTGACTAAGCCAAACCAGGATCCTATATAACATGAAAGAACATGTTGTTGCCATTGACTCGTTTAATTAGTGCAAGACATAATCTGATTTTTGTAACCCAGTAATGAATTAAAAGCTTGGGAAACTGCATCTCGTAAGAAACTTGATGCCTTTTAGTGAACAACTACTAACTTCTAAACAAGTTCTTTTCCTCCCAATAGATGTGTGCAACAACTTGGATTCATTGTTGGTAATTAAACACTAAACTTTATTATTACCAATAACTCGAATCTTAACTTTTATAGCCGAACCACAGGATTTGGTATGAACAATGTTTACTACTTTAGCTGATTTTATATGGTAAGAACTTGAATGATTTGTACAGTTTGTAGATAACATCATATGCTTCCTGTTTGGACTTGACTATTTATCTTTATTGGAGGTGACTACATTAGATAGCTTTCTTTTCCTTGGACCCTCAAAATGAAGCAAAAGGTCCTTAGGGTGGTCAAATTCCATTTGCATAAGGATAGGTGGCAGGCAAGAATCAACTAAATGCTCACCCACTCTTAATTGAGGACCGTTTTTCTCAATACTATTTGTCCTTATCTGCTTGAGAAATGACTCTTGAACATGTATACTACATTTAGATGAGTACCATGGAAGTTAATTTAGGGATGCATACACCTTGACCCATTATAAAAAGATTGTCCACATTTGATACAAATAACACGCTTTTTTTCTTGGCAAAATGTCAACCAATGCCAACATTACTTGAAAAGTGGACCCAAACTCCTAATTGATAAGCTTTTAGAAGCTTTGAAAATTCAAATAAATCCAAATTCAATGTGACATTCAAATTTGGCCTAAAGGATAGTATGTTTTGTTGAGATTTGTCCCTAACAGTATCAAGTTTTTGTTGAATGAATCAATTCATGCACTCTAAATTTTTTAACGTCTTATATGATATTCCAATTTGAGGGAAATGCTGATTCTTTTCTTTTCCCATCTATATCTTGTATTGGTTTTTTAAATTTTTAATTATTTTCTCAGCTTCATTCTCCTGAAAGCTGTTGTTCAAACTTTTCCTAGTGGGCTCTGAGCTTGGTGATACATGTTTCTAGCTTTACTAATCTTGAGTTGTTAGCTTAATTGGTAATGGAATCTAAAGTAATAGGAAAATGTTTTTTCACCACTTTAAATAGAAATATCTTAGAAGCATGGTTGGAGAATATGTAACGTTGGAAGTGTTTGCAATCATCTATTGCTCATGAGCCCATTCATTAAGGCACATTTCTTAAAAGAAATAGCCATAAATTAATATCCCAAAGCTCCTTTATTCGCATGTTCTTGAATGGAAGAATTAAGCAATTGAGTAGAATCCTTCACTTGAAACTCATCTAAGAAATAGTTGAATAACTTATTTGCACCTCTTTTGATAGATTTTGGATTAATAGGCTTCTTTCAGTCTTTGATAGAATATTTTTAAGTGAGAATAACTCACCTTCTGCTCAACACTTAAGAATCCTTTTTGGAGCCTAAACATCTTCAACATAGCAATGGGTAACACAATTAAGACTTAGATCAAGTGTGATAAATGCTCCGCTAAAACCACTAAAATTTGAAAAGGATAAAGATGAATTGAATTAACAAGATTTGCAAAACACAATATACCAACAAATAGAGGTGACCAAGGTAAAATCCAAAGCCATTCCCAATTCAAGATTCCCACTTGCTCAAATTAAACGTGTTTGTGTGTATATATATATGTACATGTATATACTTTTTTTTAAAATTATGACCGAAATTACACAGTATATAATACATAGTCTATACAAGGACGATGCCACTATCTAATGACAAATATTTTTTTTACAAAAAATTTTACTCCATATTTATACTACTTGCTAAAGTTGTGAGTTAGTTTAGAAAAAGGAAAGATGGGCGGCAGGTAAAAATGTTGCATATTGTCATGCTTGTGTCTCTTCTTATATTGAAATATATCCATTATGAACCTTTACAAGAATTAGACATTATAGTGTTTATAGTATTAATATAATTTACTTGAATGACATTGTAGACACTGATACATATAGTACGGAGCATAACAACTTATAAGCAAAATTGACATGACACACATAGCGTTGGGTTTGTTGGCTTAAATCCAAGAAGTTTAAGAATTTTAGTTTATTTAGGATTAGGTTAATGTATTTGTTTAGAATTTGGTTTTAATTTTCTTATTTGTTTAGAATTTGGATTTATTATTTTGTTGTGTGTTGAATTTATATGTAGCCTATAAAAAACTTATTTTGTTAGGGTTTGGGTATGAGAGAAAAGTCAATATGGTAAAGAAGAGATATGTGAAGGTTCTATGAGGGATGAGAGGTCAAGAGACTGAAGAGTACTAAGATGAAAAGCCTTTTGTGATTACCATGTCTTGTAATTGTGTGAGGGTAAAATATTTAATATTGTCAATAGTGTGTAGGAGATTCATAAGTCAGCGTGAGTACTAAGGGCATATATTTTTTGTAATATTTATATTTTGTTCAAGCGGATTTTCTCCCATTCGTGAATTTAGGCTAGTTAAGAACTGAACTATATTAAATTTGTGTGTGTTTATTTGATCTTATTTGTTGTTTTGCTGTGCATGATAAGTGATGAGAGAATTTTTTTTCCCAACAAGGGGTATCAAAGCTTGAGGTTTGGTCTTGGCCTGGTGGACCATGTGGTGCATTCTTGGCATTGTAAAGTTTGTGGTGTTTTCATAGCATGGTAGAGCGTTTAATTAAATGCTTAGCATTGTGGAGCATTTGGATTGTTTGGTGGAGCCTTAAGGAATCGTTCTAGGAATATTTGACAATGATTGTGATGTGGTATTGATGGCTTTGTACAAGTTTGAAGATTGAAAAAATTGTTCATATGTGTTGATGCTCATGATGTTAATGTTCGTAAAGTTCATGACTGTTTCTGTTCGTTCATATGTTTGTGTTATTATGGTGTTTATTGTTTGTAGTCATGGTCGTTTGTTGGTGGTTGCCGTCAATGCGAAGATTGTTGGGTTTGTTTGTTTAAATCCAAGAACCTTAAGAATTTTTGTTTGTTTAAGATTTGGTTTTAGTTTTCTTATTTGTTTATGATTTGGTTTTTTTATTTTTTTTATGAGTCGAGTTTGTGTATGGCCTATAAAAAGACTTGTTTTGTTAGAGTTTAGGTATGAAAAAAAGGCTAATATGGTAAAGAGAGAAGATGTGATGACTCCAGGAGAAAAGAAATGTCTAGAGGCCGAAGAGGGCTAAGACAAAAGGTCTCTTGTGATTCTCATGTATTGTAATTGTGTGAGGGTAAGATGTTGATGTTGTCAGTAGTGTGTAAGGGATCCATAAACCAGTGCGAACACTAAAAGTATATCTCTACTATAATCTTTATATTTTGTTCGAGTGGATTTTCTCATATCTATTGATGTAGGCTAGTTAAGAGCCAAACTATGTTAAATTTGTATATGCTTGTTTGATTTTGTTTATTGTTCTGCTATGCGTGATGAGTCATTATGAAGTTTTTTCCCCAACACATAGAATTAGGGACTTCATGTGTGGAATTAACGTTTTGTATTATCTTCCCATCTTACATTTTATTTCACTTACTGTTTTTTGATTTTTCAATTTATCAGTATTTAATATGGTAATAATAATTTGTTAGCTAAAGTAAATTTTTAATAACTGTTATGCTTTCTTGGAAAATATATGATACATATCAAATATATATACCTATATTAGCTAGATGAAATGATATGGTGAAGATATGTCTAATTAGACATAGTTATTATTTTACATTTTTACCCTCAAAAATTTTCCTCCTAAACACATACACACTATCTCGATTTTGGAGCCATTATTCTAGATCTACCAGACCTAACTTGAAATCGAAGGCCATCTCTTCCAGTGATGAGAAGATTTGCACAAGGAAGCCGAGGATTGCTGACGGAGCGGCGACTTGACATAGTTGAGAAACGGTGGCGAGATGAAGCTGAGGAACATGACGAAGCTGATTGATTCTTGGTCAGGCTTTACGAAACGGTGGCCGCCTAAGATCTGAAAACGACGGCGAGGCAAAAGACTAGAATCATGGTAGAGAACGCTTCCAAGGACAATAAAGCAACAAAGAGAGTTTTAGATCTCCAATTCAAAGAGGCCGAACGATGCCACACGAGTGACGAGAGGCCAAGTGGCACGGAGTGAACAACGCAAATAATGAGAGGCCTAACAACAATATGGAACCCCAAGGAACAGCAAGAAAAAAACTGCGGCAATTGTGGAGGGAGGCAGTAGCTGTGGTGCAGGGATAATAGATGAAAGGGACGAGAGGGATTGCCTCCTGGAGTGTTTTGTTTTAAAAATAATAATAATTTTTTTGTTAGTGATTTGTTTAAACATTTTTGTATTGCACTTTAGACATTTTTAATTTTTTGTTTAGACACTTCTTTATTCATTGAATCGTCTACCTTTATTTAAACATTTTTTAAATATTTAGACACTTTTACATTATTACTTGAACACTTTTACATATTTGGTCAAACATTTTTTTTTAAATTATTTCAAGTACTTATTTTTCAGAGATAACACATTGTTGACAAGTTATTTAGTCAGATACTTTTACATGTTTGTTTAGATATCTTTTTAATATTTAATCAGACACTTTTACTTATTAGTTCAGATATTATTTTTAGAAGATAACAAATTGCTCACAAGTTCATTCAGGTATTTTTTGTTCAAATACTTTTACATATTTCTTTAAACATTTTTCAATATTCAATCAAACACTTTTTCTTATAGGTTCAGACATTTTTTTTATTATTTCAAACATTTATTTTCTGAATATAACAACTTGTTTGCAAGTTGATTCAGAAATTTTTTGTTCCGACACTTTTAATATTTAATCAAACACTTATTCTTATAACTTCAGACACTTTTAATTTCACATTATAATAAATTATTTTATATTACTTGGCAAACACTTTTATTTACTATATTAGACACATTTACGTTTTATTATAGACATTTTTTGTAGGTCAGAAGCAACGAGCAACGTGATCTAGTGGCAACAATCAGTGCAATTCGGCAAGCGATCATGTTGAGATTTGGAGGTGATTGACAGAGTGAGATCCGAATGCAAGTGATAATGTGATTAGGAGGCGAGGGCAATGAGTGACGACGAGATCTGGAAGCAAGCGGTTGCAAGATCTAGATGCGGATGATGATGACAAGATCTAGAGGCGATGACGATTTGTCGGAGGAGATAGCAGTGGTGGCAACGGCGATGACAATGGCGGTGTACTCGGTGACAGTAACGAGGTGGGCTTTCTAGAGGTAATGGTAAATTTTGTTTTAATGGAAAATTTGTCAATTTTTTTACTGGTTTGTGGGTTATATATACAAAAATTAGAAATAGATTATTATGTCTACTCAGACATAGATCTACAGTATAATAATTAATTAGCTAATTGGACGTTTAATGAAGACCTATCAATAGAAGGTTAATTATGCAATGAATATTAATTTAAGAATAGATTTACTATATAAACAATATTTCTACAAGTTAAATTTAGGGGTAGACGGTGCATTTTAACTCGGAAAAAAATATTTGTCAACGCGGGAAACCGAGGGAAGAGACCTGCGATTTACGGTGGAAGGAAAAAGTCCTATTTGGTGGTGGTTCTTGACTTGACTCTCTACAGGGGTTTTGGGGTGTTTAACGGTGGTAGGGTGAGGGAGTGAGCCTGTGAGTGGAGGGTCGCTTGAATTGTCGTTGGAGACGAGGAAAAAGGAAGAGTAGATAAGCAGTCGGGGTCTACGGGCGGGAAAGGGATCGAAGGGATCGGGAGAGGCGATCATGGAAAATCCCTTCGGTTCTGCTAAGGAAGATATGCCCATTGAACCATCCTATCCTATCCTTTCTATCCCATTCTGCTTATACCCATCCATCCGTCTTTTCAGTTCGCCTTCTGAGTGAAATCTGAAACCGCCCCTTCCTCCTCGACTTGATTAATTATTTTATTAATCACACTCCTTCTCTCTCTCTCTCTCTCTCTCTCTCTCCTTTCTCTCTCTTATTTACTGTAGCTACCCTCGCTCTGCCCCCTTCATAAATACAATAACCACCCAATCCCAATTCCTACTGTCCCCTGCTTCGTCTTCTTCTTCCTCTAATTCCATATACTCCAGTCCTCCTGATCTCAAACCATACTATAGTTATTCCCGAGTTGTTTGTGAAGTGATGGTGTGAAACGGCGTCGTGGTTCACGTGGGTTTTCCAAAGGGTTTCCGATGGAGTTCCTTGGCATTCTGTCCACCTCCTTTCGCCGCCTTTCTTCTCTTTCCTTCGATTAGCATATATGAAGGAATGGAGGTGGGCATGCTGCCAATAGACCTCTCTTGGTTTCTCTTTGTGAAACCTCCGTGATTTAATTTTCTCAACCCCAACCCTGTGCCTCTTTTGTATTCGCTTAGTTTAATACTGGATTGGTTTTGTTTCTTTTCAATTGCCTTATGAAAAGATTAAACTTTGGAGCGGTTATTGTTCTTTCTTTCGCCTTATTCTGGTGGTTGAATGCGATCGGATCGAGTCACACTAACTAATATGCCATGTTACACTTGTATGTTTTCTCTCTTTGGGGGGTCGGTTAATCGTCAAATTTCTTGAACGCGCGGCCACCAGATCTTTCTGAGACTGGAGCTTCTTCTATTTCTTTACCACGTACAACTACTTGTTTGTTTGTTCAGTACCGTAAGCCGTAGCTAATCGTATCTGTTTTACTTTTACAGGCTTTTCATCCTTGGCTGCTTCCTTTGAGGGGTGCGCAAGCTATGTCTCTTAATTTTCTTTTCTACCAAACACCACCTGGCCTGGCATGTGTTTTTTACATCTTAGTTGATGATTACAGTTTGGAACCCTAGCTAGTTTCTCCTTAGTTTCATTCTATTCACATGCTGCTCCATGTGGCTGTTTGATTACTTCGGTTATGTTAAGGTTAAGCTGCTGGAATGGGTGAATGATGAATTACTACTGTCCAATTTTTTATATTTGAATTTTGAAACGAAACTGTTAAACTAAAAATCTTTGATGCAGGGAAGCAAGTTAATTAAGGACAGATGAGAAAAGGAGGAGTTTGATGTGGTTGGTCAGGACTGAGGAATGAAGAGGAGAGGCATCAGACCCACCCAAATGATGGCCCCATTTGAATTCCACCGATGAGTGGGAATAGCAGTAATTTCATCAAACCCCTTTGTCTGCTGTTGGGCTGTGTAGAATTATTCTCGTTGCCCACATGAATAGCCTGGCATCAAGTTTCGTTATATGGACTAGTGTTAATGCAGAATAATGTGCAAGTTTTATATACTTGACCAAAATTTCGTCATTTCCCACTATACATGCAGAGGTCCATATTTTCTTTAAACTGAGTTGTGAGAAGACTCGCTCCATATACTCGGTAATTATTTGTGTACCGAATTACTTGGTAGTACGGACTAGAATTGGTTTCCTGTAGCCGTAAATAGTAATTTAATTGGGTGAGTAGATCGAAGGACGCTAAGTTGAGTTCCTGAGTGGAGTTCCAAATTTAAGCTATCTAGGGCATGCAGAGGCCTGGGAGCGGGTCCTTCAGCTTTAGCGCACTGGGCCTTGGCCTAGGAATTATGGCATGTTGGTCCGCCACGCGCCCTTATACGTAGGCTCATCATTGAAACACTGACGATTCTTCAATCAACCAGGGAAGAGGTCATGGTGCAGCCCGGCAGACGCGTTCCCAGCGCGTGTCGAAAAGCATGTGCGAGTGTTGACGACGCGTGATGATCAGGATGTGTGATGAGGGCATCCCTCCTCTGCCGTTGAAGCCTCTCTCTCTCTATATATATGTAATATAATACGTATATTCTATGTCTCGCCGTCGATAAAGTCATATCAGTAAACAGTTGTGCTTTCTCGTTCCGGGTCAAAATTAATTATGGGTCTCTGAGTTTCGGTCAAAATGTCTACTGAAACCTAAAAAATAGTCAAATATTCATTCATGCATCGCATCTACATAATATGTGCCGATGGGTTAGCACTTAGCATTATTATATTGTCTATATCATGTCGATGGTGCCTATCTATATTTTTTATGTGACAAAATAATTTGATTAGAATTTTTACCAAGGAAGTCAATGATGGTGTTTGGTTTGCGCTTCTTGGAATAATCTGGTTGCTTGTGTTAGCAATAAAGAGAAAAATAGTTTAGGCCAGAATTAGTTTAAATTGTTGAGTTGATCTGTAATATTTTAATACTGAATAATAAAGATATTTCAAACTCCATTCATTGGTTTGACAACTCCATAGGCTATTTTATAATTAAACATGACTATGCCCTTGAGCTTTGAAAGAAGTCACCTCCTCTCCTAAACGCTACAAATACTTTTCTTCAATATTCTCCGCATCAGGATTTTTCTGCTGTTGTCAAAGCTTTATGGGTTCTTGATATTCCTTGCTCAGCTTTTTTTATCCAAGAAATTCTACAAGAAATGGACTATTGACCCCCACAATCCCTTGCCCAGATTATGTCTTTTGTAGGGTAGCAACTAGAATCTAAACCCTCTTGGTCAACCAGATTTATTTATTACTGGTGGGGCATGGTGTCAGATGTCAGGCTTAGGTGTTGCTTTGGGTATGGATGAGATTTGATGGTCCTTCTCATATTCATGAGGGAACTTTACTTTCCCATTGTGATTCAGCCATTGAAACCAAAATTTGAGCTATTTGTGGAGCCTTATTTCTAAGAATTAATAATCATTTTTCTTTCATTATATTGCTAATAGATTGCTTGCAGGTTTTACAAGTGCTATCAAGTAGACTTGATACAACTTTAACCCTCTGTCCAGTTGTTTAACACACCTAGCGACTTCTGCATTATTTTTCAGTAATGTTTGATAAATTGTGGTCTCTAGATACAGAGTGATGATAGCTCACCAATTGGCAGCTTCTTTTCTCCCCTAACTTTTCACCTTTTTATTTGTAATTCTAAGTATAAAAAAAATTTGAAAACACATTTTAAATTAATCATCACTTGTATTTTAGAGCATGTTTTGTGCGGAAGGTTTCCTATTCGCTGCAATTCTTAACTCTAGAAATACACACAACAGCAACCTTTGTTTTGTGCGGCAATAGCTTGTCGTTTATGGTATCATAGCCTATAAGACGTGCAACAAAATGGCCATCGAAGAGTCACCTTCTGCCCTCTTCAAACGCTTCCTCCCTGTGTAATACCCCTCGTGTTCTGCTGCCAACACCCTCACTAAATCAACATTAAGTTAAACAAAGACAATTATCTTCTTTGGAAGGCACCATTCCTACCTTACTTACGAGTACAACATCCGATGGTTTTTGTTGGTGCCATGCTCACAAGTCCTCCACAGACAATTTTAGATTCTTCTCCAGCTGTTGGAAATCAAATTCTCAACCAAGCATATCATAACTCGTTTCAGCAAGAAAAAATGATCCTAAGTGCCATCCCTCTTTGAAGAAACTTTGGCTTGCATGATCAATATGATGACATCTCAGGAGATATGGACATCTTTGGAGAAAATGTTTGCATCGTAATCTGTACTTGTGTTATGCAGATCCGCTACAAACTCTCTACTATGAAGAAGAAAGATCTCTTTGTAGCTCATTATTCTTAACGTATCAAGAATCTCGCAGATACCTTGGCCACCATCGGACAACCTTTTCAGGAATACGAGGTTTGTATCCTATATCCTTGCATGTCTAAATTATCAATATCCACTTGTCACATCTATTAAACTGAGGATTTGATCCTGTCTCCCAACCATCTTCATATAGGCACTTGTTGAGTTATGAGCTACGGCTCTAGCTACATCATGCAGGATTCCAAGGTTCAACAAATTTACCTTTGGTTAATGTTGCTGTTAGGAACCACTCAAATTGTGGTAGTAGGGGCTTCAATAAATGAGGAAGAGACCGAGGTCGCGGACGTTCTGGTCCTTTATGTCAAAAATAAAGTGTTGATGGTCTATGTTGCTTGTCAACCACTACTATATAAATTAAATATACATGAGCAACCTTGGCTGAGTAGGGCAATAGCACATTTGGGATAGAGTTGTGTATTGATTTGATCGTTTTCGCCGTTGTTATTACAAGGCATCATTTGATGCACTAGCTAGCAAGGTAATTAAGTACGACTTACTCATGTTGATATGGATTCGTGGTCTGAGTCTCAAGTCTCTCATCACATGAAAAATAATTATGGATAGTTGATATTGCAGCCGGCCCGGGGCGGGCCTTTCTCTCTCATAGATAACTGATAAGCCCGAGAGAGCTCCCAGACCTGCCGTCCGTATTTTGGAGTGGGGTCTCCACAGTAGTATCAATCTCACCGCTTTGAGTTTCTGCAGCAGTAGTACTGTTGTGCAGGAGAGGTGTGGGAGTAGCAGTATATATGAGATGCATGGATTAGAGAAAATTCAATCAAGCCAGGCCATATATAGGCCCCAGGAGCACTTCTAATTTCCTCTATGGATGGAGATTAGTAAACCAAAATCGAACCGCATTAATTTTTCTATTTTTTTGTTTTTTCTTCGGTACACTAAATTTTTCTTTTGATTGTGATTTTTCTTCCAATACTTTACTTTGTTTTTTTCTTCCCTCACATGTGACGGCTCCGACATGTGTATGGACAAATATATTTTCACGTAATAAACTCATTAATTTTAGTGATAAAAAACATAGACATATTAACTAAGGAGTAGCTATACAACATACTTAGTCTACAATGCTACAACCATACTTAGTCTACAATGCTACAACCATACTTTTACAATATTTACAAAACCGCAACATATCTCACAAAACGAGTAACGCTTTTATAAGATTATCACTGTATCTTAAATAACTTATGAAATAAATAATACTTTACAGAACAACACATTTGTCTGAAGGAACAACATTTATTACTGAATCAAATAATATTATTTCGGAGCAATATTCTTACAAAATGAATAATATTTTATAGAAAGTATAATTATATAAGTGGAACAATATTTCTTATTTAAGCGAACAAAATTATTTACTATTACATTATTTCTTACGAAATTAACAACATTTTAAAAAATATAACATTTATAAGAATGAAACAACACTTCTTATAAAATGAACAACATTTTATAGTAGAACACAACATTTATAAGAATGGAATAACACATCTTATGAAATGAACAACTCATTTATTTAAGTGAAACAATGTTTTTTTTTAAATAGAGCAATATTTGTTTGAATAGAACTTTTTGGATTATTAACAAAACAAGGAACAAATTTGTTTTAGAAAAAAAAAAAAAGAAAATATACAAATTAATCCAATATCACAATTGCCACATAAGATCATGCTTGTTCGTTTGACTTTAACATGGGCCAGTTAACACATTATCTACCCAAGGTCACTTTTAGTGTGTGAGGTCTTGACTTTTTCTCTTTTCTTAGACCTTCGTGTTGTGTTTATTTACAATCTTATCAATCAATTGGCCCACCAAACAAGTGAGGGAGGACAATACAATACCTAGTGAATAAGTAAGGGAGGAAGAACAATCAAACAAGTGATGGCAGTAGGATTTGGGTGAAAGGGGGTTCCGGCTAAATGTGCTTGTAGGACACCGATTAGAAGATGACAGCGTCCAAATGTGATTGTGCTTGCAAGGCATCGATCAAACGCGATCCGAGCATTATTACTCTAGTATCACAAGGAAAGCGCCTGAAGGCCGAGGGAGAATTGTGCTAACTGTTTGTCAAACTTTGTGACAAATTGGGGACTTTATGTAGAAACGTCAGTTGGCAAATTAAGAGATCGCTCTAGATTTACTCTGTGATTCTTGTTTGTTTGTCGGTCATTTGTATAAATCGTTTTGCAAATTGACTTGCTATGGATTTTTGAAACATTTCGCTATTGATTTTCGAATCATTTTGCGAATCAACTTGCTTTGAATTTTTAAATCATTTTACTCTGGATTTGGGGATTTACTTGATTGGATTTGTGAATTGTTGCTATTAAAGGTCATATTAGGTTGGTAAACCAGGAGACGAATGAGGAAGTCATCTATTGGGCAGACGTTGCAGTAATAAAGGTGCGACTTGCCAGGTCTGTTGAACTTCAGTGGTGATCTTGTCTTTTCCTAAGCCGGGTTGCACTTGTGACCTGACCCAGAACATGAAAGCATGTTAATTAGGTCATGATAACATGAAATGAACTGGTCTAAGGCAATATGTAATTTACTTAGATAAATGACTGCATTTGAAAATAAAATCCATTTAGCAACAAATTTGGCCTAAAAATACAGTTTCCATCACCATTTCAATAGCCGTAAATCATGTGCCACTAATTCCTATCAGTTTTCATATCTATTAAAGCAGGAAGAATGACAATATAGGCACTTCCTACTTTCATTTTTTTTTGTTGGATTGTTATAATGATGCCATCTGGACTTTTCACATGTACTGTTCCTTTGTTACCCCCATTTATATGACGTGTCAATCACACAAGCAAACTTAGATTCACTTTCAAGCAGTTAACACTTATTTCGAATTCTTCATATTTTGACAATCACGTTCTCATCTATAATAGATTTTGCCACATATATTATAATTACAACACGTGTTGAAGCAAAAATATATACCTCCAAACCCATTTTTCTTAATTACGGTTATTTTTTTTAAACAATTTCTACTTTTATGCCACGTGCCCTGCCTATATTGATTCATTTTAACGTGGAAAGTATATTTTACTGAACTTTAAAACATGGGGATGGACATAATGCTCAACTGCAACTGGAGTAGTAGTTAGTAGAGGAAGTTAAATGACGATTACTATAAACTACCCTATAACCCAATTAACCCCACTACCAAATTAATCCACTATAGATTTGAGTTAGTTGTAGTCTAACACAATATATATAAGCATTTTACATCTCCTACATATCCTTTTAGTGGTAATAAGAGGACCAAAAATTTGATTCACACCTTTGAGTGGTAAGCACACAACAATAATTTTTAGATTTTTTAGCCCTGAGCTTGCAACAGTAAAGGTATCATCCCATTAGTTTCATAACTCAACATATTTCAAAGACCAAATTATCTGAAATTTTCATTCATTCATGCATATTCCTTTTCTCAAGTGTCCCTGTACTAATTGTGTACATATCTGTTAATCTCTTCATTTTAGTAGCAATTGCTTCATTTTAGTAGCATGCCCAATCAAAATGCCATTGATGAAGGATACCCTAGTGCCTTGACCTTTGTAAGTCATGTTGCAAAAGGATGGAAGAAACAAAATCAAGGCAAAAAGAAAATTCAGGAAACAAATATACTTTTTCAAACTTGATTTACTAAAAGAACTTAGTTTCCTGACAAATTACCTTCAGAGAAACTTTTAAAGTTGGGGAAAAGTCCACAGCTTGCCAAAACCAATCACCGACAAGGCGTGCCACCGTGAAGCCCATGAGACAATGAAGTTTTTGAGGGGATGAAGAACATCACATGTGGGGGGGGGGGGGGGGAGGTGGAGTGAGGGGGAGAGGAGATTAAGGGCAGTGGGAAAATATGGGTGAGATGAGAGAAAAAATGGCATCTTTAAAATTAACTTTAAAATGACTTATTTTTATTCCTACATCTTTTGTACTCGAAACAAATTTTAATTAAAATTCAATATTATGTAGCTACAATAATCTATTGAAAATACAATTTTTGTAATGTTACTAAATTTTTATAAATTTTTCTAGTTTAAGGTATTAAAAAATGAAAGTTCATAAAAATTTAACAACATTATGAAAATATACTTTCAAATAGATTATTACATCTACATAATATTAAATTTTAAATAAAATTAATTTTAAAAAAAAGATGTAAAAGTAAAAATAAGTCAATTGACTTAAGTTAAAGCGAATTGACTCGAAGTTTTGGGAAATAAAGTGGGTGTTATGTGTATTAGGGATTTTACATAGGCTGGGTTGGGGTTGTCTTAGAGGTTAAAATAAGGGCCTTATCTCCAATAGCCTAAACTAATGAATAAAATTAGTTGTTAGCCTAGTAGTGGGTTTATTTCATCCAAAGGGGAAAAACAGGTGGGTTTCCATATGGGCGGGCTCAAATGAAATAGATGCATTTAAATAATATTTGGGTTAGGAAGAAATTAGATAGTATGGTTCACACTTCACAATAATGCAAAGTAAAAAAATAACATTTACCATATTTGCATGCTAGACAGGTCTGATTTAAAATTTCTTTTCAACTTCTGAGGTTTTTAATTTGTTCACTTAATTCAATGTTAATCTCTTCAATATTTGCTTCACTGGTATAATACTTTCTTTTTTCACTTACATTATTATTTTGAACATACTTAATTTTATTTTCATTTTAAAATTCTAAGTATTTAATTTCTTATTACTATAACTTAAATGTAAGGTTCCACCAAATTATTTACATCATTTTTTAAACAAAGTTTTACATTTTTCACTATGCAGCCATAATTGTTTATCATAATGCGATTATCCACCAAGATTTTTGGTCTTACTCCGTTTAAAGTTTTATGATTGGCCTTAGGAATTAGGCAATTTGACCTTTATACACCAATTTTTCACATCACCCTTCACTTGTCCAACCATTTTTAATATGCTAAACGTTTCATGTGTGGTTTGGTGTGGGAATCCTAATCGAGCCTCGCTTCAATTTATTAAATACAGGTGCATGGGTTTGGGGAGGCCGAAAAAGTATTATGGGTAAGATTTTTTTTTTCTTTTCGTCTATTCTCATTCAAAACCAATCAATTTGTTTCATTTTTCCGTAACATTTTCTATGTGTTATATCACTTGTGAATGATGCAATTTTTATTTGTATTGTTATTTAGAAATGTTAAGTTAATTTAGTTGGACAATAAAGGCCAATTGATTTTAAATTAAATAAGTCAAACTAGAAAAATGCTTTACTTATCGTAAAATACAAATATTTAAAAAGTTATGCACTTTTTACAAATTAGAGTGCATATTATTATTTGCACTTATGATTGGACCTTTTATTCTTTACCGTTAACATATCTTTTGTTCCCCTTATTATACCATAAACAATACTTTAAACATAGTAAATGTTATCGATTATTGCTCAACATATATTGTTATATTTCTTAAAATATTTCTACGATGCACATTTATTGTATTAAAACATATTTAGTCTTTTGTTCAATTTCATCATTAATTTTCATATACTCTATGATTAATTATTTTATGAAATAATTACCCGTCTGTTTGACGGGCTATGGAACTTGTTTATAGGTAATGTTGGGAAACTCTCACTCATTGTCTACCTCTCTCCGCTGGTAAGAGATAGAATATGGACCGAAAGCAGCAAGTGCTGCAGAGGAAGAGGGCAAGGCTAGAGTTGGAATCTGAATCGGAGCCAAAGCAAGCCAATCCCGAATTGGGGCCTAACTTGGCTGGTCTTGGGACATTCTCGGGATGATAGGCGGGTGTCTCTGCCGTGCCCACCGAATGCACTTCTTCCAGCAGGCCTCCGATCGACATTGACATTGTCGTCTTGTACTGGCCTGAAGAAATTCCAAAAGGAAGTCCGATCGCCGACTGCATGATTCCTTCTCCTCCGACCGCTTGTGTTGGTATGAGAGAGATAGAGAGCGAGCATGAGGGTTACTTTGTTTATTGCAGGAAAGGAAGGGAACAAGTGAGAGGAGAAGACGATAGAAGCGAGTGGCACAACAAAAAATAAGCTGAAAGTATGGGAATATCTCTAGGAGTATTATATCCTTGGCAATTAACTAATTGGATCCCAGCCCTTTAGTTTAGTGTCGAAACTCAAAACTTCCGAATTAACGTGTACAAATTTTGTGAAGTTCCTAAGGCAGTGAACAATTATGGTAAAAGTTGTGATATTATTGGAAATTTTCCCTTCTCTTTGGTTTCTTTTTCTGTTTAATATTTACGTAGAACAATCTAGCCTTTCATGCATTGCTGTGTGCGGACTAACGAGGCTTTGTCCGACAAACAGACACGATTGTTACGTAGCGATTTCTGTTCAACCAAACGAACCAGACAGTACTTGGCTGGAACAAGAGAGCCAAACAATGCATCATTATCATCATCCAGAACTCGACTTAGAAAGGCGACGCCGACGCTCATCAGAATTGGTGTTGTTTTCTCAAATTAACTCCACAGTTTTGTTGATAAACAACAATCAAAGCATTTCTTGACTGTGTACCGGGATTTGCTGCTTCCGATGCCATTACTCTCAAAAGGTTACCATCGCCCTCTCTTCCCTGGTCTGCTCTCTGCCATTACTTTTACTCCTCGAAATCGTTAGCTTACATTTGCTCTTTATTGTAGAACAACTGATATCTGTACAGATCTCCCAAATCCTGTGTCAAACCAGACTGTATTGGCCTGTTTGACGTACAAATAATGCAAGTAAATCCTGCAATACCTCACTGCTAACCCCATGCTCTCTATCATTAAGGTTACACCCACCCACGACGTTATCTAATCATGAACACCATATACAAACTTAGCCTCCTAAACCTCCACGGAACAGACTTCATTCTATTCTATACGTTCTGCATATCAAGATAACAGGATAAGTTCATAATTCTACGAAATTACAGCCAGCCTCTTCATCGGCTGTCCTAGGTTTCTTCTCAATGGATAGGGAGTTCTTTGGCCAGTGCTTACGGGTACTGCATGCAAGTAACTCATTGCTCACATTGAAAATGAAGCAGAAGGTTCCTTGGAAATTGAAGAGAGGCCAGGTGAAATTTGCACTTGTTTAGGAAAACCACTTCCCAACCTTCCATGGGCATATGGAGATGCTGAACCTGCTGCTGCCTGTTGCAGCTTTACCGCATCATCGACATATAGGACGTCATCAGTTCTTGCCAGAATGTTGAATGCTAAGCCTTTCATCACTCGGGAGTAGCTTTCAAGTATTGATAGTCCAACATCCTGCAAAACAAGGGAATTCATCATCTCCATCACATAAAATATGCACTCAACATAAACAGAGAAGACAAGATATAGCTGCACATGCTTGGTTGTTCTGTGTCGTAGCACAACTGTATATGAGGATCAGTATTCATTAAAATTCTTCTACAGGTTTTCCTTTCTCATAAATCCCTGATACTCCCAACTTAACAAACAAATTCCAGGGTGACCCAAAAGATGGGAGGCAAGCAAATGATGCACTTCTTTGGCTAGAAGAATTGCAAGATTTTTCTATTTTCATTTGATATTGGATAACATGGCCTTACACTGACACATTGCTAATGAATCAAATTGCAATGCATGAAGAGCTATCAGATACCAAATGGAAGAATTACCTTGTTATACTGAATCTTGCTAATATCTAAATCGGTTTGAGGAAGACCTGGGAAACGCAGCCTTAGATGTTGTAACACGGTCTCAGCCCGTTGTGCCAGAAGGTTGTTCCTTTTTGCATTACCAACAAAACCTTTAACCTTTCCAACCCAGGATGACCTCCTCAGCTTGGCATGAGCTGAGCATTTTCTAAAATATTTCTGTTTCCAAATATGGACAGCAGCCTCGATTCTGTTTGCTGTTTCAATTGTGGTATACTGTGATGACAGGTCTAAGTAATCAAGCAAGCAGTCAGGGGAGAACCGCTCTGCTGTTAGGTAACAATATATTTCTTCACCCAGACAATCCTTTTCATTCTGAAAGGAAGAAACGTCAAATGAGATGTTCAAAAATAGCATATTGCTATTGATACTAAACATTTCAACTTTGATATACAGTAGTGTCAGCAAGAAAATCATCTAAGGTGCCATATGAACTTAGTCTACATGAGACTAAATCACAATCTCAAACCATAAAAGCAGTCATCTCAGAGACAACCAACAGCCAGAACAAAACCAGGACAATCAAATTAAAACGTGATTCAGTGGCTTGAACCAATGAGACCGGATATACAGAGAATCATGCCTGGAAAAATTGGAGAAACTTAAAAACTATTAACAGACATATTTGTCTTTGATGTTATTGAATTAACAATGTACTACAAATCTAGCAATAAGAAAGCAAGCTATTTTCTTGCTAGATTGAAAGACTACCATATTGAAATTTGACCATATAAGGCAGCATATGAAGAGATGTCAAAAACAATAGCTCACGTAAAGGAGAGAAGTTAGTGACCACAACAATCTCAAATCTCAATCTCATATGGAGGTATGAAAAACAAGCAACTTCAAGCAATAAAGCAGATGTTTGGTGCAAAATGGCTAATAGTTATTTTTTTATATAAATCAATAACCAAGCAATGCCTGTAATAAGCACCTCCCAATAAAAGCAATAAGTAAATTTTCTTATACTTGCTCATTTCAGTTGGTACCATTTCTTCGCTTTCAACATTCAATAGTTCTACATGAACTGTAAAAATACAAGCTTCCAATACCTTGGGCAAACTCTCCAAGTAATGCACGGGGACCGCCATCTCAGCCAACACGCTGCTATTAATTGCCATGGAAGCCTTCAGAATCTGATTAGTGCCTTCCTTACTTCGCAACAATCTCTTCCTGGCCTCTTTGGATAGACCATTACAAGGAACCTTTGGAAATGGAAGCCACGACTTCTCTTCTTGCTGAATGGAAGGTTTCCAGTGTGGTGAGGATGAAGAAAATGTTTCACATCCGTCAGAAGGAGCAATAATTATTCCCCGATCAACATAATTAAACTCAGAATCATGAAACCCATCAAGAACGCACAGCAGCATAGCATCAAGTTTCTTCAGTGCAGGGAGGTTTACATGAAGATCTGAACGTTGCCGAGTCGCCATAACCTCGAATGTTCCTGCGCCAGGAAGCTCTTGCATTGATGGAATAAGCTCCACTATAGAGTTGGTTACAGACAGAAGCCACCCCATCTCTTGCTGCCACAGTATCTTCTTTTGTGGTGGCAGTGCTTCCAACTTCCATAGCTCCCCAAACACAGAAGCTGCCAAATAAAACCAATAAAAATAGAACCAACCCGGTCAATTGTAGTCCAAAATACAGTTTTGGAGCTCCCTCGGCAACAGATTGAAATCTGGTGGAAAATTTTGTTGCAAATAAAACCAGAAGAAAATGCAGATAAAACAACGAACCAGACAGATTTGTAATGGCATTGGAGATAGCGAGAGCAGTGCAGACTCCCTTTCCTCTCCCTGACATATCTTCGCCAAGCAAAAGCTTTGCGAACTGTTCCTTCATCATTTGTACTTCTTCTGCCATGACATTGGCACCCATAAAACTTTTAAAATAGCTGAGCTACAATATTTAGTCATGACAGCCTATTCTGCGCTCCAAAAATGTCAACTGAAAACATGAAGAATTTTTTTTTTCCATCGGCAATATCAAAGATTTTATTAAAAAGAAAAGGGCTCCTGGGAATGGCATGTACCCTTTTAACAACAATTCTTTCGATGACATAGACAGACTGCCAAGTCCCATCCCTATCAACCTCCTCGGCAAATTTTATGGCTATGCCTCCAAACTCCTCAAAAGTCCCTGCTAATTTACATATCCTTTCCAAAAATTTATCAGCCCAAGCAGACTTCTTTCCGAAAATTCTTCAGGTTACCATCACAGATAGCCTCAACTGGATGAATCACACATAAAGGCTTCAACTCGTTCCCTGTTTCTGAACTCTGAACTTGCAGCCTTTCATCACAATCTCCCTTATCAAGCTCTTCTTCTCTGGTTATAAATTCAATTTTAGAACCACAACCCTCAATAGAAACATAGCTATTTGACGGGACTCGCAGCATCTGCCTGCAGCTCAGGTTATAAATCCCCAATGTTTTTTAGCCCAATAGTAAGTAATGCTGGAATCCTAGCCCCGCCTCCAGTTTTCCCAAATTTTCTGTTGCTGTTTTTAAGCTTTTGGTTCCGAGGAACTGGATAGAACGCAACCAAAGAGAGAGAGCCTAGAGATGACTAGAGATAAGCGTCTTGGAAAAGCAACGAACTCACCTGACAATTCGTTGTGCCGCTCCTCCGTTCTCTTCGCCGGAATGATGCCAGGAAGCACCCCTGGGACAGATGCCAAAGTCGAGGCGGAACCGGCACCGTCGTCAAAAAGAGGGCCGGAGAAAGCGCTGGAGCTCTCCGATTCGCTGACGTCAGCGCTCAACCTGTAGGACTCGAAGCGCTGGCTTATCTGATCGAGGTCATCCGAGGAGACGCTCCCCATTTTTTGGAATCGGAGAGTTCTACTAGGATTAAGATGGAATTTCTTACGGAGTCAGCAGTACGAATCGTGCAGAAGAGTGGGATCAGTGAGAGATGAGGTGGAGCAAAAAGGCCAAAAATGTCTGTTTATGGAGGTGGCAGGCGCATGCTCTTTTTTTGGATAAATTGCACCCATGGCTCCTAATCTTTTATTATTGTCCTATTTTAGACCCTAACCTCAAAATCTTGCATTTGGAGGACGGAAAGTGTTAAAAATAATGGAACTTGACACGTGGCATGCCAGTTTGGGCCAATTGGCCACGTGGGACAATGAATTTGCTACATAAAAAATTTAGGGCCTATGTTACAAAAAATGAAGGAAATTATGGTCTATTTAGAGTTAGCCCACATATCTCCTTCCTCCTCCCTCTCCCGCCGTGTTGATCTAACCTTGCTACATTTGAATTTCAGAGAATGAGGGTATCCATCGAGGCAATTGGGCAGAGGCTTTGTTCATGTGGAACACCAGCAACTATACAGACATCATGGACAAAAGCAAACCTAAGCCGAAGATTTTGAGGCATTGCAATCGAGGCAATAAGATGAATTTGAGGTCAATTGAACAAATTCTAGTAGACAAAAGTGGGGAGGCATTCAAACGGAAGTGGAGGGGCCGTTTGATTGGAGGATGAATGGGGAGGAGATTGGGGGACAAAGGTGGATGGGAGTTTGATATTGGCATGAACGGACGGGGGAAGAGTCGTACGTCCATCGTCCTCCCACGCATCATTCCAATTGTCGAAACCCAGACAGCAATAGCTTTTGCATCCTTTAGCGACGTCGCAACTGGCCTGGCAAAATTGAAGGCTTTCGCATCCTCTAGCACGAACACTTCCAATTCCTCCTTTGGCAAAATCAAAGGTTATGGGGATTCATTGTCTACTGACCTTTCTATTTTATGGCTTGATTGGCCACCTATTCGTCCCAATTCGACGGCAAGCAAAAGAGGCGTGATTCTACAGCAAACAAATGCGCGATTGATGGTGGAGGACATCAACAAAGATGCGTTGGGCAGACAGCAGGTAGGGCTTCTGAAAAGAGGCAACGAAGAGGCATTGGGCAAACGGTGAGAGGGGTCGTAAAGCAACCAACCATTTTTTCCCCATTTTTCATATCCTTTTTTATTATTTTTTTATTTTCCACATCATCTATAGCTGGTGATTCATAGTGCCACCATGGCAAATTATTCACATTGGCATGCCACATAGCCAGTCCCATCTATTCTAACAGTTTCTATCTTCCAAAGATTTAAAATAGAACAAAAAATTGAGGTTGAGGACTACTCATGCGAGGTTTTGAGGTTAGGATCCAAAATATGACAATAATAAAATATTATAGGCCACGAGTTCAATTTACCCCTCTTTTTTGCTATTTGTCTTGGGCCTAAATTCATGTTGTGTCTTCACCTTTGATAACTAGGTCACGTAACCCCTTGATGGTAACTCTGTACCACTTAGATCTTAGGCTTTGCAAACTGAGATACATAAGCCTCGCGACCAATGGAAATGTAACTTTTATTTAATTTAAGGCTCAAATAGAAAAAAGAGTGAATATGAAAGATATAATTGGTATTCATCCATAAGAAGAGAGTCGAGAATTCTACGCACACCTACAAGAACATGATTGTTATTGCTTGTCAAATAAACAACAAAACATCTACACAATAAGTTTAAATTATTCTATAAAAATTAAATTTTATTTTTTTCCATATGTTTATCTAAATTCTTAAATAATCATGAAAAAGAGTTATATTTTTTGTTATGTTTCACTTCCTAAAAGATAAAAATCAAACATCTTATGTACCAGAAAAAAATGTGAATATTAAATTCTTATAAACTAAATTGAAACATTGCCTACACAATTTAAGTTCAAGTTTATTTTTATTCCTATATGTAATAATTATTTCACTATTATTACTCTTAAGGCAAAATTTAACAGATAGTAGCAACTTTGGGTCATTCGCCTAAGCTTTCAAAATAGTTGATGATGTTTAATTAATAAACATAAGTAGATCACTATGGCAGGCTTCCTCAAGTATAAGCTTGGCCTTATGAGAGTTTGAACATTAGTTAGAACTAACTTTAGGCTCTAAAACTTCAATTATGTTGCATTTACTCTGGTTTAACAAGATTGTAATTAATTTGGACCAGAAATACTACTTAATGTAGATTAGCTCTCCATTATTCTCTTCTTTTACTTCAACATTCGACCTTTTCCATCTACAAGAAACGTTGCCCTTCACCTCCACACTTCCTTCATAGCCATTATAGCTTCAAGCTTGCAACTACTTGCAATTGAATACAGCCAAATCTAAGCTAATTTAGGCTGGGCAAAGCACAAAATTTGTATCTTTTTCCCTTAGCTTCGTGTGGATTCTTAAATCGCTTCAATTAGACAATTTAAGTTTAAGTTTATTTTTATTCCTATATATAATAATTATTTATCTGAATTGTATATTTATAAAAAATAATACTTTGAGAATTTTAAAAATTATTTTAAAATATATACTTTAAACATGTCATATTTTTATTAGTTTTATTTTTTTAGGATTAGTAATACATTACTCTTTAATAATTTTGTTTTTATGTCAAGTTTTTAATAAAGATATATGTGTGATTTTGTTTGTACTGATAGTTCTATAATAAAGTCTAAAGAGCACAAAAATATCACCTAAGAGATAATTTTCATTTTGAGTTATTAAAGGACTTGTTTTTATTGTGTGGGAATCAAGAAACATATAAAAAAAAACCCCAAAAGTGAGAAATATTGGTCAAAATTAAAAGCTTGAGATGACAAGGAATGGGAAGTTAAAATTTTGTGGTGATCTGACATGACTTTGCCTGTTATGAAAAATAAGAGTAAAAGTACATTATTGCAATAATAAATATTTGAAATAACACTAGTACATATGAGAAAGTTCTTTATATTTTCTAGCTCAAATGTTTCACATAATTGGTGCTAGCACCCATGCGGTGCTCTTGGCATTTCTAAATGTTTGAATGAGGATCATTATTTGGGGTTTTTGTGTCTTTTGGGTAAGAAGAAGCTCTTGCAATTCGACTCTCTTATTGAGAAGGTTACGGGAAAGCTTTTCCATCTTCCCAAGCAGGTAGAGGGTCACTAATTAAAGTTGTTATTTAGTTGTTGCCCATTCACCTGATGAGTTGTTTCTTCTTGTCTACTGAAGTTTATGATAAGTTGAGGTCTCTGTCTATTAAATTTTGGTGGTTAGTATATATGGATGTTAATAAGATCCTATGGTGCTCATGGGACAGGCTATATCAAAGCAGGCAGATGGGGCCTGAAGGAAACTTATCCTAAATAAGCAATAATTCCAACTAGGTCATTTATTGTGGTCAAGGGGCTTATACATCCCACTTTACAAATGTCAAGGGCTGATTAGTACTTATTAATAATTTATGGGGTTATTTGTCTGAGTTATTAAAGTTTAGGGATGAATTTCAAATTTAGGCCTTTTGTAATGTAAATAAAGCTAAAGGTATGGTAAGTAGAGCCCGCACGGAGACAGTGGCGGTCTCTCATTTAATTCCCGGGTCATTCATGCCCAGCCTCAACAATGTCGCGTAAACTCAACTCATTCCCAAATCGCAATAATGAGCCCAGACTTTATAATTTGGATCATGTTTAACTGATGGACTGTGATAATTTTCAGCTTTTGATATGTATATAAGAAACCCGCACGTTACTAATTTAACCATTTCTACTAGTATTAATAAGGGATGTTAATGTAGGAGACGTAAGCAGGATAGTATTAAACTATTATCTTATTTATCATGTTAGATATTCAATCTATATTTTATACATCATTTATCGGTTTTATGATTTTAATTTTTATATCCTTTCTATTTTGAGACATATAGGATTGAATAAAACCCACTTACCCGTTGGACATTACCAAAATAAAAAACAGTAATTCTATAACAGAATATCATAATAAGAAAATATTAAAATTGATCTTACAAAAAAAAAAACAATAACAACAATAAAAACAGAAATTGACTTACCAATGGATAAATAATAAAGAATTTTTCTAAATCAAATTAATGAAATGTGTACGTAGTTAGTGGCAGTACAAGTGTACAACTTTATGAAAAAAAAAATGTGTGAACCTTTCGTGGAGTTTCATCAGTTGTGATTATAAGTAGAGAAGTTGAAAGTTTTAGTCCTTCATATATCAATAGTTTAAAATTTTCAAGATTAGCATATAAATTTTTAGTTGACTTAATGTATTTTAGTAGAGATTCCACAATCTTCTATATTTTACACATTTAAGTTATTGTGTGTTTATTCTTATTTTTTATACCTTGCAACATAATTTAGCGAACAATAACTTCTATTGTAATAGTTGTCACTGTAGATGCCTTTTAAACTAATTACGAATCTCTTTTTTGGATGGTTTTAGTGCTAATTAGAAAAAGAATTTGGGAAATAGCTTTTTCCTTCCATTTTCTTTCATTGAAACAAAAAAACAATGTATTAATTATTTATCCCTTCACCTAGAATTCCCTTGCTCCAAAAAGATCCCAAAAGTAAGTGTAATCAACCCATCATTTATAATTATCGGGAGATTGAAGAGCACGAGCTGAGCATTAGCGTGGATGCAAGGCAAGTGCGCGTTGAGTCTAGGTGGAGGTGTAATGGCAATGCATGCCGCGTAGGCGCCTTGTGTGATTGCGTTTTTATGACTTATGGGACCCCCATGGGCCCCACCCCTTCTGTCCCCTACTTTGTTTTTGTCCTCCTCTTTCTGCATTCATTCAAGATAAGCGAACATGATTGAGCGACTACTCAGCTTCACTTAGCTCATTTTCGGTCTTATTCTGTCAAGGGTGGATTTAAAAAAAATTTCATATGGAATCCATGTATAATTAGTTTTTTTATATACAGCACGCTTATAAAGAAAATATAAAATTTTATTTTAATTTCAATGTATCTATAGTAAAAATAATCTTTATTTTTTATTTTTTATTTTATTTTTCTCATTTTCTTAGATGAATAGAATCCTGTCATAAATTTTAATGGGGTCATATAAAAATTAATTAACATTCTCTAAAGAAATTAAAAATTTCAGTAAATGGATCCGTCTATGTATCTTGGTGTAAATTGCGCGCGTTACCCCCAATCTTTTAATTTTGTTTCTGTTCTAACCCCAACATTCATTTTGTTCGTTGCGCCTCCCTAATATGGCTAAAACGTTTCATTTTGAACCTTTTTTGGATGGAATCCGTTATAATGGATGGAAAATGACATGTCAACATAAGATTCCCTTGTAAACATTTCTCTTTACCAAAAAAAGCTTTAAAAATTTCAAATCTAGCAAGTCATCCACAGTGTCAACCCAGCAAGGCCAAGTTTAGGTGGAGTGGACGAGCTTTTGGCGGTCCTTGGCTATAAGGTGCGCTCCTCCGACATGGCCGACGTCGCACAGAAGCTCGAGCAGCTTTGGTGATGGATTCGGCCCAGGAGGATGGGATTTCCCACCTATCTGACACTGTCCATTACAACCCAACTGACCTCCATGGATGGGTCCAGACTATGCTCTCTGAGCTCAACAATCCCCCCATTTCTGAGCCTTTCGCAGATTGACCGCCAATCTTCTGTCTTCAACGACGATTTAGTACGATCTTAGGGCGATTCCTGGGGTTGCGGTTTTCCCATTGCAAGTGCTCCCAAGCGATTGAAATCGTCCGAATCTAACTAATCCTGTTGTATTGTCGCCTTCTTCGTCTGGGGCAGAGATTGGGGCATCTGCTACGGCATTGGAGCCAAGTCGGCCGGTGGTTCTAATTGAGTCTTAAGAAACCGGCGTCCGACTCGTTCACACACTTATGGCCTGCGCGGAAGCCGTTCAACAGGGCAATATGAAGCTGGCTGATGCTCTGGTAAAACACATCGGATTGTTTTCTCAAGCCGGGGCTATGAGAAAGGTCGCGACCTACTTAGAATATACCGAGGCATTGGCCGTTGTTGAATAAACAGGGAATGCAGTGGCCGGCGCTGATGCAAGCGCTGGCTCTCCGATCGGGCGGGCCTCCAGCTTTCCAACTGACAGGAATCGGCCCACAACAGCCAGATAATGCCGATGCATTGCAGCAGGTGGGCTGCAAGTTGGCCCCATTGGCTGAAACAATCGGCGTCGAATTCGATTTCAGGGGGTTTGTTTGCAACAGCTTGGCGGATTAAATTTTGAATCTCCATCCGCCGGAAGTCGAGGCGGTGGCCGTGAATTGCGTGTTCGAGCTTCATCCACTCATGGTGTGACCCGACGGAATAGAGAAGGTATTGGGCTTGATTAAGGCAATGAGGGGTGAGGGAAGGCTGAAGAGGGACGACGGTGAGGGAAGGCCGGACAGCGATGACGGATGAGAGTGGCGGCAGGTGAGGGAGGCGGACAGTGGATAGGTTGTTCCAAGAGGGAGGCGGAGATGACGAGGAAGAAACATGAGGGGTTTCTTGCTAGATTTGAAATTTTTAAAGTTTTTTTTGGTAAAGAGAAATGTTTACAAGGGTTAAAACAAACATTTTCCCCTACAATCTTATGTTGACGTGTCATTTTCCATCCAATATAACGGATTCCATCCAAAAAAGGTTTAAAATGAAACGTTTTCGCCACATTAGGGAGGCACAACGAACAAAATGAAGGTTGGGGTTAGAACAGAAATAAAATTAAAAGGTTGGGGGTAACGCGTGCAATTTATCCATGTATCTTGCTATTGTGGAAAGAGGGGTAAAATCCAAATTTGGTCCCTCAACTATTTGGTTTGTCCTAAAGTGGTCCCTTAACTCTAAAAGTGACTATTATAGTCCCTTAACTCAAGCAACGTATCCAATTTGAGTCCCATCTGTTATTTCAGGCACTATTTCTAACGAAAAATGCGTAGGTGGCACTTAATACCCCCTGCTTGGTCCCACAATGCCACGTGGCATACTTTTTCATGACAATAAATAATAAAACTGGGAGTATAATAAATCTTAGACTAGAATTGACAAAATATATAACTTTAGGGACTTAAAGGGCTAATTAACCCAATCTTCTTTAATCTTCTCTTCTCAACGAGTGTCGCTGCCACCACTTGCCATTGCCCCGCCACTCAAACAACGATCTGCAAAATCAAACAAACAAATCAGTTAATTGGACAACAGATCTAATAAATCAACTACAAATTCAGAAAATCACAAAATCAACAGAATTGGTTTTCAAAATCAAAGAGTCGGGGTGGCGATGAGGCGAGGAGATGGGGACGCGAGGTGGGCGAGGAGGCCAGATGCGTCAGGCGCAGGTGGGGAGGCACGGAGGTGAGGAGACAGGGACACGAGGCAGGGCAAGGAGGGGAGACATGGATGCGAGGAAGAGATCCGGCGTCTGGCGCAGGCAGCGAGGCACGGAGGCGAGGAGATGGGGACGCGAGGCAAGGCGAGGAGGCGAGACGTGGACACGATGAGGAGATTCGGCATCGGGCGCAGGCGGCGAGGCACGGAGGCAAGGAGACGGGGACGCCAGGCGGGGCGAGGAGGTGAAACGCGGACGCGAGGAGGAGATCCGACGTCGGGCACAGGTGATGAGGCACGGAGGTTGAGGCGACGATGCGGCAGAGAGGGAGGAAATGGGGGAGAAGCAGACGAGCGAAAAAAATGGAGACGAAGCAGCAGAGAGCGATAGGAGCGGCGGGGCGGCGGCAAGTGGTGGCGGCGACACTCGTTGAGAAGAGAAGATTAAAGAAGATTAGGTTAATTAGCCCTTTAAGTCCCTAAAGTTATATATTTTGTCAATTCTAGTCTAAGATTTATTATACTCCCAGTTTTATTATTTATTGTCATGAAAGAGTATGCCACGTGGAATTGTGGGACCATGCAGGGGGTATTAAGTGCCACCTGCGCATTTTCCATTAGAAATAGTGCCTGAAATAACGGATGGGACTCAAATTGGATACGTTGCTTGAGTTAAGGGACTCTAACAGTCACTTTTAGAGTTAAGGGACCACTTTAGGATAAACCAAATAGTTGAGGGACCAAATTTTGATTTTACCCGTGGAAAGAGAGAGAGGTCTTTGACCAATTTCGCACTTCTTGGTTCATTAAATTAAAAGGTGAGTTCATTTTGCATTATTTTTTATGCTTATTGTGCGTCATACTAATATAAAATGATCAGTTTCTTAAATTATCTATTTATTGAAATATTGCATTCAGGAAATCTAAAAAGTAATTTTAAGTGTTCATTTTCTGGACTTCCTAAAACGTTCAGTTTTAATATATTAATAATTTTGGTAAATAACCACTTTATATAAAATCGATGTACAATGAAATTAATGTAAAACAAACTCGCTTTAAACTTCTTTTTTTAACGTGCATCCAGAGCACTCTTTATTGAATATGTGAAAGTTAACTTTTAAGGTACTTTTCTATTTACAGGAAGTTTTCTTTATTGAATACGGGGAAAGTAATTATTTTTGTTGGTCTACAGAAATTATAGCTCGGTTGCTAGGAAAAATCTTTTTCTTTATGAGAATTTGCTAAGACAAATCTGTAACAATTTCATGAAGAATGCAATAAACTCTACTATACCTCTCTTCATACTCATAAGTATAATTTATCAGTGTTATTTCTCTTAAAAAAAAAAATTATTTGCTCCTTCGAAAACAAAAAAAAAATTGCATTATGGACCCGTTTGGCATGTGAATTTTCTATCCTAAATGCTGTGAGAAATGCTGAAACGGGTTGGCCGCTCATTTGTTTCCTGTTCAGCGACTCCTCCGCAAATGTGGATTGCTTGCATGTGTATAATCTGCAAATTATATTTGTCTGTTTTCAGCATGTAGCTTTTTTTTGTCTGTACAAATAAAGCATATAGAGCAAGTCGATCAACAATCTCTTAGAAACTAGGTGTTTGGTGCATTTGTTAATCCGTTTCTTGGTTTCCCCTCGTAAAATTTTTTGGTTAGTTATTTTTCGGATAATAATGTAACTTTGTTGTTATGAAATAAGGTTTTTAAATTTATAACCATTATTTACCAGTAAATATATGGTGTCGTTATGTGTAAATGTCGAATATAGGTATTGTCCAAAGAGAAAAATACAATTTCAAACAAACACCAAGTCCTAAACCACTCAACTTACTAAGCTAGATTAAAGAGCAGCAATAGAAGTTTGAAGAGGATTGAGTGTGGATGAGTCACTACAAGAAAAATGAGGAAAGTGACTAGTTGGAGCGACTGAAATTCAATCACTAGTACCAATCAGTATCTCTTCAGTTGCCTGCTTGTGGGGCTTATTTTTTAGCTGCTAAAGGGCAACTGAGAACTATTGTCACTAAATTGGCGACCGCTCCTCGGTCACTACATTGGTAATCCCCAAGAAAATAAAGCATCCTTCTTATCGTTTCAACTTTATCCTTCACCTATTCCTTTTCCTTCTCCTCCTCATTGAATAATAACAAACAAAACCCTCATAGCCAACTTCCATCAGATACTCCCACATCAATTCCCTTGAAGAAATTAGGTCCATCAATGGCGTTGCTTCGCCCACCAAATTGTGGCCCTTTCCTTGATGAATCTTCGACACCACATACTCTTCTATCCCCACAAATGAGTTAGATTTCACTTTGAGTCCACTGTGCCTTCGGATGAGTTGCATCGACACTGAGAATAAGAATCATCAAGGATTGGTTTTTGAATTCTCAAATCAAGTTTCTTCACCGCCAGCAAGATTTGGACTTTCCTCAATGGGAGCCTCGCTAGGCTTTTTTGCTAGCTGTTATTGTAGTGAAAATGTTGTTCGTTGTCGTCAATTGATTGGTGCAGATGTAGCCTTGTGTCCATTTTGCTCTTTGGATTTAGAATCAATGGACCATTTCTTTATTCGTTGTTCATTTTCATGGGTATGTCATTGTGTTCTACTAGGTTCCCCAACTTTCTATACCTTGTGTACTTGTTCTTGTTTAATAAAATTCTTATTCTTTCAAAAAATTATGTGGCATAAAATATGGGGAAAACCCCCCAAAATATGAAGTTCTTTGTTTGGCTAATGTAAACCAGCAACACAAGAAATAATCACCTGATGTCATTAGAGAACATCCTCTCTGTCATTGTAAAGGTTGCCACCTTGGCAATAATTGAAATAATTGACTGCAATCACTCACTCAAATGAAGCAATTGAATATTTCAAT
Organism: Aquilaria sinensis; assembly: GCA_005392925.1. Classification (NCBI taxonomy): domain Eukaryota; kingdom Viridiplantae; phylum Streptophyta; class Magnoliopsida; order Malvales; family Thymelaeaceae; genus Aquilaria; species Aquilaria sinensis. Next base: position 475,097 of record SMDT01003169.1, on the reverse strand, counting down.
CACTCACGTTAATTGCTCCCCAATCGCTAGCAACTAGTGACCAGGAGAAAAGTGGTCGAGCGTTGAAACCGCAAAAAATAATTCTGGTATCCCTAACAACTCAGAATAAATAAATTTGTAGTCTAGCAGTGAAAACCAGGTCGAAGCCCAAGAAAAATTCTTTCTCTAAAAGCTTCCTAACAGAAAACTGAAATAAAAGATTGGGGGATTGTTTGCAATAAAAAAAAGAGATAAAATAATTAAAAAAAAATAAGAAACCTATCAAGTAAGAGAACAAAAATTAAGAAACCTATCAAGTAAGAAACCAACAAAACAATCAAGAATTCAAACCTTGGCATCAATCAACATCCATCACCGAATTCCTACAACTGATTATCGATGGACAGATAGATCAATCAAGATTTTGAATATTCATCGTTTGAGTTATTTTCCTACCTCTCCTTAGTTGTAGTTAATCAGAAACAAACGATCTAATTAACCATAACTGCTAAACAACCTAAGACAAATGCTTTGATTTAATTTAACAATTGCTTTAAAATTAGAGAGATCGATGAAACTAAATAACACAAATACAAGCAGCTGCATTTAATTTATTTGAATGTTTTCCCTAAGACTTAATGATTTCTGACGCAGTAAATCACTAAACTGATTATCGATGAAACAATCAAGAATTCAAACCTTGGCATCAGTCAACATCCATCACCGAATTCCTACAACTGATTATCGATGGACAGATAGATCAATCAAGATTTTGAATATTCATCGTTTGAGTTATTTTCCTACCTCTCCTTAGTTGTAGTTAATCAGAAACAAACGATCTAATTAACCATAACTGCTAAACAACCTAAGACAAATGCTTTGATTTAATTTAACAATTGCTTTAAAATTAGAGAGATCGATGAAACTAAATAACACAAATACAAGCAACTGCATTTAATTTATTTGAATGTTTTCCCTAAGACTTAATGATTTCTGACGCAGTAAATCACTAAACCTTAGTTGCTTCACAAATTAAAGAAACAAAACAATTACGAATTTGATTTCTAACCCGGCAGTAGATTGAATTAGAATAACAACTAGCAGGCCTCCTAGAATATAAATGAAATAATCATGAAATTAATCATAGAACAACATCTAATACTCAAAATCTTAATTGATGAATAAAAACAACTTTGATCTTACAGTACTGAAGAATTCGGGGTTTCAGTCTCCTTCAACCAAGAATAAAAAAAACACTGAAAAGAAAAGAAAACAAACAAGAGACAAAAAAAAGTTGGCAAAGAGAGGGGTGAGGGGCAGCCCCCTGTGACAGAAGAGAGCATGGGTCTGGTGGCAGCCTTTGGTTCCTTTAATATAATTAACCTAATGTTGTTAAATCCAAAAAATTCCCTAAATTTTCTATATTATTACAAAAGTATCCCAAACAAATAAACAGATTCAAACTAACTAGAAGGTTTTAAAGCTGTTAGCTAAACAATGCTCCAAAACAGCAGCAGCAACTTCAAGCTGCGATTCGACCTTGATTTAGTCATTATTTCTCAAAAATCAAAGCATGAAAGTTGTATAGTTTTTTCTTAGCTTTGAAACGATACCTAAATCACATAAAACGGACATCTATAGTCAAAGATATGCCCAAAATACCGCAATTGCTTCTGAATCAGCGGTGACTCACAAATTGCGACTTTGAAGCTGAATTTGAACCTCTTAACACGCAAATTGGGTTTCATGGTCTTCATATAATTTGTAGCTTCAGATGTTAGCTTTCCAATGAATCAAGAATCACTTGATTTCGATCTCTGTGGCTCAAGATATGAGTTTTCTACCGGAACATCACCAATCTGTCAAAATCCTGAACGAACACAACCAAATTAAAACTTGTAAAATGGAAAATTAAATCCACTCTTAATCAATTGAGTCCAGATATGCTATAAGCTATAAAACATACTCAAAATATGTCTTTAAGGTTCAAAACATATTAAAACATACTAAATATGAGAGAAATAAATATTATAAATATAAGCTTATTAAAAAGCAACTGATTGTTTCAATCGCTCATCAATGGCTCCGAGTAACTGATTGCAACAAGTATGTCCATGCCTTTTATGCATTTCTTTTGTAGTGAGTCAGTGTGATTGTAAATTAGAATGCACTATAAGTAAGAATGCAAACTACAACTAACTAAAACTAACTAAGGTTGAACTAATTTATATGATAAGCTATCGCCTTAGGATGGTACTACTTAACCTTGTCACCTAGGTTAACTTGAAGAAATATGGTTGTTGTCTCCTAATGTGGTGTAAGGATTCAAGTATTAAAGCTCCTATTTCTCAAGATGAAACCTTCCTCACCTAAGTCTAACAATGACATTTCTCAAGCTCATTAATTAAATTATGGTGGTTTAAGACCTAACCCTTCTAACACATCAAGTAGGAAGAATGATTGTCTCTAACCCTTTTAACATGTTATGCTCTTCTCTAGTTCCACCACAACACACACACACACACACACACACACACACACACACAACTAGTGCTCCAAAGCTCCTGCAAGATGTAGCAATGGTGGCTCTAAGAATGAGAAAAAAAATGAAGAAGAGTATGAAAACCTAGCACTACTTCTCTAACAATCTCTAGCTAACAAGGGTCTAGATCCTTCCAAAAGGTGATAAAGTGTGGTCTTAGGTCCATCCCTAACAGCTAGATAAGATCCCTCAACCAATAGCAACTTAGGATTTAAAAATGAGAGTTGGGGACCACAATGGGTGGAGGTTTGGGCTTTGCATTGCCAGAATAGGGGATTTGGTGGTCCTGCAGCACTGAGAGCATAAGCTCACATCGCCACCAAGATGAAGGGAAATAAAGAGGAAAACACTGTGGTGTTGCAACGCCGCAGTATTTCCCAACATTGATTGTCTCACGTGTGCCAATTTTTACTTTGCTTGAACCCGCATCATCCTGCTACTTTTACGATGTTCTCCAACCCACAAAACAAGAAACAATAAAAGATGTGGCCTAGAATAGGAGAAATTTATGGTTAACATTGACAAAAAAAGTCAACAGTTTAACCAACAAATTAAGTACATAACATTTGTCTTGCTCTTTGTGTTTTTTTTTTCTAGATATTTATTCTATGTTTTGTTGTCATTAACTCTTTTATTCAATCTCTTATTGTTACTAGAGAAACATGTATGTCATAAGATATAATTAAATAATATCTATCTAATCAAGATTTTTTTTTTGTTATTGTCTTGGAGCCAGATATTCTGTTTAAGGTGGAGTTGATTCTAAGGAGGATTTCAGAATTTTGTTTTTCTTTTTTAAGTCATCTTACAATTTAAACTTTGGTGTTAAATTTACTATATAATATCTTTTCTGATGAGCTAGTCAGCCAAACACAAAAACTTCAAACGCACCATTAATTATCTCCACCCTTGTCTACTATCCCATGCCTAGAAATTAAAATTTAAAACAGGTCTATCTCTGGTCATGCTATGGATCCGATTCGTAAAGGAGAGGAAACTTCCAGAGAAGAAAGCCATTAAACTCAACTTCTTATGCCTCACCAGTTCTCCAGCCATAAAATTCAGTTCAAATTTTTTAATGTTGCTTCATCCCCTATAAATATTTCAAAATTTCACCACCACAATTCATGAGAAGAATTTAAATTCTACATGACACGTTTTTCAATAAATTAAACAAGTTAATAATAATTTGACAATTAATGAACAATTTAAATAATTAAATTTTCTTTAGTTTAAATGTGAAATAGTGTATTCCCAGTGTAACTGATGAAGTATAGGTATCCGAAATGGGAAAAGACAATATATTTTTCACATTTCCTGAATCTTACTATAAAGAAAAGAAAAAGAGAACAAAAAAATCACTAACGGCTGATGTCAGCTTCAATCCGCAAAATAATTTACTTCAAACAGATTTTTCAAGCTCAGCCCAGCTCGGGTACAGGAAGTGGCGACATCCTGGAGCCGAAATGGCGACACGGTAAAGCTAAAGATGGCTCATTAAGGCTCGCCCAAAGGCTCTTCGATCAATAAAACGGAAGCTATGGCGTAACATGACACCACTCGCACGCCACCTTCCCTCTTTTTCTTCGCCACTTTGTTGCGCGCAGCCCGGGTCCGCCCATCTTTTTAAGTCGCATTTTGCGCTTCCCGCTCATCCAAGACCAAAATCTTTCGATTTCTTCCCAGCTTCGCACGCGTTCGCTCGTTTCCTCCGCCACCAGACTCATGGGTTCGCTCTCCGCCTCCGAAGATCAGCTTAACTATCCTGCTGCTCGCCGCGACGACTCTGTGGTGGATGATTATCATGGCCTTAAGATTGCCGATCCTTACCGATGGTGACTTTCCATATGCATTGCCCTGTGTCTTTAAGAGTCGGATTTTGTTTGTTCATTTGTTTAATTGGTTCATTTGTGGTTCAGGCTGGAAGATCCGGAAGCCGAAGAGGTGAAGGAATTTGTGCAGCAGCAAGTGAAATTGACCGATTCGGTGCTTAAAACGTGCGACCTCAAGGAAAAGCTCCACGGGAAGATCACGAATCTATTTGATCATCCGCGCTACGAGGCGCCTTTCAAGCGAGCGAATAAGTATTTCTACTTCCACAACACCGGTCTCCAAGCTCAGAACGTCCTCTATGCGCAGGTAATCCTGAGCACGTGTAATCATTCCGCTCTTTTCCTGTCTGTCAAGGTATCCATTTCGAGTGCTTTTGGAAAAACAAACCTAGAAATTAATGTAGGATTCGATTTCTTCAGTCGATATATTCTACTCACCTGGTTAGCAGAATTTAAAAGAACGTAATCAAACGAAAGTTTCCTTCTCTTTTTCATTTCCTGTTCTGAATTATGACGTTTTGTGATGCAAATTATCTATATATATCTGCCAGGAGAGGCTCTTGAACTTGATTTAAATTAATAGTACCAATAACTTTTTTACATAATGTATACTGGAAGTCATGTTCTTGTCGAGTTGACAATGTCTGGTTGCCTGAAGCAATGAAGATCTGTCAGTGATCTACTCGTTTACTGGTAGATTTTTTTGGTTACAACTTGTAAGCTATGTTGGGAACATATATATGCCACCGAACGTCATACTCTGGCACTGTTTTATGTACACATCTTGAGATCTTGCATTGAACAATCAGCAGCTTTGCAATAATCAAAATTTCAAGAAATTGTAGAAAACAATACGAATACTCTTCATAAGCAAGTCTTAATGCAGTCTAAGGATAAATCTTTTCCCCTTCGAAATTTTCTAGTGCCTTTGTTCTTCTACTTCATAGTCTTTTCTCCATGTTCTCTAGGTTTTGATATACTTGGTTTTCAGGATAGTTTGGACGGAACCCCCGAGGTTTTGCTTGATCCCAACACACTCAGTAAGGATGGAACAGTGTCTTTGAGCACACACTCACTGTCAGTCAGCGAAGATGCCAAGTACTTGGCCTATGGGCTTAGCGCAAGTGGAAGTGACTGGGTCACAGTTAAAGTGATGAGGATTGAGGATAAGATGGCTGAGCCTGATACTTTACAATGGGTGAGCTATTGTGCTTAAAGTGAATTTGCCGCAGCATGTATGGTGGGAGTATGAACTTGCTGTAATTTTCTTTTCGTGATTCACAGGTGAAGTTTTCGAGTATTAGTTGGACACATGACAGCAAAGGATTTTTCTACAGCCGATATCCTGCTCCCAAGTAAGTTAGAGAGGTTATCCCAAATGCTCATATGGTAGAAGTAGGTATTTATTTTTCAGATAAATTCTATTACTGAAAACACTTTAAAGAAAATTAAGTTAAAGGTGCTAATGCAGATTTGAGATGTAGATTACCATTATATATCATATTTGCTGTTATTTTTCTAATTGCTTCTTTGAGATGTTGGGAATTCATAAGACGATGACATGAGCATCATTCTGTAGGGAAGGAGAAAACATAGATGCTGGGACAGAAACAAACTCCAACCTGAATCATCAGCTATTCTATCATTTCCTGGGTATGGATCAATCTGAAGATATTCTATGTTGGAAGGATCCTGAAAATCCCAAACACATGTTAGGATGTTCAGTGACTAATGATGGGAAAGTAAGTATATGTATCATGCATTTATAATAGTCAGATACAAGCTGATATCAGAACATTATTTTGTAGTTTTCTTTGTATTCAGCTTTTTGATTTTGGTACTGCAAGCTGGTTGACTACTATTGTTGTCATTATTTTAATTTGGTTGAAAATCTATGATGCAGTATCTTATCCTGTATATCAGTGAGAGTTGTGATCCTGTCAATAAGCTATATTACTGCGATATTTCTGCACTTCCCAGTGGTCTTGAGGGGTTCAGAGGGAGTACTGCCCCCCTCTCATTCATCAAGCTAATAGATCAGTTTGAGGCACAGTATTATGATATTGCAAATGATGATACGTTATTCACTTTCCTGACAAATAAAGATGCTCCAAGGTACAAACTAGTGCAAGTGGATCTGAAGGAACCAAGCAAGTGGATTGATTTAATCCCAGAAGCTGAGAGAGATGTTCTTGAATCAGCTGTAGCTGTTAATGGTGACCAGCTGATTGTGAGTTACCTAAGTGACATAAAGTATGTGTTGCAAATAAGGGATCTAAAAACTGGATCAATGTTGCATCAGTTACCAATTGAAATTGGGACAGTAACTGGGATCTCTGCACGGCGTGAAGACAGTGTGGTTTTTATTGGTTTTACCAGCTTTCTTACACCTGGTATCATATATCAATGCAATTTGGGAAATGGAATCCCAGAGATGAAGATATTTCGTGAGATTAATGTTCCTGGATTTGATCGATTGCAGTTCAATGTTGAGCAGGTGATAGGTGAAGCCTACTTTGTTAAGTATTCTTGTTGTTTTCTTGTTATTAATGTGTGTTTTAAACCAGGTATTTGTCCCAACGAAGGATGATACCAAGATCCCAATGTTTGTTGTTGGCAACAAGAATGTTGACCTGGATGGATCTCACCCTTGTTTGTTATACGGATATGGAGGGTTCAACATCAGCATTACACCCTCATTCAGCGTTAGTAGGATTGTCCTTGCGAGGCATCTTGGTTTTTTCTTCTGCATTGCAAATATTCGGGGTGGAGGGGAGTATGGGGAGGAATGGCATAAAGCTGGTTCTCTTTCCAGGAAGCAGAATTGCTTTGATGACTTCATTTCTTGTGCACAATATCTCATATCTGCTGGTTATACCCAGCCTAAGAAATTGTGCATTGAAGGAGGAAGTAACGGTGGACTTCTAATTGGTGCTTGCATAAATCAGGTGTGCCGCTTTTTGATTCCTATTTATGTGATAATTGTTTGTCATTTTTATGTTTGTGGTATAAAATTCATGAGTTTTACTTGTTTTTTATTCCTTTGGTCAGAGACCTGAGCTTTTCGGATGTGCTTTGGCTCATGTTGGAGTGATGGATATGTTGCGATTTCACAAGTTTACCATAGGTCTGTCTACTCCATGCCCATGCTTGGGCTTCCCTTATTTAGATTTTGTGTCACATGCTCATAATAAGTTCAGCTTATGTTTTCTAGGTCACGCTTGGACATCAGATTATGGTTGTTCAGAAAAAGAGGATGAGTTTCAATGGCTGGTAAAGTGAGTAAAATGGACTGGACTTCCCTCTTCTAGCTGGCAAATAGTTTTACATGTAGATTTTGAAGCATATATCTGATAGCTTCTGCTAGCTATTGTTGGAGAATAAAGGTCAGGTACACTAGGTATTGGAATGCATCATTTGCTTCTCCAGGATGTCATTTGCCTTTTGAAGGTTGCATGCATTCATCTGTAACCACCGAATTCTTTCTACAGCCCTCTTATATTTTAATTCCTAGGGGAAAACAGAGGACAGCCTCAAGCTCCTGTTGCCTTCTAAAAAACATTCTTCATTCCAAGATTTTGAAGCTTTCCTTTGTTTTGAAAAAAAAAAAAGAAAAGAAAAGAAAAGAAAAGAAAAAAGATTGTTAATGAATTTGTGAAGTATTCGGCTTCTTGAAGCTGAGGCATGTCAAAACTGTATTGACCTCACTCATATGCATTTACCTTTTCATTACCTAGGTACTCTCCGCTGCATAATGTAAGACGACCGTGGGAAAGGTATATTGACCAATCAGTGCAGTATCCACCAACCATGCTCCTGACAGCTGATCATGATGATCGAGTTGTACCTTTGCATTCATTGAAGTTATTGGCGGTGAGTAAACGTTCATATTTTTTCTGCAGTTGATGTCAAATAGATTTATAGCGAATGCTCAGCCAAGCAAAACCAATCCAAGAAATTTCTGGTGTGCACTGCGACTGACCCTCGTATCAATCTTTGCGTGCTTTTATTCTTTGCTAGACAATGCAATACGTTCTGTGCACAAGCTTGGAGAAAAGCCCGCAGAACAACCCAATCATCGGCCGCATAGAGTGTAAGGCTGGCCATGGAGCGGGGCGCCCAACCGAGAAAATGGTAACTTTTTGTCGTTTCCACTGATATAGCAATAATGTTGTTAAGGCTGAGTGCTTTTAACTATTCAAGGTATGGTCTACAAGGTTCCATATGTTATAGTAATTGAACTGTTTTCCGTTTCAGATCAATGAGGCTGCTGACCGGTATGCCTTCGTGGCCAAGATGTTGGGCGCAGATTGGGTCGCGTAGTTGGTTCTTGTGATTGGTGCTCTTGGTACCGGCCTAAATTAGAGATTAGCTGATTACTAGATGGCATGGCCGCACGTTGTTGCGGTGGATAGCCGTCTATTATTAAGTTTGTAGTGTGATGCTGGATGGAGCTGAACAAACATTTAGACTTTACTTGGATTACATCTTGTCTACGACCACATTCTCTAGAATTAATAATTTAAGTAAAAGCTGCAAAAATTCCTGTAACTCAAAACTCTGTCTCATCAAGTAAAATCTCAATACTCAACCAACATAACAAGTAATAGAAGGGGAAAAGAAAAACAAAAATGACTGCAGGGTAGATAACTGCAAACTCACCCACTGTTAATAAATGAAAGATAAAATTTTGTACTTTTGAGTGTTTTTTTGAATTTTTTGACAATAAATAATAGGGGAAATATAAGGTTAAACTAAAGGCCAAAATATAACAAAAGCCCCTAATTCAGTTGACCAGGACACTTTCCTCTTGAACTTCAACTAGGGACAACTCAACCCTTCAACTTGAGAAAAGGGATTAGTTAATCCCCTTGATCATGTGTGCGCCTTCCATGACCACCTTTAATCAGATGGTGTCCCTTCGCAAAACTGCAAGCCATAGCCTTTTCAAAACCAGAGGTCGGAGATGATCTCGTAAACGATGATCCATGTCTTTGGTTCGCATCTAGAAGCCAGGATAGGAACCGCCAAAGCTCCAGTAATGTCTATTTGGGGAAGTGAAACCCATCGAGTTGGATTTGGTGCTTCACTGCTCTAAGCCCAAAATCGGAGACTTTCAAATCTCAATTCTCATATAGGAGCAGGTTCTCGAGCTTCAATCTCGGTGAAATACACCTCGCGAGTAGCAGAACCCAACGGCGTAGATCATCGCTGAAGTGGGTCCTCAAGAACCACCAAGCCGGTATTCCATCTTGCAAGTCTATCGTGGAATCAAAGACCACGATTCCATTAAGAAACAGTACCGTTGACTTGTGCTGTTGCAACAAAGTCACCGAGGTTTAATAATGGTTGAAATCAGGCGTGTTGGTGGAGGGCGGCGGTGGCTGCAACTCCACAGCCAACGTCTTGAGGAGGAAGATCGCTCATTTGTACTGTTTACAAAATCATGGTAGAGAAGCAAATATAATGAAGTTTGGGTCAATTGTATAATTTTTTTGTCACTTGTCATCTCCATAAAAAAATTACATATTTACCCTTGACAGATTTTTTTAATAATTATAACCCTAAAATTTATATGTGTTATTAAATTGCAGAGGATGAACGGAGTTAAGCAGTTTGAACTCAGTTCGAGGGCTGAGTTGCCTAGAATTCAAGCTTAGGGGAGTAAGTGTCCTAGTTAGCCGACATTTGGGGCTAAATATGTATTTTGGCCAATAAATGTTGAAAAGTCTAAATATGTAGTGAACATTATGGGACATTATGGGAAAACGTGTAAGACGACATTTTAAGAAGCAGCACTACTTTGGGGCAGGGAAAATCAAAATGGCATCAATGTGACCAGGATCTTGCCGAACTCTTGGACCTGAATTTTACTGCTGGGTATTTGGGGCAGGCAACATTCTTGGGCCAAAGCTGCAACCACCGTTTACACATAACCCAACACCGTAGATGAACAATAAATAGCAACTCCACTGGAATATATATATGAGGTTTATGGTGTCCATGCATTGCTTTGTTTCAATTCGTGTCAATATTAAATATGAATATAAATGGTAGTGTTTATTAACAAAGAAAAAAAATTTCATAAAATGAAAAAAGAAAAGTAAGAACCAAGATAAAAAGATAAGGTAATATTTTAGGACTAATAGAACAAAAAAGGAAAATCCAATTATCAAAAAATAAATTGTGGCAGTTAAAATTTTGTTTTATAAGAGAGAAATAATATAAAAAATTTAATAATATAAGACAAAGAATGTAATTTCAATGAGAAAAAGTGAGGTTTAATGATTAATAAATAAAAAAAATAAAAAAAATAGTCTTCAAGCCAAGAGAGCAAATGCAAAAATTTCAGGAATTAATGGCTTAACCATTAACTTAAAAAAAAAAAAAAACATTAACTAGAAAGAATCAACTCGAACCATACCAAAAAATTGATAACTCACAGTGACTAAAGTTTTGTTTTAAAAAATAATAATAATAAATCCAACAAAAAAAGTTAAACAAAATCATCATAGATGATTAAAAAAATAAAAGAAACAAATCATGGTTACAAAGATTTTGCTTTAGAAGACAACAAATAAAAAATAAAAAAATAAAAACCAAGAGAACAAATGAAGAGGTTTGGTGACCCACAACTACACATCATAGCGGATATTGTTTGTAATAAATTTTAATAATAAATAAATAAAAATTTCTCATCAATAAATTCTTGATAATCAATGAAAATTTCTATTTATTTCAAATTTGAATTTGGCTCTCTTCATATTATATTTATATTATTGAAATAATTAGTTATAATCAAAATATAACATTGTGAAACAAAACATGGTATATGCTTTGAAACAATGCATATTTTTTTGTTAATTAAAAAATAATTTGCTAAAATTTTTCATCTCTTATTAACTCAAACTCTAATTTTTAATATTGATGAAAAATTTAACTAGAAAAATTTACTTTCAATTTTAACAATTATGTGCCAAATTACTTTATTAAACTATAAAGCTTGAAGTAAATAATTGATGCTACAAAATGTAATTCACCAATAGTGATAAAAACATGACCGAAATACAAAATTATGTTTAATATATGTTAATCAATTAACAGTGTAACCGTTAACTTGATAAAGATAAAAATAAATGAAAGTAAAAAAAAAACTGACTAAAACCGAATCAACAAAAATCGGGCCAAAAGTAAGCAAATTTTAATAACTAAAGTTTCATTTTAGAAAACAACAATAAATAAAATCAATAAAAAAATTAGGATCAAGAAAAAGATGAAAAAAATTAAGGTGTTTAAGATTGAACAATTGACTTAATAAATATAAAAAATGGTTTAACTAAAAAATAAACAAATTATGGTCACTAATGTCATACTTTAGAAAATAGTGAGTAAAACAAAAAAAAAGCTTGGGGACCAAAAAAGCAAATAGAAGATTTAATTAAATAGATATAAAATTTGGAGACCAAAATGTAACATGAATATAACTCAGAGCCTAAAATCAAAAAATTAGAAAGTTAGTGACTAAAACCAAATTTTAACTGACATAAACTAAAACTGAAAAAATTGCAACATAGGCCCTAAAAAAGGTGAGCACATTCTAAAAAGAGGATCAAACCCAAAAAAGAGTAAATGGCATAAAAAATTACCCCCAGTGTAAAATTATCCATCTATAGTAATCACTATTGATGAACAGAAAATATTCTAGTCTTTTAGAATATAGTATAATATAATTGTTTATGGCCCGGCATGGAAATAAATTTCTATTTCTTTTTTATCTTCTCTATTAACTTCTTCATTTATTTATATAGACTGTGTTTTCTTCCCTTCTTCAAAATAAGAGGTTCTTTTATTAGCATTGTTTATAGTTTAAATCATTTATTTGAGTTTCAGGAATAGTGAAATAATTTTCTATTTTCATTAAATTAAATACTTTGGATTGGTAAGATTTTTTTATTATTCATAGTAGAAATAATATTTTTTACGCATATCCGGATACGTTACTAAAACATTGCTTTTCATTCTCTTTTCCAATTGTCCAATTATTTCATTTTTTATGATCAATTTGTAATTTCAGAAGTCACTAGCGGTGTAAACAAACAAAACATTTAGTCAACTGTTTGTAAACCGTTTGGTGAGATTTCAATTATATTCATTAATTAAGCTAAACAAATGAACAAATATATAATTTTCTGTTTGTTTATTTAAACAAATAAACACAAACAAGCCTATATTCATTCATTGTTCATTTGTTTATTTTTTATATAAATATATGTGTGTGCGGGTGTGTGTGTGTGCGGACATGCGCGTGTATGTGCGTGTACATGTGCGCGTGCGTGTGAGGATCGTTAAGTACCCTTTCTGAGTAATATGATTTATGACAACAAATAGTATGAAGCGCTAACGGATATAGCAGAAAAGCACATATTTGATTGCTAACTCTACCAACAATAAAATGAAGGGGTTTTACTGATCAGTCACGATATTTACTAGCATTTAAACATACTGTATCAAAAGCACTTTTCCCATCTAGAGCAATTCAAATTTCGCGGGGTCATTAGCAACCTGTCTTATCAGAACAAAAGGGGCAGCAGAAATAAAGGAATTATGTAAGATACAAAAACATTGACGTGCTAAAATACTCGTATATGGAAAGTTTACGAATACTCAATTGATATAATTATAGTAGTTGGCGTATCTATTATACTTATGTTACATAACATCAATATTTATAAAAATAAAATGAAAAAAAAATCTTGTGGCAGAGTAAAAGTAATACTAATTCACACTTGAGTGCCTGAATCTCACATTCAACGACCTCATTGACTAGTATATGATTCTCGAGACGACAATTGGATAGGCAAGTAAAATAATAATAATAAAAAAAAGATAGTCCATTTCTAAGAAATTTTTTCTGAAAACAAGTATTTTTTTTATTAATTATTCTATTTTTAGACCGTTAAAAAATTCATCAGAATTTACTTAATTTTTTAAAAAAATATTATTCAAATAATTTTCAAGTACATATAGTATTAACTTTTAAATGACATTAGTTTCAGATAAAATAGATGATGATGATGAAAAACTGGGCCAATATCCTTGCTATAACGGACCCAAAGCTCAACAAATTCGCACATTTATAATCACAAAACACAGGCACGAATTGTAGGTGGTCTAAGGCCCAACAACCCAATCTCTCTCTCTCTCTCTCCGCTCTGTTTGGCAGAGGAATAAAAGTACCTTGTCTGCAGTCTACTTCTGTTGTGGTAAGGCCTAGTTCAGTCCCAACTGCCTGCAAAGAAATCCCCCTCCGCAATCGCTTTTCATTTGATTCAATCCACCAGTGTTAATAAGTGGTAAATGCTGATCCAAAAATATTAAATATGTAAAGAGCATACTCAAAATCCCAAAAAGATGATTGAGCAAGGCTTCGTCCCCTCAGAAACAGTCCATTTTCACGTCTGTAACATCAAGTTGCAGTATCTCTGCCCTGCATTGTAGGATTGATCCAATGCTGGGGCGATGACAAGGGATATATCAGTTATAATATGAAATTGTTAATCAACATGGCATATATCCTCAGACATGAACCCTTCTTGGCAACATAACAACATCAGAGTATGAAATGAAGGGAAGATGTAATTTCGCAGACTATATGTTTGGTCCAGTTTAATACCTCGGTTGGGTCCGGCCAAGATCCCCATGAACAAATTCCTTGATGTATGTCCCAGCCTGCACTACAAAAATATTCATTCAAGTCATGGCCGTTCCATCTTCTACAATAGTCCTAAAGCACGGAAGAATTTCACTGAAGTAGTTATGCTAACCATGAACTGAGCTCCTATTAGAGGGCATAATATTCTATCCCATTGCACGAAAATAATTTTTTATATCACCTCAAAATGCAATTCTGATCAAACCAAGAAAAGTTCCTTTAGAATTCAATAAAAGGCGTTTCTTTCAAAATACAATGAAATTTGGTACCAAGAAATGTATGGATGGGAAAGTAATTGGATGGTTATCTGAATTACAACACGATGCCTGGAAATAGAGTACCTGGGTACAGAGATGCAAAAGAAAATACTGAGGGCTTCCAGCAATCCTCTCAATTTTCATCCTAGAAAAGTATTAAAAAACCATCAAATTCAAAAAAGATTTGGGCGATTTTGAAATAGAATAATCAACAAAGCCATGAAATTTGCTGTAAGATGAAAAAGTTGAAACCAATGAATAGTCTTTTCCCGCTCTAATGAACTCCGACGATGCAGTACCCTTATTGGAGTTCTTTGAACAATTTGCTGCAATAAAAAAACTCATATTATTGCCAAATATAACAGGATTTCATAAATAAATATGTTTACAGGATTGTTCCAAATGTCTACACAATAGATGAAATCAATTTTGAGGAAATTCTAACATGTCCTTGAAAGAATATTTGAAGTTATTTAATTAATAACAATGTTACACGTCACAGGAAGAAACGGAAAATAAACCTCAAGGTCTTACTATGTCCTTCAATGAAGAAACTGACCGCAAATCTTCATCCTCAAGGGGACGGGATATCCATACCAATGCAGCATATTGCTTCTGCATATAGGATATGTGTAAAGGTTAACCCTAATGCAGGTCCAATTTCCTCACAAGTCCGACAAATTTGAGTTAATACCAAAATTACATGAATATAGTAATGATAGGGCAAGAAAAAACACCTGTTTCTCTGCTTCTCCTTCACGCATTAGTTCCCATCCTTGGCTGCTGACAACTTTCAGATTTTTAACACTGATCTGCATGAATGTGATTTGCACAAATGTTCTTTAATTTCACATACATGAAAAGATGAAGACACAAACACCTTGAGAACATCAAATATCCAACTCACTAATTTAGTTTCTAGGTTATTAATCTTTGCTTCAATATCTTTTAAAACTCTTTCTGGTGGCACTTGGCGTGGATTTTGTATCTCAATCAAAAATGGCCTACCTGAGCCCAGCATTCGCACCTAGAAAGTAATTCATGCATAAGCAAAATTGAAAAAAAAAAAAAGAGAAAAGAAAAAAATAACTGAACTGCGGAAACTACTAAAAGAAAGAGAAAATGAAAGGGGTTAAACAAGCAGGATCTTCATTACATCAATATCCTCTCTACCAGCAGCATGAAACTTGTAATCATCACACCTACACATTGGAAGAATGTTGCTACCAATTATCTCCTATAAATCAGCATAAAACACTGTATCAGATACTGGAATTTCAAACCTAACTGCAAAAAAAAAAAAAAAACTGAACCAACCCTTAATTGTTTAACAAGGTCAAATACCTCAACAGATGCTTCCCCCATTCTTTCCTCATCAATTATCCACCGTGTTTGGCTCACATTCCTGGAGTACTGTGTTGAATTTTGGAAGCTATCAAACATTTAACCAAACTACCTTTAAGTCTACTAAAAACAAAACTTAATTTTGGGTTCAGAAAAAACTAACATCCTTACCACTGTACTGAAAATCAATAAGCTTACCTTTAGGTACCTACCACCAAGAAAGAGTGGCATCCTGTAGCACGATAGCTCCAACCAGCATGGTTCATTGTCCTGAAAAAGTGAAGTACCAGAGATAAGCAAGAAAAACTGGAACAAAACCTGCACTATAAATAAAATTTTCAATATAACTACACAGACTTCTTATTTCACATAATATGTGTGTCTAACACAATGATGACCACTGAGTAGTACCCAGAATCCTTATGGAAACAATATAATGGGTTTATGCATTGACCAATTGAAGTAATGAAATATTTCTTGGAAAAAGGAAAAAAAAAAATGAGGTACAAGAAAACTTCCACGGAAGACTGCTTGGATTTCCGAGATCATTTCAAGCTGATGATACATGCCTTTGGCAGGGAAATTTAGTCTAAAAATAAGATAACCTTTTCTATGCAGTAACCAGGACTCTCAGAAATGTCAGAATCTTGTGAACCACTAATAGACCCTTCAGCCGCCCTTCTTCCAGTGGCAGAAGAATTAGCACCTTCAGAGCCAATAACTTTTGGATTACAATTACTGTCATTTTTGGTTCCTAAAACAAAATAAATGAATACATATTAGCAAGCAACAGTTTTGGTTTGAGGTGACTGATTTCCACCTTTACCATTTATATGATCCAAAACAAAATTTGAGCAATGCAACCTGGACATGCTCTGTCTAACTCAATAGAACACACTTAAGGCCATAAATTAGCTCTAGCAATTTTGAAAAGAAATATCTCTTGTCCACAGGCCTTACACTCTTGACAGCTCCTTATCTTCTTTGAGTGAACAACACGTAGACTTTGAAAACAAACAATAGAGTGCGTTTCAATAAAAATGAACAGAACTGCATCTCCACATAAGCACATATACGCTACCTGTTTTCTGTCTTTTACCATTCTGACCCTTCTGTACTGAACTTTGCTCTCTTGATGATGCCTTTGGATGTGTGTATGTCAAACGGATCCGGAAAGAGCTTGTACCAGATTTGACATTCTGCAGGTATTCTTTTATTTAGTAATCACATAATAAATAAAATTGAAGCATTTTCGAATAACTGGACACGCAATAAACACTGTCACTGGGAAATAAGAAGCCTAATTATTCACATATAAAATGCCTGATGGAGGTCAGTTTCTCGTGTTATGGTAATGGAGTAATTCATGACCAACTGTTGCATACCAACAAGCCTTCCAGAGGTACTGCCAACGCAAACTTCAGAGCATCCTTAACAGAAACTGGATGAGAAAGTGAATTTTCTTGAAACCAAAGCTCTGATCCATATCTGCTTTTTATGTCTAACCTACATTGTTTAAATATGGTTAAACAGCATCCAACTGGTCCTGTTTATGCAAAGGAGAGGGATTTAGAAATCTACTGTATATGAGTGTGAAAATATCCAGAAACACGCTATACTTGTGATCACAGTTAGTATCAGTGAACTGACACTAATCTAAGCAATAAATGAGAAGATTCTGAACAATTTGATTCCAGAGGTATCTAGAAGTACAAGTTGCGCTCAACATTCAAATTACAGGATATGAAAGAAAATCTATATATAACTCAAATGCGTCGGAGAACACGACCACTGAATAAGAAAAAACAGAAGAACAAAAAATGGTAATCTCACCAGAACGTGCTTTCCAGTTCACCGATCAGCTGTGGAATAGAGACTTCAAGAGAGAAGCTATCAATCTGATGGCCTTCTTGATTCACCAGCTCGGCCATGCGTTGAGCCATATCTCTAGCACTTCCCTTCTTAACCAACCCTCGCTTCTCATCACGATAACTGAACTGCAGAATACCGAAGCAAACACGGCATGGTTCTGACTGGATGTCGAATTTTGAAGGCGAGATCGTTTCCTGGACAATCGCACCAAGAACTGTATCCGGGAAAGAGTAAAGGGGCTTTGTATTTCCTCCGATACCAAACAACCGAAATATGCATCTCACACACACCTGAAAATGATTAAAAGACCCCTTCAAACTCGAGTAACTGAACTTCGAAAGCATAGAAATAGTTAAACCCTAGAAGTCGAACCCCGAGGGAAACGAACTCCGCCATAGCTTGAGATGGCAGAGAGCGAACGGCGTCCTTGAGAAGCTGCAACTCTTCAGAGGAGGATTCGAGGCTGCTCGGCGGTGCGGCTGCGCCAACAAGCGGCTCTTCATGAGTGCCGATAACCGGCGATGGGTTGGCCGCGGCAGACATTTGAAAACTGAATTCCTCCTAGTTCTGGCGGCACAACTGGCAGTACGGTCCCTGGATTTGCTTAATTGCTCGCAATCGCTTGTACAGAACAAGACGAAATATACACCGTTCGATCAAATTTCGGTAACTTCTTTCCAAAATCTTAGCATTTAGATTCGCGTGGCTCTTTACCTCTTTTTAGCATTAACGAGGTTATGTTTTACCCGCACAAATTTATTCAATAAATTTATTATTAAAATAAATAATAATAATAATAATAATTTAAAAATTTTAAGTATTAAATTTATGTTTATTAATTAAAATTTTTATTTTATTTTAATTTTGAGATAAATTTTTTTATGTTATGTTTTCATCATTAAAACTATCAGTTATGATTAAAATATAAAACTATGAAACATAATATTGTACATTTAAAATATAAAACTATGAAACATAATATTGTACATTCTTCGAAATGATGGATTTTTTTTTTGTGATTAAAGAATAATTTACTAAAAAATTATACTTCATCCATCCCAAAATAGATGAAACGTTTCTCTGGCATGAATATTAAGCTGTATGTAATTTATGTTATTTTTTTCAATTTTACCAATGAAACTATTTTTTTTAAAATTTTATGTAGTGAGAATTTTAAATAATGATTAAAAAATAATTTTTTTTATTTTACGCAGTGAGATATTGAATGAAGATTAAAAAAATATTCTTTATTAGGTTTTGTGTGGTGAAAGTTTAAATGAAAGTAAGAAAGTAAATTGATTGTTTAAAATTTTTTAAAAGATGAACGTTTTAACCTTTTTGGGATATCATAAAAAAGAATACATTTTATCTAAATTGGGACGAATGGAGTATCTCTTATCAATTTAAATTCCAATTTTTAATATAGATGAAAAATTTATTTAGAAAAATTAACTTTCAATTTGAGGAATTATTGACCAAATTACTTTATTAAACCATAAAGCTTTTCTTTTTACCTTTACTACATTAATAGTAACTAATGTTTTACTTTAGAAAATAATACATCATAAAAAAATATAAAATTGTATTTAATTTATGTTAATTAATTAATGGTTTAACCATTCACAGGGTAAAGGTAAAAGAAAAAGGAAACAAATAAATTGACTAAAGTGGAATCAACCAAAATTATACTAAAGAGAACAAATCATAGTGACTAAAGTTTTGTTTGAGAAGACAATAATGAAGAAAAACAACAAAAATAATTTTAGGACCAAGAGAGAAAATGTAAAATCTTTAGGTATTAAAGGTTTAATAATTGACTTAATAAAAGTTAAGAAGAAAAAACTCTATTTTACTTAAAAAAAAAAAAACAAACCATGGTGAATTACTATAATTAAGTAATCATTATGTTTATGGATGAAATTGCAAAACGAATCAAGCTTAGGGTCCAGTATGGGAAACAGAAACAATGTAGGGACTGGAAACATGTTTCACCAAAAAGAAACGTGAATAAAATGAGAGTGGGACAATAGTGAGACGGACCTTCAAGAAAGCTATTGTTTTTCAAAATTTGATCAAGCTTCCAAAAGAAATAATCGCATAAAAAAAAAAGACGCAATTGGCGCATGAGTGCTACAACCCAAAGGGGTAAAAAAATGTCCGAACACTGTAGCCTATTATAGAATGAAGAGTAGACCCTTAACGGCTTTTAGAATATAGTGGCAATGTCAGCAATTAGTGTTAAATTTTAAAAAAGTTATTATAAGGTAGATTTTAACTTTTAATTTTAGCATTTTCATCTAAAATATTAAATAAATTATTCAAAATTTTAATACTAATTAAGCAGTTGTTTCCAAACGAAGTCTTAGGCTTGGCTGCATTCAGAGTTTCTTATAGGAGGATTTGTGTGTTAGTTTTCCTTTCCCTTTATTTAGTTCAACTTCAATCCCAAAGGCTCTAGCCACAAAACGAGTATGAGGCTGTGCATTTGCTTTAATTTGGTTTGGAGCCGAAAGGTGATTCTAATATTCAAATCAAAATTTTTGACAACCTTGGTAAAAACAAAATACGTGATTGTTTTTCATTTATTATAAAATGATGGCCAAATACAAGTTAGGCCATAGATTCACTGGACCAGGACACATACTTCTTTGAGCTTCAACTTAGGCCAACTTAACATTTTAACTTGGTTAAGTAAGTTAGCTAACCCCTTTGACCCATACATGTGTCACGTGATTGTAAAAACCCTAACACCACTTGTTTGCTCTTACAATTTGTGTCACTCCACATCTTTCTCCCACTCACATCCATTTTAATGACATTGTCTGCCACCGCCCTTTGTTGTTGCTCGACCACAATCCTGACTTCTTATCTCTCCTTTCAATCTCCTTAAATCGCTTTTCTTTGACTTGCTTTCTTATCTTTCTCACTTGGGCGCTTTCACCATTCCTCATTTCCTTCTCCTACCCAATCGCTGCGAGTCTCCATTTGTGGTGGCCACCATATCTTTTGACTTCCTTCATGTCACTAATAACAGACGAATCACTTCCTTCAACTGGTTCTTTTAGAGGAAACTCATGGTTATCACAAAATTCACTATTTTTGGTTCATTGCTTTTGGATTTGTAAAAGTTCTTTCATATGAGAACCCAAAATCTCAAATTTGAATCCTAACCTAAACCCAGACTAATCCAAATTGGTCAGACACTAACTCCACGCAAGTTCTAAATCTTGCTTAGGAAGTTGATGGTCAACCCAATATTGGAGTTTATGTCTCACGTCACCATATTTGGGGCCATCAGATTAATGTAGGATAAAGCACTTGCCAAGCTGAAATTTATCTGCAATGGGCTTGAGACCTACATCACCACCATGGAGCATGACGCCACTAAAACTTTCTTCTATCAATGCGTTTACCTGTTACTCCCACCATGCTAAAGATATTTTTGCTCTTGTACACTATTTAAAGGTGTGTAGCTGTCAATTTTTATAATATGGGCATGGGTAGAATTGTTATGTCATGAAACAAGTTCCAATTTTTATATATCTTGCTTGTAGTGATAACTTTGGCCCAATTTTTTTTTAGTTTTGTGTTTGTGTTACTAAAATTGGGTCTATGTTTTATTTATACTCTTATAGTGTAAATTGCCTAAAGTTTTTTCTCTAGGCCCAACCTAAATCTGTCAAGAATGAGAATGATGAAGCCAAAAGCTAAGGCTGCCTCCAACGAGACAAGGTTTCAATGGAGCCTTAGAGAGAAGGTCATTAATTCTTTGGTGTTTATTGTGGTTGCACAAACAAATTGAACAATATTATTATACTTGTGATCAAGTGATGTCATGTGCGGGTTAAAGGGAATGACTGACCCAAGTCAAGGGCTAAATTATTCCAAGTTGAAATTAAGAAGGTAAATGGCCTAGTCAACCGAGTTTGAAAACTGCACGTGTACTTAGGCTTGAAATGATTTAAAGCATCAAATTAAATTTAGTCAAATTATATTTTAGTTTATTCAATTTTTTGAAATTTGATTTACTAGGTTTTACAAAATAGAAAAATAAAAAATTTTACACCCAACATCAGTCCAAAGTTCAAGGAAGTGCCACCTATACATGTAGAGTTCATTGGAATAATGATAACAGAAAACTTACTATGTCTATACAATTACCATCTATTAGCCAAACATAAAACTCAAATTCGTACGAATTCAACCAAAAAATAAAATAATCAGATCATTTTATCTAAATGCAAATGGATGGTTTAATTCTTTTCAGTTTTATCCAAATAAATGTCCTCTCCTAATTATTTATTATATTTTCATTTATGTCCAAAATGTATGAAACAACCTAGAACAAATTGCAAATCAATATGGGAAAATTATAAAAAAAAATCTCATGATGTTTGCCCGAATTAACAATTTTATCTCCTTATTTTTAAATACCTACATTTACCCCCTAAGAACTTAACACTGTTAATGACTGTTACCACGGAAAAGGGAAACT
Organism: Aquilaria sinensis; assembly: GCA_005392925.1. NCBI lineage: Eukaryota > Viridiplantae > Streptophyta > Magnoliopsida > Malvales > Thymelaeaceae > Aquilaria > Aquilaria sinensis. The sequence continues at coordinate 453,064 of SMDT01003169.1, read as the reverse complement.
ATTTGACCTAGCCCTTCTAACCTTCTTCTATAAAAACTTTGGACACCAACTTTTACATCTAAATTTATCCCATCTTAAAAAAAAAAAAAAAAAACTTAAACTCACCCCCTCCGTTCTCCCTCTTCTCCTCTCCGCCTCCATCTCCCTCCTCTCCCTCCTGTGCTTTCTGTCTCCCTCGCACCTCTCCTCTCCTCCATCTCTTCCTCCGCCACAATCTGAGAAATCCGCCTCAATTGCCAACCAGGACCCTGACGTTTCAGATGAATCGCGCCTCAATCTCTTGGTTCATCTCCCCGAAATCAAATCAGATTTGGCTTGGCTCCTACTCCGAGCCCGTTGTTGCTGCTCGCGCTTAAGAAATCGCCATCTTCTACCTCCGAAACCTCGCCGCCCAGCTCAACTCACTAGAACTCTGAGACATCGGAGTTGGCTTCGGTCTCAGAACTCTCTTTCTTCACCGTGCAATTTTGCGATGTCAATGATTAAATCGGGTTTGGCGATTTGGCTGGAGATCTCCCGCTGTCAGAATTGAACTCAGATGTTATCCTGAGGGAGGGCCGTTTAGGGAACAAGGGGGTGGGGGCCCGTGGTGGCAGCGAAGGTGATGGTGTGGTCGGCGTAACAGGGAGATGAGAATCAATGCCAGGGGCGAAGGGTTTAGGATTCGAATTGGGAGGACGAGCCGATTGACAGAGTAGCTGATGGAGTTTCTAGTTTTTTTTTTTTTTCAAATTAATTGGTTTTACTTGAATGGATTTTAATAGGGTAAATTATACCTGTGACCCATAATATTTTATTATGGTATTATTTTGGATCCTAACCTTAAAACTTTGTATGAGACATCCTCAACATTAAATTTTTATCCCATTTTAGACTTCTGGCAGATAGAAAGTATTAAAATTGATGGAATTGATCACGTGACATGCTAGCATGGGCAACTTGCTATGGTGTCACTAACATGAAAAAGGAAGAAAAAAAGAAAAAAAAATAAATAGCAGCTTAGGTCCTTAATTTTTCACTTCGCTCCTTCAAAATCCTAAATTTCCTCAACTGCCACTGCCACTACCACTCCTAGACTACCGTTCCCTTTGCCATATGCCATTCCAACCACCAGTCTCGGACTCATCGACGGTCTTAGCCCACCATCCTTGTTTCACCTCGCTACCATCCCCCATCGAATCCGCTTGCCCTGAGCCACCATCATCCTCTGTCTCCCTCCCTAAATCCTAAACCCACTTGAAATCCAAGGAAACAATGATGATGGATGCAATGATGATGAAGAAACAACAAAGATGATAGTAGTGCGATGGTGTGGTTGGGATTCGAATTGTTGGGAAGATAAGGTCAATCAGTTGAGGAGGCGAGTGAAATCAGTAGGAGAATTAAATGGCGAACAAAATTGAGGATAGTAGAGGCAAATAGTGAACAAAACTGGACAAAATTGTAGGCTGTGATCAACCAAAATTGAGGGTTGCAATTAGACGAAATCTCACAGGATTGATGGAGGGGGATTGACGAGTGAGGGAAAGAGCGAATGAAGGGAGGAGGGGAGGAAGAGTTGCAAATGCGGCCAAGGCCAAAGGTGGCAGGGGAGGGCTGGAGATTGCAGGAGAGGGAGGAGGAATAAGAGATGTGGGTTAACCCTGTATATGGTCCTAAATTTCTTCATTTTTTGTAACATAGGCACTAAATTTTTATGTGGCCAATTGTAGGCATTTATAGCCGATGATTCATTGTACGACATGACAAATTGCCCATGCTAATATGCCACATGGCCAGTTCTATCACTTTTAATCCGTCCGTTAAAATTAAAATGAAATAAAAATTAAGGTTGAGGACATTCTATGAGAGGTTTTGAGGTTAGAGTCTAAAATATGACAATAATAGAATATTAGGGGCTACAGGTGTAATTTACCCGATTTTAATAGTTTGGAGGTGAAATTTTTATAGAGGAATGTTAAGAGAGTAAAGTCAAATATTTTCTCATTTTATGTGAACGGTGAATAACGCTATTAACCTTCTAAGGGGATAGATGTAGGTACTTTAAAATGGAAGACAAAATTGTAAGTTCAAGCAAATCTCGTGAGATTTTTTGTAATTTTCCCAATCTATATTATAATTAATAGAAAATTACCAAATCCCTATGAGCTGTACCTTAACCTACACTTATGTCCCCCAATTTTCTGAAGGTAAGTGTAGGTATTTAAAAAATAAGGGACATAAGTATAGGTTCGAGCAAACCCTAGGGGTTTTTGGTAATTTTTAATCTATATTATAATCAAGGAAAAATTACCTAGACCCCCCATAAGATATACCTTAACCTATACTTGTGTCTCTCATTTTTCAAATAACTATAATTACCCCCTACTAAGCTAACTCTGCCAATGACTGTTAAAGGTTAAAAAAAAAATAAAAAATAGTAAAAAATAAAAAGCCCAAATTTACCTTCTTAGCCTTCTTCACTATAAACTTTGCCTTAAACTTTACAATTCTATTTTCTTAACCATACCTTTATAAAACGACAAGTCTTGGCCGGAACCAACCCAGAAAATGTCTGTGATGGACTAGGGGAGAGTGTTGTTCGAACCAATCGATGAGGGTGTGGTTCAAAAGAATCGAGCAAATCGATGAATTGATTGAATAGATTGAGAGCGTGGTTTGAACGAATCGATGAATTGATTGAACTGAGACTGGGGAAGAGCTTGGAGAGGGAGAAAATTGGGGCGTCGAGCGAAGGCGGGAAGTCGAGCGTCAGGATGAAGGAACAGATTTTCTCCGACAACCCAGATCTAAAGGTCAGGAATATGGGCATAGATTGGCGTCACACTCCGTTGGGTCTTGGCCGAATCATAAGGCGCCTCCTCGTGTTTGCTGGTCTTTGCGCCTCCTCCTGTTCTTGTGTGTTTGTTCTAAGGGGAAACTGATGACCTCCACGTAATCCTCACCAAGCAGTCCCCTAAACTCGTTGCTCATTCTGGTAATCACGACATCAACATTTAGGTGAGGGAGACGGAGATGGAGGGAGACAGAGATGGCGGTGATAACGAATAAAATGGCCGGCAGGTGGTCGCTTCGATTCTGAGTATCTTTCTTACTCTTCTCAAGTGATTAAGCTGCGATTAGGCAATTGGAGCCGATGTTGTTGAGGGAAAATTCAAGGTTCTGATCTTAAACAGGGAGGCTGGAGGAGGAGATAGATGGGAACTTGGTGGATCGGATAAGAGAGTTTGGAATTGGTGAAGACAAGGCCTAAATTGTTAAATGCACAAGTTGAAGGGGCAAAATTTTAAAGGAAGAAAGCTAGGAGGGCCAAAGTAAGTATTTCTCTTTTTTGATATAATGATCATTCAGCTAAATTTTTAGGGGGCAAGTGTAGGCATTTGCAAAATGGGGATATAAGTGTAAGTTCGTCTACCCCTAAGAAGGGGTCTAGGTAATTTTCCCTATAATTAAAGTTAGCTACAATGACAAATGACAAGTAAATTTCACCCGTGGCTACTAACATTTTATTATTGTCTTATTTTGGACTCTAACCTCAAAACATTGCCTGAGATGTCATCAACCTTAATTTTTTATTCCATTTTAGACATTTGACAGATGAAAAGTGTTAAAATTAACGTAACTAGCCACATGGCACAATGAATCACCAACTATAGATGCCCACACTTGGCCAAATTAGACATTTAAGGTCTATGTTATAAAAAACGAAGAAATTTAGGGCTTATACAGAGGTAGCCCACATCTCTCCTTCCTCCTCCATTCCTCACAACCTTTAGCCCTCCCTGCCTCATTCAGCCTCGGCTGATTGCGTCAGATTCCATCCCCCTCCATGTCACCACTTTGTACACCCTCAATGTCGCTGTCTGCAGCAACGGCTCCACCATCTCCCTGCAAGAAATTGGAGTGATTTGACACCAACCCTTTTTGATCGATGAATCGGCACCCTTGAATCTCCGTCCCTTCTAACGAATTAGTAGAACAAAGATGAGTCGTAGCTACAATGAGGGTGAATCTCCTTGGCTCTAGCATCGTCGCTCCATCAAAGAGCTCCAAAAGTGGAGAATTGCCATTTGTTATTGGCAATCGTCGCTCCAATCGTCATTTGATCTTCCTCAATGTCCATTGTTCGATCTCCTCAATGCCAAAAGGGAGAGCGCCAGGGGAGGTTAAGGGTGGAGTAATGGCAGTGGCAAAGATATCAGCTTCAATGGAGGGAGAGGAGGTGGTGAATCGGAGCCAAAAGAATTGGACAAAATCTTGCTGGATTGATGAAAGGGGAAGACGGATGAGGGAATGAGGGAAGGTAGGGAGGAGGAGCGGTGGATGAGGCCGAGGTCAGAGGCGGCGGATGAGGGCTAGTGGCTGCAAGGGAGGGAGGAGGAAGGAATGGTGTGGGCTAACTCTATAGATGCCCTAAATTTCTTCATTTTTATGTAATATAGGCCCTAGATTTTTTATATGGCCAATTGCAGGTATCTATAACTGGTGATACATTATGTCACGTGGTCAATTGCCTCAAGCTAACATATTACATGACTAGTTACGTTAATTTTAACACTTTCCATTTGTCGGAGATCTAAAATGAAACAAAAAAATTGAGGTTGAAGACATCCCATATGAGGTTTTGAGGTTGTTGTTCAAAATAGGACAATAATAAAAAAATTAAGGGCTATGGGTGTAATTTACCGGACAAATGATAATTCACATATGCAGGAAAGACATGCGTTTACCACATTAGCATTTCAAGGCCGAAGGATATGTTGAAAATGAACCCTGGAAGAGACCCAAAGTGCTCCCCCTCGAAGTTACAACCCTGGCAGCAGCTCCCGTAGAGTGAAAAGGGTCCAAGCCCCAGCAGCTACGGATATAATGGATGGAGCAAGCCTTCACAACCAAACCATAGGCCCATATTCAGAATCCGATTTAGGGGTTCATAAAACCAAAGAACTGTAATTAGTGTTACAGACTTTGCAGCACAAGTGACTTGCTAAATTGAGAATTAGCTTCCGTGTAAGTTATGTGGAAATTGCTCTTCGATGCAATTAAATTCAATAACCATTCCTTGTCCAAGGCCCCGGTATTGCGTCAACTAGTTTTTTGCCGATACGATATACGAGTTTATTTTATATATTTAATTGTATATATATAGTTGCTTAATAATAATAATAATAATAATAATAATAATAATAATAATAATATATATGTAAGAGATTAAAAATAAATCTATATTTCAAATATTTAATAAAATTTTACTATTTTTATTTTTTTTTAAAAAAATAAATGTGACAATTAAAGAATAATGATCTATTTAAAATCTAAAAGGTTAGTTTGATCTTTAACATTTCTCTTTCTTAAGTTCCCCAAAACTAAATAAAGTATAAAATATCAATCCATAATCATCAAACTTTGAAATAAAAACTTCAATTAATTTTACAACTTACAAGGGAAATAGAATATGTATAGTTGAGATGATATTTTATATTTTTTTACATTAATAAGTATTTAATAGAAAATTACTTAAAGTAGTTGTTAGTAGCCAAAAAGAATTAAAAGGAAAATAGAAATTGTAAAAATAGCTCAATTTTTTTAGCTAAACAAAAGAGAAAAGAATAGTGTAGTAAAATTAAAAATAATACAATTAATTGCATCTAATCATATATCAAACAATTTTATAAAACAACTAAAATTATTATATAGAAAAAGTACAAATCCATCACCATTAATGCAAAAAGGATATAACATAGAAGTATTAGATTATATAAGAAGTTCTTTTTTTCAGTTCAATAAATAAAATAAGAGAAACACAAAAATTGAAATGATTGTGTATAGAATTAAAATTACTTGTAGTTATATATCCAAAGCTTAACCATTTTTACATCATATGAACTTGAAAGCTTTTTGTTACTTCCTCTAGCTAACAAAGTTAGACTAATTTATACTTAACATTTTTCTCTAATTACTATATAATTAGTTTTGATTTAAATAATTGAATTACACTTTCAATGTATAACTTTGACATAATTAGTGAATTGAAATTATTACCTAATAAACATTAGTAACTGAAACATTAATAAACAATTGTAATATCATTACACCACAACAATTCTTATAAAGATTTCAATTACATCAATCATTAATTTGATAGATAATACGAGTAAATGATTCCAACTATATTTAAGATAGATAGAAATAGAAGATGATGAATAAATTATAACATAATGATGATTCATGAGAATTTCAATACAAGAAAAATTTAAATAATAGAGTATATTTAGAGGGTTCCTAAAATATTTTAACATTAAAAGAGTGAGTCAAAAGGCTTAAAAATAAAAAATAAAAAACTCCATAATTAATGATTCCAACTTATCGTCTAAGTATCTCTTTTATATATAATATAGATTAACGAAAGTTGCAATGAAACTGAGAAATTCGCCAGGAGCTTATTCAATAGGTCTTCACCCCTTGTTCGATAAAGGAAACCTTGCTATTCTTCTCTTATTCAGATCAGGCTGTTACAGTGAGGAATGTAGACGATGGAGATCAACGTATCCAGAGAGCACTGCCCGACTTCTTTCTTTCGCCTTTGTCCGAAAAATGACTCTGCAGATTATAAAAAATCATCACAAATATGAAGACACGTGGCTTAACCTTCCCCAAACTAGCTGTGCCTTGAACTAAGAATGGGAAAAGAAACAATACCTCAAGCCTTCAAGCCACATTTCCGTAACTAAAGTCTCCCCAGGGTACACGTGCAGAAGGAACCGACCAGATATGTTCCTTACCATGTTTGGGTCTCCTTTGAATATACATTTGATGACAGCCCTAACTGCAAACCCAAGAGTGCAAAGACCATGCAAAATTGGCCGCGAGAATCTTTGATACACAGGATAAAACAGTTTCAGACAAATCTCAAGCTTAATGTACTTTCACATTAGCAAACTTAAACTCAAGAAAATTTTAAATTAAGCGTACTGACCCAGCAACTTTTGCAAACATAGGATCTGAGTGGAGTGGATTATAATCACCAGATAGCCTGTATAGTAATGCCTGCAAAATGGCAGATGTGAAGCTTAGAGGCATACACCCACAACTATTTCAAAATCTAATATTTTTCTCAAAACACAAGGTAATATCTCATATTTACTCATAAACATCAATTCGTTGAGCGTAACATGTACTTTAGATTATATAACCAAAAGATGCACTGAGTATTATAACAAAGAAGTGATTTAAATGCTGCATGCCTGAGAGGGTTGAGTAGATTCCTCATATACAGCAAAAGGCTGACTCTTGGGAATCTTCACAACTGAAGACTGATTGGACGGATAGCTTGAGTATGAAAAAGGATTAGAAGCACTTGAAAAGCCACCAGCACCCCGCAGAAATGCAGTCATCCTGAGGACTCAAATTTCCTTTACTAAGCAAATAGGCATATATAAAGAGACTGCAAGCCAATTATGCAAAAGAGAACTCACCTGTTCATGAATAGTAATTCACCAGATTCTTTCTCATAACTTCTGGTTTCGATTTCAATAATAGCTGCTTTACCTGACAATGCATAGAGGGAGAACACCATGATCGCCAAAATCATTATCATTTAGAGATTTATAACCACAGTTCAATGCTAAAGCAACAGCCTATGTCTTGGCTCATTTGCCATTTCTCCATGGTTGACTTCTGTCTTCTGTTTTATCTGTCATGCTCTTTTTGTTTTGGGGTGCATAGGTAACATAAGAAAGAGCTGATAACTAACTTATCAGTATGAATTTATTTTATTATAATAAACTGAGAGACAACTGAAGCGAGTTTGTACTTGTTGCATAACGTTTATGCATAAACAAGCTCAAGTGACATGAATACAGACCTTTATCATGCAAACCTGCAAGACTGACTTTATTGGTTATCTGCATAGGAGAAACAAAAGTAAATAATCACGCCTGATGTTGCTTAAAAAAATGCAAAATTATGCAAACGAAAGTGAACAAAAAATTAAATCACTTCTAGACCATCTGATGCAGTAAAGCAGACAGATTTCCAATTTCTAAGCAACTCCTAATCACTGAGGACCTGTTTCTAACACCAGAGCAAGTAAACAGCACATACCAATGTACGTGCAGATGAGAACTGTAGAAACTTAAAAAGTCTGAGTTTAACTCTATAGGAATCAATGATGCAAATAAGGACTTGCTACTGGGAGCATTACGGTGGCATTTGATGGAAGTGGCTTGTACAATTCTATGTATTGCTGGCCATGCAACAGAAGACGGTGGTCATATCTGTTCGAATTAAAGGGGGAAAGAAGAAAAGGTTAAACAGTTTACAAGATTACATATTTCAAGTGCTAAGAAAATCAATCTTGGAGAGAAAATATGAGATTGATATAAGTGAAGAATCAGGACAGCAGTGACAGCCCAACACAGTACACACTGCAAATTTGAAATGGAAGTGAATTCGAGAGAGCCGGGAGGGGTCATAACTTACTTCAGACCAGGCATATGGAGTCCCCGCGGCATGGATCCAAGAGTAAGCAGAGCGGCAAAAGTTGGTAAAACCTGTAAGGCGATTGACAAAAAAATTAATAAGCTATAACTCGCGGACAGGCTCAATCACAGGCCTCAGACACTCAAACCGCTAAGAACCAGCCTCACATCATATAGTCGAGCTGCTGTGCCTGAATAAGAGGAGAACCCAGATTTCGAACACATAACAAAGCTTTTTACAGATAGACATAGATATAGAAGCTATAATATAAATCTCACACTCTAACTCAAATGAGGGATCAGAGAATGATGAGCAAAGTAGAGCAGGACAGAAAAGACAGGAAGCGAACCTGGACAAACTTTTGCCCGTCTTCATGGTAAACGTACTTCAGTTCATCGGAATCTACCGCATCATGTCCACAAGCCCCAACACCAAGAGCGTAAATCACAGCGTCTCTGTTGCATAGATCGATTTAAACAGTGAAAACGTACATACTATCAAATCAACAAACAAGTCTTGAGGGTTGTGATTGAGGGCGCTCACCTTTCGGTGTAAGAATAAGTCGCCTGCAAATGAATCAACAGTGTGGTGAGAGAAATTAAGTGGCAGTACTAAATTAATCCGAGGTGGACAACTTGGATCAACGGAATAAGATTATGTACCTCGGGGAATTTGTAAGAAAGAATAAGGTCCAGATTGAAAGCAGAAGTATCCGCCATTGGAGCTGGAGGGAAGCTTCTCTATCAGACGAATCCTTCCCCTTTTCGAGGATAAGAGTACATCGCCCGCTGCCCTCTGCCTCTTTTTTTTTTTTTTTTTTTAATTTAGATCCACCAGAAGTCAGAACGTGGGGAACCTTAATGCTCTCTGACTTTTGAGGCAGACACGGAAGAGTCGTTATTGTGTAGGCCTGCGTTAAACTTTAAGAGGGATCCTTAAGATTTATACTTTTTACAGAAATGGCCTAATGTTCAAAAGTTATAAATTTTTATGAGAACATGGTACGGGGCATTGTTACTCAGCCAGACCCCCTTCACTAGGTGAAGCTGCTCAAAAGCGGGCACGAGACAGTTTCCAGCCAATATACCATGAAATCAAAAGTTTTATCTTGATGAATTAATTAAAACTTGGCTCTGATACCATTCTCTTTCTGTCCCAGATTTTATTTTATAATTTCAATAATATTAAGATAATTAATAAAATTAAGATAACTATTAGCAAGGCTATATTATGGATTAACATTAGAAATAGGAAGAGCATACTGGAAATACATCAACTGTTATTAGAACAAATACAGGATACTCACAAAACTGGTGAATACCAGTATATCACGATTTCAAGCTTAAATTAGGCAAACCAGAGATCCAAGGTTTACTAGAGCATACAATCACACGAGCACACTTAATCTATATTTTACAGTAAGAATGTTCAACACATGAACTAGAGAGAGAGAGAGAGAGAGAGAGAAAGAGATAAGTATTTTGAAAGCTTTTTGGATTTTGTTCGGTGCCTTCAACTGAGAATGAAGCCTCCTTTTATAGCCGGGGAAGGGAGCTCTTTCAAGATAAGGATTCAGAAAGCATCCAATAAGATGTCGGCCACTATTAGTAGTGCCATTATGGAGGAATCTGGGGCCACCTTCAGTAGTGCCATCATGGAGGAATCTTGGGCCACCTTCAGTAGTGGAAGACAGATGTGTCAGCACTCTGCATTCTTCTAGAAGCCTTGCCGCCAGGATTACTTGGGCATAGGAATTCTTGGGCCTGACTCGGCTTCTTCTTGGGCTAAGTGGATTCTTGCGGACTGGAGGAGTTTCTTTTTTAGTTCTTCTTGGGCTCATGGACTGTCTCTGAATTGTTTGCCATGGAAAATTTGGTTTAGCATCTGGTCCAGAAAGTCCTTATCTTCTTCTTTTTTCAAGATTTCTATTTTATTAAAAAAAATGTTTTCTGAAAGGTATTGATCCAAAATACACTTATCCCACCACTTGATTTTCCAAATTCGTTCTAGGCAGGGAGTGTAATGACCTTCTGAATCTGTTGGCTGTTTTCTATAATTCCATTTCAGGATCCATGGAATATGGTTCATAAGAACAAAATAGAAATCCGGGAAAAGGACTTGTTCTCCTTCCTTGGTAAACTGGGATTGAAACAATAGGAATCCTTCGAATGAAGCCTTTAATGGTTCTGGAAAGGTTTCTCTGAATAATCCTTTGCTCTCATACCAGACATGAAACCAATTTGGAAACCTTTGCTGGTTTGTCTTGAACAAAAGCATCCAAGAGTGCTGATGGTCTTGATTCTGTCTGTGAAAAACTTCATCCCAAGCAACTTGATAATCCCAGTAAGAGTAAAGGGTATTTTCATAGTTTCCCAGAGAAATTCTTCTTCTTCTACAAGTCGGATTTCTCCATTCCTCAAAAGTTATAACCTTTTTTATTTTGAAGGATGAGATACCCAACTCCGTTATGAATTTTTCCTTGGTTTCCCCTTGATCATTTTTATAGGAAACTTTAGTTCGACGGGGTTTATGTTCTATGGAAACAGATCCTGTTTCTTGAAGTATCAATTCATAAAATTGAATTTTCTTTAGTGACTGAAATTGCCACTGGGGATTATGGTGATTTGGCCAATACTTCTGCGCCAAATCAATTTCTGAAAGACAATTAAAGTCTTCATTTTCTGGAGCAATAAGGCATTGCTTGTCAATTTCTAGGAACTCACACTGAATTCCCATTGAAAAAAGTGAAATTCCTTGAGACTGGTTAGGTCTTAAATTGGGATTCTGAGAACTCTGTTCTCTGGAATTTTGAATATTCTGGGGAATCTGAATCTTGTTTCATAAAGTAACATTCTGGGAATATTCTTCTTTATTCCACAATTTCTGGGGATTATTAATCCATGATTTATTCTTAGAAGATTCTGCTTCTGATTTTTTCCTTTTAAAAGGAATTTCTTGGAAGGTTTTGTCTGATTTTTTCGGAATTTCTAGTGGGATATGATGTTGAGCTAAAAGAGCTCTGGTTAATTCCAAATCCATCTCATAACAGGCTTCTTTTTCCAATTCTTTTTTATTTAATTCTGGATGAAGAATTGCTTTGTTCTTTTGGTTGTTAATTTTGTCCGCCATCTCTCCCCTGCAAAAATTCTTGTGTTAATAAGTCAGGTAAAGAGTTAGTTTTTCCAGCTATATATTCAATGTCGAAATCAAAAGCATATAAAATGGCTTGCCATCTAGCAAAAATTTGTTTAGAAGTCAAATTTTTTACATCCTTTTGTAAAACATCCTTAGCCGCTTTGCAATCGACTCTAATTAAAAATTTTTGGTTGAGGAGATCTTCTTCAAATTTTGTAACAAAGAGAACAATAGCCAAAATTTCCTTTTTTATAGTTGCATAATTTTTCGGAGTCTGATTCCAGACTCCTGATGTGAATCTGACCAACTGTTCTTTGTTATCAGATTTCTGCTTTAATATGCCGCCATAGCCTATATCCGAAGCATCTGTTTCTACGATTTTAAAGGCTTTAGGATCAGGAATATTAATGCAGGGTATTTCCTTGATTCTTTTCTTGACAGTTTGGACTGCCTTAGTCTGGTCTAGTCCCCATTCAGGAGGATTTTTCTTGAGTCTATCAAATAGAGGCTTATAATCCTTGGCCAAATCCTTGTAGAAATCTGCAACATAATTCAGACTACCTAAAAATCTTTGCAATTGTTTTTTATCTTTAATTTCATCGGGGAATTTTTCTGCAAAGTTAATTGATCTATCAATTGGTTTTATTGATCCTCTAAATATTATATGTCCTAAAAATCTTATTCTTGTCTGGAATAACTCTATTTTCTTTGCTGAAACTACTAAACATGCTCTTTCTATTATCTTGACAAATTCTTGGAGGTGTTTCCAATGTTGATCCAAAGATTGAGAAAAAACTAGCACATCATCAATATAAACAATAGTAAAAGAATTATAAGGATTAAATATTCCATTCATTATTCTTTGAAATTCTGAAGGTGCATTCTTAAGACCAAAAGGCATGACATTCCATTCGTATTGGCCAAATGGAACATTAAATCCAGTCTTATACTTTTCTTCTTCGGTAATCTGGATTTGCCAATATCCTGATTTCATATCAAATTTTGAAAAAATTACTGAGTTATATAGTCTGGATAGTAAGTCTTTCTTATTAGGTATGAGATATCTAATCCATCTTAAAACTTTATTTAAGGGCTTATAATTAATTACTAGTCTAGGGACTCCTCGTTCTATTTCTGAATTTTTGTTCACATAAAAGGCAGAACAACTCCATGGGGAGGAACTATTTCTAATTAATTTCTTGTCCAGGAGATCTTGGATTTCTTTTCTACAATGCTGTGTAAGTTCTTCATTCATTTGGATGGCTCTACATTTTGTGGGGATGTCCTTTTCGTTGAAATCTGGTTCATATGGGAGATTAACTATATGTTTCTTTCTCTCCCAAAAGGCACTTGGTATTTCAACACAGATTCTTTTTGTAAGATTATTTCTAAAGCTTTCTATTTTTTGGGATAATTCTGGGAGTTTTTCTTCAACTCCTTTGTGTTTTATCTCATCCTGTAGACACATCAAAACATTTTATTTTCTTTCTAAGTCTATACTTAGTTCTTCAAGCAAGGTTTTTCTTGGTGGTTCTGCAAAATCAAAAGTTATTTTCTTTCCGAATTTTTTGGTAGATATTCCATTTATATCTACCTTGAAGGGCATGATTGTGGCTAAAAATGGTGTTCATAAAATTATTTCTTGGTTCATGTTAAGAACAGTGAAGTGTTGTCTAATGCAAATATCCTCGTTACAAATGTCAACATTTGTAAGTTTAAATCTTATTGGTATAACTTCCTTGTTAGCAGCAGTAATTGTCCCAAAAGATTTATCTAGGTATTGGTGAGGGACAATTCCTTCTTTTATACAGTTTCTGTCTGCTCCTGAATCAACTAATATAATAGTAGTTATTCTAAATTCATTTTCTATTACCAGAGTCATTTTACTGGTAAATCTCTGGTTTGGCATGATAAAAACTTCATTTATTTGGGGAGAATCTTCTTCTATTGGGTCTTCTTTTTCTTGGCTTGATTCTGGGATCTCTTTTCCCTTTTGTTTTGTTTTAAAACCAAATTCTTCTAAATCTTCCATAAGAAGTTCATCTTCTGGGAAGTCCTTAGAGTATCATTCTAGATTTTGAAGTTCTAAAATTTCTATTCTATTTTTGAGAGATTTTATCTCTTGTTTTACTTCATAAATTTCTCATCTAAGTTCTGCTATAGTAGGTTCTTTATGAATTTTCTGAGCTTCTTCGACTCTCCTTAAGATTTCATTGAGACTGTAGATAGGAAGTTTGGTAATTTCTTTTATATCTATTCTTTTTCTGGGATTTCTTCTGCCATGATTTTGAGTTTCTTGATTATTTGCTTTCTCAAGGTGTTTTAGTAAAATTTCTCGTTTTAACTCAGGGTCCTCAATATATCTTGCTAATTCTAAGATTCTCTCATCTTCTTCAGTTAAGACATTTAATTGGAGGGTGTTTATTTGGAGATTACTAAAGGTGTTCTGAAGTTGACAAGTATCACAGTTACAGTTTGTTTCGCAATCTTCTGATTCTTCAATGTTGTCTGTGAGACCTAATTCATTTATTTCCTCTGAATCTGATTCTTCTGAGGACTCATTTTCTAATCCTTCGGGTTCGCTATCACTATTAAGCAAGATTTGCATTAAATTCTTCTTCAATTCTTCTTTTATTTCTAAAGTATTTATTTTTTGTTTAGTTCTACATTTATTTGCAAAGTGTCCAGGCTTTCCACATTTCCAGCAAACCTTTTGGTCTTTATTTTTATTGGGCCTATTGGGCTTTCTTCTCTTAAATCTTTTTGAGGTTTCTGATTTTTCTTCAGGCCTATCATATCTATATTTCCTAGTTCTCTTATAGGGCCTATTTTTCCTCTTATGTTTTCTGGACTTATCTTCTGAGTAAAGTCTTTGGATATCGTATCCAAATTGGGCACAAAACTGGCCCATTTCCTTCCTGCCTGCGAGCCTTTCTCGCTTGATGTGTTTCTGCCATTTTATTTTATGGCAAAGTCTTAGTCCTACTTCTTTAATTTCAGCCATTATCTGTCCATAGGTAAAGTTTTCTAAGTTTAACTGTCCTTGGGCTTTTCCTTTAATGTGGTCCATAACCAACTGGCCAAAATGTTTCGGGAGTCCTTGAATAAATTTCTCTTTCCAAATGGCTGACCTACAATCTTCTCTTTCATAAACTCTTGATAAAAAGGTGTCTTTATACCATTCTAAATCGGTCAGAGTTCTACATCTTAGGTTTAATAGGAGTTCACTATTTCTACTTTCCTTGCTAGATGTGTCTCCTATGAAGTGCGAGTAGATTGTACAAAGGAAGGTGTTAACTGCGTCCGGTTCTGAGGTCTGGAGTAATTGGTTATTTTGTTGATAAGTCATAATTTTCCTAGCAGTTCTAATTTCTTGCCTTCCTTGTTCTGTAAGACATTTGACCCACCAATTCTTGAGTTGTCATGTAAATCCTACTATAATCATTTCTGCTATTTCTGGGTCTGAGTTTTCTACCTGCTTCTTGGCAGCTACGCTGTACATTATCATGTGTTGGATAATATTAATTATCTGGTATTCTGAAAGTCCATCTATATTCCAATATCTGATTGTGTCTCTTTTATATTCTGGGAAATAAGGGCCATAAACATTATCTAATCTTATATCTACTGGGGATGGTCTTGGTTGTGCATAAGGATATGTTATATTCCAGTTCCAAGTATAAGAAGGTCTTCTTCCTCCTCTCCCCCCTTGGAAATTGACACGATTTAATTCTGTTTTTTCTGGCTCAGAAGAATGTTGATCCAATAAATCTTGTATTTTGGGTGATTCATTAAGGGTATTAATCTGAAGTCCTTTTTGTTTCTTTTCGGAGGATTCTTCCTTAAGGGTAAGTTTAGTGATTTGATTGACTAGATCTGAGATTCTATCATTTGGTTTTAGTTTAAATTTTGGTTGTTTTTGGGGAAAATTAATGGGAGATTTGGTTGTTCCTGGCAAGAGTTCTGTTTTAAATACGGAAGATTTTGTAAGACCAAAGTTTCTGCGATCCATTGAATTTTCTATCCTGTTCATCTGTTTTCTTATGGATTGCAGATAAAGATTGGTATAATTATTTTGTTCTATTATATTTTGAAGATCCTTTACTTGAACTATCCCTTTTTTTAAATCTTCATCCTTTTCTGTTGTTTTAAAAGGAACGTCAGTGGTTGTTTGTTCTTTGCCTAGTATTAAAGGTACATTAGGAGGATGTGGTGCTGTGATCTCTCTTCCTTCTTTGGTTTGATAGGTAGACCAAGTTTCTTCTAGGACACTTAGTGTCATTTTTTCATCTAGAACTAGTGTAGGAATGAACCATTCAAAAAACTTTAAATTTTTCTTATTTCTCATGATTCTTTTATACCACAAATGTTTTATTTCTTTCCTTTTCTCTAAAGTATATGTGTCAAAATACCATTTTCTTCTTATCTCATTTTTCTTGGACCAATAATCTTCATTTAAACTTTTTGGGTCAAATTTAAAAGGTTCTTGTAGAACATTTAATTGGAAATCTGAAAAACTTGGGTTTGGAGATCCTACAGACTTTGCATCTTCTTGTTTATTTCTTTTTATTGTGATTGGATCTATTTGATAAACAGGGTGAGAAACCTGTTCTGTGGATTCTCTAACTCCTCCAACCAGTTTTTCATATTCGGATTCTGGTATTTGAGAGGTTGATGCTCTTGAGGATGATGGTCTATAAGATATTTTTTAAGGAGTTTTCTTGGTGTCTAGTTCTGAAAAATCAATTTTAGTAATTCTATCTTTACTAAAATGGATTTCAACTTCTCCATTGTCATATTCAATTATTCTTTCTAATTCTTGTGGTTTCACATTTTTAATAGGCTGATTGTTTTGAAAAATCCATTTTTCTGGAAGCCTAACATCTTTCCATTTTATGGGCTTGGGAACCACAATGTTTGATTTTTCTGTGTTTGCTTTCAAAAGCAAAGTTTCTCCTCGTGTGTCATATTCTAGAGCTTTAGGCTCTATTTGGGTTGTCATAACCTTGTAATAGATTCTATAAACTAAGGCTAAATTCTGAGATCCTTCTAACATATCAAATCCTGAGGTCATGATGTTTGCAGTTAAAGTTTTCATGATGTGTGGATCTTTTAAAGACACCGTAAAGTTGGGGTGACAGTTAAAGAATATAGGTCCATCACACAGACTTGATTCTACTATTCCTAAAAGAGAATCAGAAAATTTATTATGTCTTTGATCTCTTAAAGCAATAATTACAGAAGTATTTAAACCATTTCTTGTAAGAGGTTTTAATGCAATTTGAACCAAACCAACATGCAGATAGTTATAATTATGTTCTAAATGATCCTTAATCATTCGATTTGAAAATAATTCAAACTGGTGATCAAGTTCCATAATAGGTACAGTTTTTTCTATAGTTTTAATAGCATAGGTCATCCTAAAATCAAAACTTCCTTTCTGGTAAACTTCCCATTTGTCCATTCTAGGTATGTTCCAGTTTCCTAATTTCTTTTCTATATCCCTAATCATTATATTTTGAGAGTTTTTGACTTTTCTATTCCTTAGAGTTTCTTCTTCTTCTTGGTCCTTTGAAGAGGATTTAACTAAACTCTTAAAAAAAATTTCCATTAGTAAAATTTAATTAATGTTAATTTCTTTTCTTCAGCTATCTGTCAACGTTTTATGCAATCTTACTGCCCTATATTTGCTCAACGGGACTTACGGTTGCTACGCGACTTGGGTGATAGTCTGGAAAAAAATATAACAATAATTCAATATTACTAAGAGAGAAAATATTTTAGAGTTAAGTTTCTTTCTTAATCAAAGGGATAAGACTAAGAATAAACTTTATGAACTAGAATGCAAAAATTTTCAAAATTTTAATCTTAGGGACTAGAATGAAAATTTTTAATTAATCTGAGGGCGCGGCTTACACGTACGCCGGGCGCACATAAGAAATAGCCGACAAGGAACGCCTATCGAGGGTACTGAAGAACAGCCGGACCCACATCGCTTCCGTGACGTGAATGAATTCTTGTTTGGAACACAGAAAAATAAAAAAACAAACTACGATGAGAACGGCTGAAAAATACTGATAGCGAAAATACGGGCTGACTTCACTGTTAGGATCATGGCCCGATGAAAGGAACTGATTAATGAACGTATTTATCTGACCATTCCCTTCACTTCTAGCAGAAACACTAAAAATCCTCAAACATTGAACACAATCCGTCATAATAATTATGCAATTGAAATTCTGTGAACTCATGAACAAGAACGCATCAGACCTTCACTTCCATCACAAAAGACGTAAGACAACATCCAAGAAACTGGCTAGAAAATGCTAAGACATCCGAGAAACTGACGTAAATGAATTTACCTTTTCGTCGGGTGAAACTCGGGTCGGAAGATGTCGGGTTTGGGTTAAATTCGACTCAAATTACGGTTACTCTTCTCCTTATAACGTAAGCCAAACTCAACCGGATTATGTACTGAACTTGATTCGACCAAATCCAATTAATTTTGGTTCGGATTAACATTAATTGGCTTGACCCGATTCTCTTTTCTCCAGTGCTTGAAACTGCAGAAAAAACAAAGTCCCAACGTCGGCGACAGTTGGGGTAGGAGGGGGACAGACGATTTGAGAGTGAGAGGGCGAGGAGGCGATGACGCGGCACAGACAAGGAGGACGATGGGGTATGAATAGAACAGTGGGGTGAGATGATGCCGGAACCACGAGGCGCGGATGAGTAGGACGATGCAGCATGGATGAGGAGGTCCAGGAGGACGTGGCAAGGATGAAAGTGAGAGGAATGACTAGAAAATAAGATAGTGAGCTGGAGAGGAGAAGGCGAGACACGAGAAGAGGAAGAAATGAGAGTGAGGCAGCAAGTGGGCAGGGTGAAACAAAGAGGAGAGGTTCTTTTGGAAATACACTCTTGAGTCCCATATCCATCATCCGCTTGCCACTTAAGCCCCCATTGTTTATAATCTCACACTTTCAGACTTTTAGTATTATCTCCCCCCCATCCAGGGAAGGCAATTGGGTGGGTCGAGTCAGGTTTGGGTCAGGTCATTCAGATTCATGTTTAATCGGGTTAGTATGTATTAGGGTTCAGGTCGACTTTAGGTCAGGTTATTTGGGTTTGGATTAATTTCGGGTTGAGTAGATTTCAGGTTTAGGTTGGGTCAGGCCTGTTTTATTTTTGTTCAGATCCAATCAGGTCGGGTTATCGGCGCTTAGACAAAATTTAACTTGATTATAAAGTTTACTCGGTTCACTAATACATAAGTCAAAATGACTGAATTGATTCAATTTTTTTGTTTAATTTTGATTAAAATTTAATTTAACCAAATATAAAAAAATAATACAAAATTTATGAGAATCTATTAATATATAATTTCTTTAATAAAATACTCTCTTTGTGTCAAGTTCTTTATAATATTCACTATTTAACAATTAATCTATGATTTTTTATTTTCAACATTTTAGTATATAAATGAAAAATTATTATATTAAATAATAAATAAAGACCTATAGTTTCTAAATATATACTTTCTTAATTTTTTTCTAACAAATAATTTCCTTCCATCCCATTTTCTTTGCTCCATTTAACTTTTCTGACTAATTTGACTTGAATTTATTTATATTATTATTTATTAAAAATTAAAAAAATATATTTAAAAACTATAAGTTTTGATTTATCATTCATGCATAAAAATGTTTTTATTTACATATTAAAATGTTGAAAATAAAAAATATAAATTAATTTTTAAAATATGAATAGTGTAAAGAATTTGAGACAGATAGAGTAAAATGAATAAATTCAATTAAAATTATTTAAAAAATTCAAATATTTCAAAGAATATGGGACGGAAAGAGTACTATAATTTCTAAAACTTAATTATTTTTATCGCTTTATTACTGTATCACTAATTATTTACTATAGCTCTCATTCATTTGCTCTACAATGCAAAATAAATCAATAGAATAGAAGGAACTCATTCACATATATTAAATCATAAGTTTTCTAAAGTTTTTGCCAACTATATACTTTATATTGATTTAAATTAAAATTGGGTCTTGTCAGGTTTAGTCATTGGGTCTGGTCGAGTTCGGGTTCAGGTTCTCTTGGATTTCACTTCAATTGGGTTCGGGTTCAGGTCGGGTTAGGTATAGTCGGGTTTGGGCCGTTGACTTTTATGGTCAGGTCGGGCTTGGGTTTGGGTAAGTCAAGTCAAGTCTTCAAATTGGGTCAAATTTTACCATCCCAACCCATATCCTCCACCTTAAACAATTTTTGATTTTGTCAGGCTTATCAGGTTCAACTTGACCCGAAAACCAACTTCAGTAACATAATATTGGGCCAAGTCAAATCAAATACATTTATTTCTAAAAATTGACCAAACTTGCTATTTTTTGGTCGGCAATCGGGCCCTAGGTTATCCTTTCACCCTTACTTTTTGTCACTAGGTTGTAAAGGAGAGTGTGGGTTGGGTTGGTTCAGTTTTTTAGCGAACCTCATCAATTCAAATAGTGCTGGTTAAAAAAAAAATCAGATTTACTTTGAGAACAGATAACTAAATAGATCCAAAATTATGGGTTTGGTTTTTACAGTTTTGATTCTCAAAATTTTCAATTCCTTTCATATAAATATAATAATTAACAACTTTGTAATCCTTTAAAATTGTATTCACAACCAGTTTAAGAAATACTCAATATAATGCAAAATTTAATCCATATTTAAAAGTACATATTCGTAGTATATGAAAAATTTAGTAATATCATATTTTTAATGTATAAATTAATAAATAAATATATGAGCAATATAGTGATATCATAATTTTTATTATATACTTATATATATATGTCTTGGGCTTGGTTCCAAACTTGGCTTGTTCCACATGAAACTAAATTAACCTAAAAATTGATGATTTTTTTAGTTGTAGAACCAGCCAGCAAACCATTATCCATTTTTACCTAACCTAACCTAACCTAATACAACAAAGTGATTCAGACTGGATTTTAAGTTTACCCAACTCATACTTACACTTACCAAGTTATATAATGGTGAATTATTGGTGAATTACATTTTCACCCCTTGATTTTATGCTAATTACTATATCCCCCCCCCAACATGTTTATAATCTGACTTTATCCCCCACTTCTTGACATCAATTTATAAAATTCTAATTTAAAATTGTAAAGATTGTATGCTAGTAAATTCAAATTATCTAATAATTTTTTTTATAGTTAGTTTACAATTTTTTTTGTTTACTAGATAGTTAATATACAATTTAAATTATCATTTTTCTCTGGGCTTAACCTTTAGGCCAATTATTAATATGAAATTATTATGAAACCAAGACCAAACAATTTGGCTCATGCACTCAAATAATCCAATTGGCTTTATGTGTGCGACCTAATAGGTTCCTAGCACATTGGCAATGATTATAAACAATGAGCTGTGTCTAGCAACACATTATTGCCACCCAAGTGATAAGATTGTCGGTGATTCGACTAAATTTTTATGATCATTATCCGTATATGTCATTATCTCTTTGTCTAAGATATCAAGACCAAGCACGAGATATGGAATGTGTCACTCTCGTATAACCCGATCTATGGTTTCTTGATTATTATTGAGTAGATTAACTTAAACTGATAATATTGATATCGTATATTAATTCATCCGAGTATGACTATGTATTTTCTTAGTCTCACTTTATCAAGGGGCCGGAAGATATCACTCCCGTTACATAGGACAGACAAATCTCATCTCAATCATACAAAATTCTTCACATGATATGTGACATACCTAATAGCCTCTTTTAAGTTCACTCAATTACGAGTAAGAAAAGGAAGTATCAAAGTATTTGACTCACATGTAAGAAAAGGAAGTATCAAAGTATTTGACTCACATGTAAGGAACCTTGATGACCTTAGGTCAAAGGATTACATATACATGATCACTATGATAATCACTTATGACACTTATATAATGGTCTATGTAGCATTCTCATGGTGGGTTGGTCCAGAACACAAGTTCTTCAACTTGTACCCATATGTAGATTACATATTTTATATTAGTTTCTACATATGCTAGTCTTTATGTATTATTGCAACCCGCTCCACGATAATACTAGACCAGGGATATTTAAGAATATCATTATTCTATGGTTATAATTATGTTTATTACGTTATGTAGAAACAAAACAAAAAATATAATTACTAGATTAATGTCTCAATAAAATATTATGTCTAAATGTGCAAAATACAATCATCTTATGATTGACTTTTGGACACAACACTAACAAAAATGTTTCTATCAATAAACACTCGTAGGCTATTTTGCTCTTTTTTTTTTTCCACTCACAACTTTAATAGTAAAATTAATCCCAACAAGTAACAGTAATGGTCAATTTGTACAATAAAAATATTAGTGCTAGAATTGTTCCCTCGAGCAAACATTAATGACTATTTCACCTAAATAACTAGATCTTTTAAAAGAAAAAGGTGTTTGTGCAAAATTAGTAACGTTTTGCTAGTATTTCTTAGAAGCATTTGTATAAGTGTATAAGGTTCAGAGTATATAGATATTTAGGGAAAGGAAGTTGGGGAGTTGGGGTTTGAAACCCAAGCTTCGTTGGTATCCTCCGACTGAGTCATATTACTAAGGCATTGAGACAAAATAATGAGTTTAGACTTAGACTACTTTGCCAATTGGCCTGGTAATAAAACGAGTTTTTTTTGTACTCATAAAATGAGTATTTGTATCATTAAAAAAAAAACAACTAGTCTACATAACAGCACTCCGATGCTAACAGACATCCCTTTCATAAAAATTAGGATAATCCTAGATATATTATGACTATATAAAAATTAATAGAATGTTTGAGAAACAACAACTTTTATGTGTTGAATAAAGCAGAACATCTTACATTTTTAAAGAAAAAATTTAGAAAACCTTTAGCACAGTTACGGCCTCACATTAGGTTTAAATCATATAAAAATTTATCATCATGGTATATAAACTTTAACCTTGGCTACTTCCGTGGCCATGCAAATCAGCAGAATTTTTTTTATTATTAGAATCTGTACCATAACCATTGACACTTCAAAATAACTAGTAACATTTTTATAGTTTTACATATTTTCTCTCAATTTTATCTTGGTCAATGTAATGTTTCTTTCTAAATTATCTTACAGGTTTCATTAGAGTTGTGTATCCTTGATGTTGATTTATATAATACTCTTTTTATCTTATAGTACCTAAGATATTTAGGTTTAATATAGATACTAAGAAAAAAGAAAAATTTTCCTTGAGTTGTGAGAGAACCCCGCCACATATCCAAACTCTAGTAGCATTTGAAGGACGAACATCACTGAACTAGCCTCAAACTTGAGAGCTATCACCATTGATAAGCACCCTACCTATTGTATTTGTATATATTTGTATTCCAATATTATCCTTCAAAGTATAAAACAAGTATGAACACTTCAAATCTCACTTCCCGTCAAAATTGAAGATATGTACAAATCAAATATGAGATATGTACAAACTCGATTCACAAAGAAAGTGAGAGATCTATACAAATAATAAGTGATATGTATAAATAAGATCACTAATATATTGCTGGTTATTCAATAATATATATTGGTTCACCCTCTTATAAAAAGATAAGTGTGAACGTGAATCTTGCTTTATGCCAAAATTAAAGATATGTACAAATAATGTGGTGTGTGTGTGTGTGTGTGTGTGTGTGTGTGTGTGTGTGAAACTCGATATATGAAGAAAGTAATAGATATGCATAAATTATGTGATGCATATGTATAGTTGAGATCACAAATATGTTATTGATATATTTAACTGGACGTACGAGTTTAACCATTCATCTTAAAAATAAGTGTAACACATCAAAACACGTATCCTGCCAAAGTCACACACACACACACACACACAAATTCGATGATAGATATGTATAAATTTATTAATTATATATATGATAGATATCTATAAACTTGATAAATAAATAAAGTAACAAATATGTACAAATAGGATGATGGATATGTATGAGTTCTACCATGGATCCTAAAATTTGATGTAAACAACATCAAAACGTATTTCTTGCCAAAAGTATAGATATTTATAAATCTAATAAGCAATATGCATGTTTGGTATAAAATAAATGTGCATATTTTATTACTTTGCATTTATAGTTTCTAGGTGATGATGGCCAGTTGTCGGAGCAGGCATTGAAGAAGAAATCATGAAGAAATCATTGATCTGAGAGGAGCAGAGGCAAATGATGGAAAATACATGCGAAGGAATAAATATTTTTAGTGAAAATAATGGAATAAATTTACTTATAGAGCATATGACAGGTAAGGCGCAACCCAGACTAACAACATCCATAAACCCCTAGATTTTATGAAGCAATGTAACTATGCTATCAAATTCACGTTACTTGTGGAAAACCCACTGCATTTTAAGCCTTCAACAAAATCCATTATAATGTCGTAGCAAATTTACCAGGTGTGACCATTCCAGAATATTGTTGTACTGAAAATGATGACCTATAACTAATTCTAACCCAGCTAAAGATCAAAGGAAACTAGCTAGTTAGGAGAAATCTGGTCATGTCCTTTTCCAGCACTACAACCCAAACATTTACATGGACCATGGACAACGTCAACAAGGGATTGACGTCCACGTGTTCACCACCACAAAATGGGCAACACTTAACAAGCCACAAAACATACCAAATCTTCCCCACCACCTCAACGAGTATTTTCCCTTAACATTTAATTTGTCGAATTAGCTTGGTCTTGTTTTCGAACAAGGCATGGTTGACACACTAGAGCTCTTTCATATGGTCTAGCCTGGTCAGACTTTAGAGTTTATATTTGTTTTGTTCTCTTAGAATTCTCTAGTTTACAGATTCAATTAGGCCGTTAGCATACGCTGAACATTTGTTATGCAACTTGGGAGGCACGTACAATACGAGTCTTTACTCTTCAATAACAATACAAATGATTCTTTTTTTTTTTTCTTCTCATTTTCCTTTTCCTCCTCCTCCTCCTCCCCTCTCTATCTATTTTTCGTTGGGTACAAATTTCACATATAAAATGTTTAATACATTGGTGTTAATGATTAGAATTATACTTTAAAAATACTTTCTTTGGGTAGTTTTTAACTTTTAATTTTAGCGGTCTAATCTTCACCATTAATAAATTATCTAAAATTTTAGCGTTAATCACAAAAAACCTTCACAAACATATTCATAAAAAAGCATATATGCACATAAATTTGGTTTCTCTGAGAAATAATTTACAAAGTTTAGCTCATCAGTTAGATATCTTGACAAATCTCGAAGCTGCAACCTATTGGAATTCATTAGTCTAGGCCTAACTTTAATAAACCTTAATGATGCACGTATAGTGATCGATAGGTCTAAGCACCACAAGCCACATAGGATTTCATTGTTTTGGGGTGCGTTCATTTAGTTGTACTAGAGTGAGTTTAACACTTTATTTTTACTAGGTAATTTGACCTATGAGAGCCAACATTGTTTTCCATCAAAGGGGAGACACAATTATGAATGACCCTGTTGTCTTCATCTCATATAGTACTAGCTTCTACTACCATAGCCTTACTCTGAAATCATGCTTGATGGTCCATGGGAATCCAACAATAGTAGACGTGCAATAGATGTATGGTGGACAAATGGTTAGTAATCAAAAGCCTTGTGTTGCTTTTGGAATGCAGGATGTTTCACAGAGTTAGCTCCGCAATCCGATTTAATGAAGCAGCATCATATATGTTCTCATGATGGTGCCGGTGAAATGAACCACAGCTCCTTTTGGGCATGCGAAATCGACCCATTTGAGCAAGAAGATAAATAGTATACCTGAAATGTGACGAGGGATGGAGATTTCCATAACTTTGGCATTTCTTGATTACCTCAGAATCTGTTAACGAAAGTGGTATGAACAAAATTTTATACTTAAAACCCATCAATGCTATTAAGGGTGGATTTGAACCTTCAACTTTTGCTTTCACAGTTACTTTTGCAAATATGTTTCTTTTGTTTTCACATCATAACTCTATTAGATTGTCGTGCATGGCTTCCCTGCTTTCACCATCTCGCTTCTTGGATAACAAAAAAATTGAACCAACTATACTACTGCCTACTGCCCCCAACAAGTTGGTCCTGTTTCCTTATTTGAAGAATTCATTTTTCTCCTTTCACATACTAAGCTGCTACAAGCACACCCTTAGTTTTCAAAATATTCTAAGTTAGTTACCACCACATATTATCATGCAATTGTAGTTCATCAATAATGACGGCTCAGCCCACCATTCACATTAAATTGCATTAATATTACTCAAAATTGAGCAGAAAAAAACTGAGGATAACGCAATCCCTTATCATATTGCCTTAGTCTGTTATTGCTTAGCTTTATTCATCATCATCAAGTCCTTTGTTGGATCCATATGATTGCTTACATTGAATAATGAACCCTAATTATACAGTCGCTATCAAAGACTAACTAGAATGAGGAAATCTAGCCCGATTAATAAATGGATTAGCATGTGAGGGAAGCGGTTGGGAGCTCGATTCTACCTTCTCCACTTGCCTACACAATCCCATTCAAGGCTTGTTCAAGTGCCTTAAGGGCCCTTCAAAAGCAGACATTTTCTATCCTCTATACTCTAAAATATATCGTACCATGTATATGATTATAAAAATATTTTTGTGTAACTACGAAAAAAAGAAAAGAGAAGAAACAATGCTCATCTTATCGATCAGCCTCTTAACATGGGCCGGAGGCGGCCCACTATCCCAAAGGAAAAATGCTTGTAAGTTGAAGGCCTTATCTGGTCAGCCTCAAAATTTTCACCTTATGAGGCAAGTCACATAGATCACATGAACCAGGGATTATATGAGCAATCTGATCTGATCACTAACCAATTTTTACGACAGTGATCGTCTCGTCCCAGGACATACATATCCGAAAGAAGAGAACATTAAGTAAGAGGAACAAAAAAGCAAAACAAGAAAAGATGCAAAAAAACCAATGGTCCCTAGCTCGTCACTCCCAACTCCAATCTCCATCATGCCTTACCTTGAGTGTTCCTGAAAAGGCTTAGCGTCCTTTTCTTGAAAAAGGCAAGCCATTAAGGCATCATATTCATAATGCCATACCTTCTTGTTTCGTTTTAGTAAATTACCATACGTCCAATATTTTTTTTTCTTAATTCAGGAAAGAGGATATGAATAGAGAATGAAGGGGAATAGCTATTATTGTATCATGTGTTGAAAAAAAAACTAATATCATAGTTATAGAGTAATTAAGGATTTGTGAAGACTTACGATTATCACAGATTGTGATGTTGGTATCACCTTTATGTAATTTAACTAGACTTTGACCATAAGTATTCATTAAACAAGATAACATTTTTGCACTTGAAATCTTATTTCAACTATCAGGTATTGTTTTTTATTCATCTTGAACTTGCCATTGCTAGCCGGAACTCAATTTTCACTAATTGTCAGTCTAATTGTGGAGTTGTGGCTATGGTCAATAACTATAATGGGCCGACTCAGAGGTATTTTGTGTGAAGTTGCAATTCAGCTTGGTGGGAGATTATAGTTACTTGAATCCAAAATCACTTAAAATAGTTACTATTTCCACCATTAAACTTCAAATAATTAGAAGAATAAAGGGGTGATATGGTCCTATCAGAAAAAAGGAGGGGTGAGTTGATATGGTGGTTTGAAAATCAGTGTGTGGTAACATAAAGAAATTGGGAGCTGCGGATTGACAACAGAATTGCAAGAGAGAATGGAATCTCTGCTTGGCCTTTAAAACTTGAAGTTACAATATTAGGACGTTGGTTAACTAGCATGTTAAGTGAAAAAATAAACATAAGAACACAAATCGTCCTTTCAAAATAAGGCAGATTGTTTTGCTAACCTACAACAATTAATATGATCCGTGCTTTAAAAATCAGGTGGGTTGCGAGCCTACAAGATAAGGAATCTTCTTCCCCCATCCACATATTTGATTGTGATGAAAAATGATATGTAATTATGTATGGTAAAAAAAAAAATCATATATTTAATAAGTCTCATTGACGTAATAAAATGATTATAATTAGAATGATACACTAGTCTAAAAAGTTTAGATGGATATAGTGAAATATGAAAATGATGTCATTTTCATGGCATTACATCGTATGAAACTTAAAAATTAAAATTTATTTTAGTGTGCGCACCATGGGGAATTTCACTTACTCCCTCGAAGTATAGTTGATATTACACTATTGTCCTTAATTTTAAAGCCTACAGTTATATCATGTATATATGCAACACTTTACCATAGACTTTCACCCCTAAATACAGTAGTAGACCTCTTAGCAGCCAACTTTAAGGTCAGAGAATATTATTAAGGTTCTGGCATTTTGGCAAAGTTACATATGTCATTCTCAAGCAAGTTTGTTTTATATGAAGTCAAAGCAGAGTCAGAAAAAATTATTATTGGAGTCAATAGGTAATTCTTTTATAATATATAGTTAAAAATTTTAAAATTTATGGGTTCAAGTTATAAATTTTATTAAACATATAATACTAAAAATATAATTTATCTAAAATTTAATGAGATCAATTGCCTCACTCACTTAAACATGGCTCATCACTGTATGAAATTTAATTTTATGAATTACGCAAAACCCATGACGGTTTCTTATTTTATATGAAAATGGAGGACAGATTGTTAATGATTAACGTTAAGTTGATAAGAACATTGATTATTAATAAATTATCTAAATGTTAA
The DNA here is from genome assembly GCA_005392925.1 of Aquilaria sinensis. Taxonomy (NCBI): domain Eukaryota; kingdom Viridiplantae; phylum Streptophyta; class Magnoliopsida; order Malvales; family Thymelaeaceae; genus Aquilaria; species Aquilaria sinensis. The sequence goes on along the minus strand of SMDT01003169.1, from coordinate 424,625 downwards.
TAATAAAAGTCATAATCAAAGGTCATCTCAATTTTCTTAATTGGGTTAAGATTAAGAAGAATGTATTTTCAAGCTTGTTCTTAAAGGTTAATATTACTCAAACAATAATTATATATGCACCGAGACAGAGACATTTATTTGCAGATCCACAAATCTTCAAACGAAACTAAGGTTTGCGCCTAGAAATAATAAAAAAAAAATATGAGACGTTATTCAAAATCCACATCCCAAGACTTGCCGTTGCCTTCACACTTGGAAACTGCAGTAACTCAATTTCCACTTCAAAAATTACCACCAATATTAAAATCAAACATAAAACCAAGAATCGATCCCCAGGCTCACTCGCCTGACAATTGACTCATTCCTCCTCCCCCGTTTCCGCTCCACCCTGAGTCAACTCGCCGAATCATTGCCTAATCCAAAAAAATAGTTGTATTAGTACTAATTACCACCGATTTAATTGAGCAAATTCGACTTCATAATTAACCGTCGAAGCCCGTTTGTCTCCACACCGCATCCCTGACCCGCCTCATGTCCCGCCCCTTGAGGGTCCGACCCACTCCCTCGAAAACAGAAGCACCGCCGGATTTCTTGCTCCGAGCTACGTACTCGTGCGGCGGGATCATCTCCAACTCGCCGTCGTCCAAACCCTCCTCCGACGACTCGTGCATCGACTCCACCGAGTTGACCCGGTAGATCTTGCTCCAATCAGGAACGTTCACCGGCGCCGATGTCGCCATGTGGCGCGCCGGGGGAGAAACCGGCGCGCCGTCTTGCCCGCGGAACTGATGGACAATCCGGGACGATGGCGTTCCGTTAGAGGAATCTTCGAAGGCCAACGACAACCCCCCCACGTGGCGGTTTTCTAGCGGAATTCGGCGCCGCCCACTGATGCCGAGACCCCCGTTACTCTCGGGAGGGGCGATTGCTTGCCACTCGCCCAGAGCGTTGTTGTATTCGTCGCTTCTCTCAGCGCCGTCATCGACCGCCGACCAGACATCGTCCTCACCGAATTCGGTCAAGCCGTCGTCGACGTTGTCGTCATGGCCTTGACCGTAACCGTAGCCTCCCAGAAACCTCTCGCTTCTGCTTGTCGTCAACCTTCGACCTTTGGCCATGAAAAAAAAAAAAAAGATAGAACGATTTTTATTGAAAAATGTTTATCATAACTGAAGCAGAAAAACTAATAATGGTATATAATATGAATCAGAGAAAAGAAAAAAGATTAACATAGGTTGGGATGAACGGAAGAGAAGGGTATATATAAAAAATAGCGGCAGAAGTCGCGAGTGGAGAAGTTAATTTCATTTCATATGAATTTGGGATTCATTTTATTTCATTTCATGTGGAGTCAAGTAATCAGATGGATGGTCCGAAGAGAAGATGCCAAAGGAGACATGAAATGAAACTGTAAAACGGTTATCAGAGATGACAGACATAGTACCCTCACGCACCACTTTGTGAGCGTGTGGAGCACTTGTCTCATGGTTTCCGTTCATGGATGCAAAGAAAACAGTCATGTTTTGAATGGAATTTTGGTGGATTTAATTGAAGTTTGGACAAAATTATACGTCACAGGAATTTTAATTGGACGCAGGAATTTTAAGAGGTCTTATGCGCTAACTAGTTTACATATCGCATTGCTGCGGGATTTAAAATTGAATTAAGTTTTAGAAAAGTATATATATTTAACTGTTATAGAAATATTATTTTCAAATTGAAAGTAATTTTATCATTTATGAAGATAAATATAATGTGTCACTCCATTAGGCTATAATAATCAGGGTATTTGCATCATATATAATATTTTCTAATGCATCTTTACTTAAATTCACCGACTATGCATTCAACCAAGTTGATGGGGGCCAAATTTGAAACCATATTCCTATAAAATGTAAAACTATTTTCATAAACAATGTAATGGTTGATAAATATCCAATATTTCCTAAAAATAAAGAAAATGAATAAAGTATGGGTAATAATAATTAAACAATGAAATTTTAATTTCGAACTCAAATTTACCAAATGGAGATGATTGTAGAAAAATTTTATAAATACAAACTAAATGATTAGGATTCTACAAAAAAAAAAAAGGGTTAGACATAAACTTATCAATTTAGAAGTGGAGCACTGACGAAATCATACAAAAGAAAAATTATACAAAAATAAAATGAATAGGGGTGAGAAGTAAAAAAGATGATATGATGATGGAAATGACACTAGAATAAAATAGAAAAAAAGATAGAATGTTGCTTTATGTAGAGTTTTACGCATATGAAATATTCACATATGTAAATAAAAAATAAATTAAAAAGAAAGATATCATTTTGTAAAATGCACTAAACATAATAGGACATACACTATAACATGAATATGAAATATCGACAAATTGTTCAGTGGACAAATGGTGGCTATTTTCCCTTTTGGTGATCAGAAAATATAACAATCAAATGGTGGGCAAAAACCTGGTTACCATGATGCAATGACCGTTGATCTCAGTTGTCAAGGGTGATTGTTTATTTTGGTAGTTAATGGTGACTATTTTATTTTGGTGGCTAATGAAGACCATTTATTTTAGATAAATAGTTATTTTTTTAGGATCAAACAAATAGTTCATTTCAATAGTTGTTACAAAATACTAGTACGTTGGACTCTTTCACAAGAAAATTAAAGAAATAAAAAAAAAACTAAAATTAGAATTTGAAACCTTCCCATTCCTTCGCTTGCCCACATGTCCTCTACAATACCCCAACTTGAACAATCTAAATCAATCAACAAATATGCAAATGCTCTGCTTGACATGCATCAGTGAATAACTAATTGTCTTTATTTTTGAAAGGGCACTTGTTGACTACCTGCTCAAGTTGGAGACCTATTAGCTTGTGCTAGCAGCCTTCTATATGTTAACCATATAACACAGGCATGGAGGCAATATGGTGGTTTTGCAAAATATATATGTGCCATATAGAAGAAAGCCTATACAACCTAATTTATGTTTTTTTTGTGGCCCCTTATAATTCTTTTATAAAGTACTTTGCAACAATTTTAGGTAACAAAAGTAACACTTAGATTTGAAAATTTTCTCTTTTTGACATTATCTGTAAATATATTTTATTTTCATGACTAACATAAAAAAAAAGTCCAACATAAAATAATTAGTTTTACTATCTCAATAAAAATTAATTATGTTTATATTTTTAAAATGCTTGGGAAAATAAGAAGATAACTCTTCATTTCCTTATACATCTCTAGCCCCACACCCTCTCTTCAAACTTTCCATTGTTCTTAATTAATTGGCTTCTTGATTCTTCATACATATCAAGCATAAAAAAAAAAAAGAATAGTCTATTTGAGAAAAATAGATATTCCATGGGATATTAGCTAACAAAAGCCACTCACCCACAGTAATTTTATAGTTTTAGATAAAAATAAATTTTTATTATATATTTAATGTTATCATTTTAATAGTAGTTTATTTTTTTAATTGTGTTAAGTTGAATGATTTCCAATCAATTTCTTTTTACTTTTCTAATTTGCATACAATATGAAGAGGTGAGAAACAATTCTATTATTGAATCTTGCTCATACATGCCACTGATGAGACCTTTTTTTCTTTTTGTAAGAATTGGAACATAAAAAGGTTAATTATTTTAATTTTTTATTTCACTAGATTATTTGATGGTTTTGTTTTACTAATTTTTATGTATAATTGATTTATGAAGTTTTCTAATTATCAATTTTTATATCCCATGAAAAATAACATATTAAGTTTTAGCTTTTTCAAGGTGGGCCGTTTTAAAATCCTTTTTTTCTCATTTGAAAATAATAATTCATGTATCATTTAGCTTGGTTGGGGGATTTCTTAGTCAATTGTTTTGTTTGTTTATTTTAGATTGCATTTAAGGAAAATTATTAGTAAGTGATTATTAGTGATTGTTTTATGTATGGGGTTATTTGCTCGGCATGTATACACCAATCAGAATCCTACACTTTAAAAGCCCATAAATAACTTTTAAAACATTTTTTCATAAAAGAAATTTTTTATTGATATTTAATTTTTTTAAAGCTAGGTATGGAAAAAGTCCTTCAAAATATATTTTTTAAAAAATATGTGACTTAAGTGAATGTTAGATAAATAGGATATTGGCTTTCAAATGATATTAATTCTAAATAAAAAAATAAGCAAAAATAATCTCTTATATATATAATGGAAATATAATATTTCTTAGATATTTTCAAAACAGAGTCCGCTCCCCTTAATTCAAAATCTTAGCTCAGCTCTACTTATAAAACAATTTGGTAGGATCTAACTATTGCCCAGGTTAAAAATTTTCATCAATCATTAAATTTTTATTGAATATATAAAAAAAATATGTATGAAAGTAGCACTTAAATCTTGTTCCTACACAACTCAAACTTAAACTTAGATCAGAAATAAACTGATAGTACTTAAAAATAAATAAATTAAGATCATGGTGCCACAACAACAATGATAATAGAGCGCAAAGAAAAAAGCACCTGGTGCCTTGTAAAAAACAATCGATTCATAATTTGGGGACAAATGGAAAAGTGCATATATATAGTTTACAATAAATCTTCAAATAATCTATATTCTAATGCATATTTTGAATATTATAAACAAAACCAACATTTGTTTTGTGTCAGCAACATTTAAAAATTTATCAGAAACATAACAAAGGTTATAGAACTCTTCCTAAAACTCTTACAATAAAAAAAACTAAACAAAGTATTAAAATCTAGGCCATAAACATATCATTCAACTTAATAGGAAAAGTATACAACTGCAATAAGAGCATTGTCTACACATACATAAAGAGAAACTTCAAGGGAATCATTTTAAGGCAATAATGATCAAACATAGCAGCTCAGCACTCCGCTAGATCATCCATGGTCATTATATGAAAAAGGTGGTAACCACCATACATCTAAGACTAACTTTAAGAAAATGTTTACATCATAACAGAAAACTCAACAAAACATAATATGCCAGCCAAAATCATGTCATACCTATTGGACACAAGCTTATTCATAGATATGTTAGATCTTACGAGAGCGATCTAGTACAAAATTCCTAGATGTGGGTACTCACCACTACCCTACTCCTCTTGGCTTCAACCGTCCATCATCGACTACCCAAGCCCATTCTGGAACATGACAACATTATCGTGGTATAGCAGCTTTTACATTATAGGAGTTTCTTGATGACCCGATTATTGTAGGTAGCACCGCAAGAAAACCATCAGACTAAGAAAAATGCATATCCATGATGAAAAATTGGGTGATGGGCATCTCTGACCATGATAGGAAACCTAGATGCCCAGATGGCAGCTAGAACAAAAAACAATAAGGAAGAATAGTGATGAATTTAAGGTAGAGAAATGTGAGTGAGAGGAAATTAAAGGGAGAGAAAAAGAAATAACCCTTTATTATATAGTAGAAAATGGTTGCAAATTAGTTAGTAAGTGTTAACTTTTTTTAATTTTGGTAAAATAAATTGATATATTTAACATTGAAATTAAATGTTGATTGAGCTAACATTTTGATATGTCAAATTATTTAATTAATTTGAATGCTAATTTGTCAAATACATTCTTATCCTATTTCGTGAAGAAGAATATGTAGTTTGTAGGCTAGACAAGGATCACATTTTTTTAAAATTAATTAATAATGTTAATCTATTTTAGTCTTTTCCTTTTTACGATATATGTTTTCCTTGTTTTGTGTCAATATATGCATTATTTTCATTTTACATAGTATTTTGATGATAATAAAATTTGGATATATTTTAATAATAAAATAAAATTATAGAAATTTGCATAAAATAAATCAAGAAAGTGGGAATATATCATTTTAAAATCCCCAATCGGTATTGGGCAAGAAAAAGAAAAAAAAATCAAATTCAAATGCACTTTTTAATAAGTAAAGGAAATTATGGAAATTTACACAAATCAAATAAAAAATATTATCTATGTTAAAGATGTTGACTTTACAAAAAAAATTGACCTTTCAATACTTCCCTAAATAATTAAAAATGTTTTCCTAATACATCCAAAGTAAAAGAGAAATTACCTTACATGGTAGCAAGATTTGTTTTAGGGGTAGTTTTGGCAAATAAGTGTAAAAAATATTAATTTTCTTGCCATATTTGTCAAATTTGCCACGTGTCAGCTCCATATCACATCTGTTAAGTGAAAAGTCTTTTTACTCCTTAAATGTATCCTGCTATACATATATATAATAGATTAAACTATCACATTTCATATTATTTTAGTAAATGGAGCACATAGGTTTTTGGATTTCATATTTCTTGGGCAAACTATATAAACCTTTTGAAGCAGTTTGCTAATTGCAACATTATTTCCTTCAGGATCGAAGGTGGTGAGCATTCAAACTAGAAACCTACCTCATCTTATCTCTATAAGGTTTTTCATAATTACATTGTTCCTTTATTGGTTCGTTGACAGTTACAAGGTCCAGTCTGTCGAAATTATGGAGGAAAAAAGGGGTAAATCTAACTATCCCAAAATTGTCACTGATATTGCAGATTATTCCTTGAACTCCAAAATATTACATCATTATCCTATACTTATCCATAGTCTTGTAACATTCATACTCATTAAAAACAAATAAAAAGTTCCTAAATTGCAAGGAAAATGGGAAAATGTGACCAAATTGAAAAATGAAACCAAATTGAAGGTCAAAAGAAGCAATTTGACTACAAACACGGAATAAAATTTTTTAGAATGTTTGATTTCTTACTAAGCATAAAAATTGTGTTGCATTTATAGATAAAAATTAAAAAATAAAATTATTTTTAAACTATTAAAAAATATTTGATAGGACAATTTAAATTTTACGCTTGTGATCTAATTGCTTCATTTAACTTTCAATATAGTTTAAATGTTCAATTTAGTCACCATTTCCCTTTTTCTTTGCAATTTAGATGTTGTAGAATTAATATTGCAACATTATCAATAATTCTAGAACAAAGATTCAACATTTTATAGTTAGAGGATGGTGACTTATATACTATAGTTTAAAGTATCTATTAGCTGATAAAAATACCAAACAAGTTGAAATTATTGGAGTATGGTGATTGGACAACTTAACTTATGAGTTCAAAAGCTTTTTTTGGATAGTGTAGAAAAACAAGAAGAGTTTATATTTACAAATCTCAAAGGGAAACTGTAATACAACTAAAGTTCAGGGCATAACTATAAAATCATTATACCACTAGAACCTAAATCAAGTACCTACCTAACCTTAATATAATATCACTTAACCTAATTATGGTACCATTTAACCTGAATTGAAACTAATTGTGGTGCTGCTAGAATATGAATTTGGTACTACTTGAACTTGAAACTAGTATCACTTAATCTACATCTGGCACCAACTAACCTTAATTGGGTACAATTTAACCACATTTTAATACCATTTAACTTGAACCTAGAACTAACTAAACTTACTTATGCTACCACTAGAACTAGAATATGGTACTACTTGAACTTGAAATTGATACCACTTAATATGAATTTGGTACCAATTAAACCTAATATGGTACAACTACAACACGAATATGATACTACTTAAACATAGTTATAGTACCATCGGAAGCAAAATCTAGTATCACTTGAATCTAAAACTAGTACCGTCTAGTGTTTTAAAACTTGAAACGTTCATCAAATGATTAAGAGTTTCGAGTTGAAACTTAAACAATTTTACTGTCAGGTCAAAGGCACTTTTACATTTATAATTTAAGAACCAAGAGTGCCTTTATTGTCAATAAGAAAAACATTGGACCTTAAAGAAAAGATTTAAAACATATAAGCACTAAGTTGATAATTTACCTAATATAAACTCTATCACAGTACAAACCTAACCTAAATCATGCCGCACACGTTTCTCTTATTCACAGTAACGCGGAAAGACTTTTCTTTTCTCTCATTCACATCAATTCAAAACCGTCATCTTTCCTACCTTACCTACAAGTCTCCTCCCTTTAAGTTTTTTTGTTCAAAATTTTCATATTCTCTATTCCCTCCATGCCTCTATTATTATTTTGTTCCCTATTTTTCATTATTTTGTTCACTGCACACACTTCAAACTTTGTCTCTCAGTTGGGGAATCATGATTGGGGGAAGCAAAAGGGCAGAAGGAATTTCAAGGGTAGACGAGGTAGAACAGTGTTGAATTATAGGAGGTTGATGAATTGTGAGTCATTTAGGTTAAAAGTGTTGATGGATCGACGACATTTCCTATGGTGTTCTCAAGTTTTGTTTTATAGGCCTATAGTTTCATGTAGGAGACGATCAATTTCTTTAATATTTTTAATTTCACATTTTTTAAAGTCCTCGATTTGTCTCAGTTTGATGGTTTATTGGTTAAATGGTTTAAGCAGTTTTTACCGGGTTTGACCATTTTTTGACCAAACAATAAATAGGCTGATGATCGAACTGGTGTGGTGTCCGATTCGTGGTCTGACCGGTTGAACTGGCCAGTCTATTCCAACTTTAACATCACTAATGTTACCAATTAAATCTAATTATGGTTCCATTATGACATAAATATGATACCATTTAACATGAATCTTGTACTAATTGAACCTAATATTAGTACCACTACAACTTGAATCTAGTATAACTACAACCTAAAATCGATGCCTTTTATCCTCATTTTGGTACCGCTCAACCTGAATGTTACCAATTGAACCTAATTATGGTACCACTTGGACCTAAATGTGGTATCGTTTAACTTGAATCTGGTACCACTTGAACTTGATAATAATACAATTGCAACCTAAATCTGGCATAACTATAGCCTGAATCTGATACCACTTAACATAAATTTGAAATCACTTAACTTTAATTTGGTACCACTTAGCCCGAATATGATATCACTTAAACTTGATTATAGTATCAGCAGAACTTAGATCTTGTACTGTTTATCTAGAATCAAGTACCATTTAACCTATATCTGGTACCACTTGACTTTGAATCTAGTTACGTTGTGCCAAAATCAGATTCAAATTGTACCAAGACTAAGTTTAATTGGTACCTAAATCTGATTCAGTGGGTACCTAAATCAGGTAACCTGAAATATGTACAACTTAAACCTGATTTAGGTACCATTTAAAACTAGTTTTAGTACCACCATGGCACCTAAATTAAGTTAAGTGGTTGAAAAATTAGGTTAGATGGTACCTAAATTAGGTTAGGTGTTACCAATTTAGGTTCAAATTGATACATGTACTACTTTAACCTGATAGAGGTGCTACTTGAACCTGATAGAGGTACTACTTGAACTTGATACAAGTATCACTTGACCTAATTTAGGCATCACTCTAATCAATCACACCTCAGCAAATTTAGGTACTACTTGAACCTAATGTTGGTACTACTTGAAATGGTTTTAGTACCACTTTAACTGGTTCAAGTTGAAACACTTTACTTGATTTAAGTACGACATAACCTAATTCTGGTCACTTGAACATGATTTTGGTACCTTCAAACCCGATTGAGGTACTAGTAAGCCTAATTTTGGTACTACTTACCCTAGCTTAGGTCCTTTTTAGACTTGATTTTGGTATCACTTAATCAAATTTTGGTACCGTTTAAGCTTGATACTGATGCTATTTTGACGTGATCTTGATACCATTAAACCTCTTTAGGTATCACCAAACCTCGTTTAGGTACTACTCAACCTAAATCAAGTGGCACTTGAATCTAATTTAGGTACCACTTGAACATAACTTAGGTGCCACTAAAACTGATTTTGGTAGCAGTTGGACTTTATTTAGGTACTACTTTAATTGGTTCAACTGGTCATACTTTACTAGAATACTCAGCTATTATTGGAACTTGATTTTGGTACCATATAACCTGAAATTTAGTACCACTAAATTTGATTTAGGTACCATTTGATCTTGACTGCCAATTAACCTGATATTGATACAACTTGAATAAAGTCTCTATACCACTAAACTTGACTTGGGTACCATTTACATTAGATTTGGGTACCACTTACACCAAATTTTAGTAGCACCACACCTAATTTCGGTATCACTTAACATAATCTTAGTACCATTAAATCTGATTTAGATACCACTTGAATTTGGTGTAGGTGTCACTTGAACCTGATTTGGGTACTACTTAACCTAATTTAGGTATCACTTACTTTATTTTAGTACCAATAGACGTTTTTTCAGGTATCACTTAAACTTGATTTGTTTACCATGTAACCTATAATTGGTAGAAGGAGGTCACATCTCTAGTACCTTGTTTGGTGTTTTAATATAGTTCTTAGCTTAGGTCCTTAAGTGACAAAAGTTGCAATGTTTAAGTAAAAGTAATAAAAAGCCTTTACAGTACAGGTGCATGTTTTGTAGAAGGCTCCAATGTATGGCTGTGGAAGCAACTCACGTTGCAAAGTTGAAAAATGAAAATTGGTCGCTTCTAAATGATGCCCTACCTTGGTAAACAAATTCACCAGTTTAAGAAATATTCAACATAATACACAACTTAATCCACATCTAATATATATATATTTACTATATAAAAATTTAGTAATATTATAAAATTTTTAATGCATATGTCAAAATGTACAAGTTCATATGTAAATATATGAGCAATTTTATAATGTATGTGCTTAAATGTATATATTCACACATAAATATACTTGTAAATAAATATATAAGCAATTTAGTAATATCATAAATTTTGTTATATTTGTACATATATGTCAAGTTTTGTTCAAAATTGGTTGAAACCAACTAAAAAACTGATAATTTTTCCTAATATAAAGTGAACCGCAAATTATAGTTCATTTTTATCCGATCTAACATATTAAAAGTGATTTGGGTTGAGTTTTAAATTTATCTGATTCGTACCCACCCTAATACGAAAGGAGACATTTTTTACCCTTCATTAACAACGTAAAAGATGATCACCTTTTCAAAAATGCTTTTGCGGTTTTGCCATTCAATAAATTTTATGGTCTCTTAAAGCGACTAAAGGGCATGTAAAAGCCCTGTTTTCTTAGTTATGCCTCGTTTCATATTTTTCTTAAGTTAAACCCGTTCTTAGACCCTGAATTGGCAGTCTTTCCCATTTCAGTTCTAAAAATTATGCAAGTTTACCATTTGTACCCGAGACTTTAGCATATGACAATCAATTCTTAGTTAACGTTTTAATTTTTTTTTAAAAAATATTTCTGGCCCGTAATTATTGCTGCAGCAATGCGGCAGCACTCTTACCTAGTGGTTTACTAGCAATAAGTTTTAAAGAGAATATTTACTCTGAATCGGGTTTTATTATTTCTTTGGTTTTCTATATAACTGATAGATAATAAGCAAGATTAGTGATTAACTTAGAGTTAACTCACAAATTAAATTGGAATTAGCTAACCTATGTATTTTTAATAATAACAACAACAATAACAATAATAACAGTAGCAACAACACCACCACCAATACATCACCAGCAAAAACACAAAAGAGAGTTTTTAGGATAATTTTTTTTAAAAAAAAACTCTCTGCGAAAATGTAGTTTTCTTTTTGTATATTTTCCTAAAAACATATCTTTACGGATTTGCCACTAAAATTTTATCGTTATTGGCGCTACGCTAGTAAGGAAAAATAGACTGTTTTGCATTTAAATAAAGGAAAAAAATAATAATTTGACTGGTTCATAAGCTGCTAAAATACTTTTAGGCAGTTTAAATATGTTAGGAGATAGGTACTATATAGTTTTGATTAGGATCTAACAAGTTGATGTTAGTAACTAATGGACACCGTAAGAAATAGAGGTTAAGTGTATCTTTCGAAATAAAGAAGGGAAAATGTAATTTCTACCAAATCTCAATGGGTTCTCCTGAAGTTTACTCGTTTTCACATGAGAATAGTTCGCGAGTGCTTTAAGTTGAAAACTGATGAAAGTTTGGGTTAAAGATGAGGCTGATTTCGATTAGATAGATTCACGTCAGATTTCATTCTCGGTACAGAGGGCGTGGAGCCCGCGCTTATGCACATTCCCTTTGACCACGTCCACCGCCCGGTCCCACACTCCACGTGGTCTCAAGCTCCGCCCCTCCGGCACTCGTCCTCCTTTCTTTACCGGACACGTGGAACTTACTAGCAATAGGCCCACTCTGTGTCCGATTAGGCGGACGTGGCATGAGATGAGACAGACGAGATACATTACAAGTCTGAAAAGTTTGCGTTGTTGTGTGGAGGACGTGGGAGGGTGGCCCATGCCCATGATAAATGGAAGCGACACAAGGAAATCAATAATTAGCCGCATAATTGATGGTTTAGAGGAGGGCTGCGCGACTTTAACCTCATTAATTCAAATAAAAATTAGGTATAGCTATCATTCCCGTTAGGTTTTTTTTTCTCCCATGAAAACTAGAAAACTATTTTGTACGTTTTAACTACTTCATAAACATGTTGTGTTACCAATTTAGAAATTTTCACCTAACTTTATGTCCGTTGAACGTATTTATATTGTGTAAAAGACATCACACATCTTTGTGGTAAGAACATTATAAGACATGATGATTCATTGATTGCTTTTATCGTTACCATTTTACGGGATATGTTATAATACAATTGCACATAAAAGTATTGAAAAAAATATAATGTTAATCGCAAACTCCACAATAGAATTTAAGGTGAGAAAAAATGATGACGTCTGGTTGAAAATTTTGTTCGGGGGTTTAACATTAGTGGTTAAACTAACACAAGTTGGGCAAGGAAAGCTTGTGCGTGTCGTTCGCTTTGCTTGTACAATGATGGCCACATTGAGCGGTTGAGAATCAAAATACAGTTACCATGGTGGACCCCACCGTTTTCCTGTCGTTCCATTTTTCATTCGAACTTCTCAGTGCTTGAGCACGCAGCACTGTTGTTTCTTCATGCTTTTCTTTGGAAACCAGTACTTGTTTGTTAAAATGCATAATTATGAGACCAAAAAGCAACTATTGTAATAAATATGCAGTGGAACAGCGATATGTGCTGTGCTTGTAACTTTTTTTTTTTTCTTTTGGGGAAAGCAGAAGTAAGAAAATAGTTCGTGTGAGAAAACAGAAGAGGTAAGATTGTAAGTCGGAGGTATTTGCTCTTGATGAACAATAATAACCACTGAATAGTGATGAAAAATTTCCATAGTTATTCACACCCAATGTGTTAAACTTGCCAACTTTGGACAAATAACCAAATTGTCATAGGAAAGACGCAGGGCTTGTGAACAGTTTAAAAAGATAGTTATTACCTACAAGTGAAGGCAAATAGCATGCCTATATGCTATAAATATTGCAGAAAGTTAAGTTTTAAGAACAAATTCAAAACAGTGAAGTACTCAAGTTTTCTATATTTGGGGAGGATCTTTAGAATCCATCCAAGCCAAGTTGCAGCTTCCATCATCGATAGTCGATTGCAAGCTCCATCCACTAGGAATATAGCAGGAATTTGACTAATATTTAGTCATGAACTGTATCTCAAGGAATGGCATATAGGATTTGATTGGTTGTAAAGGAATGTACAGTGAATGATGTGGTAGTCTCTAGCAACAATTAGCTATTGAAGAAACACATCCTTTCTGGTCACAATGGATGGAGCTTGAAACAAAGTATTACATGAAACACTTTCATTTTGATCTAACCATATATATGGACCACATGACAGAGACACTACAAAACAAATGCAAAATCATGATTGAAAGTTCAGTTGCGTTTCAGTCGTGATACTATTTAAAAGCGACTACTTTGTTACTATAGATGACAGTCACATTTTTTCAAGTTGCAATTTTATTGTGATTGAATCTCGACTGCAAAAAGCAATTGAAACTTTCAGTCAAATATCAATTGAGAATATTGTGGGTTGAGATTGACTCATTCAGTCGTTATGTTAGCGACTACCATATTAAGTCGCTATAATAAGATTTTTATTTTTCAAACAAAAAACATTATTATGTAATATAAATATTGTTTAATTAATATTATTTAATTTAATTTGTTATTTATTTCATTTACATTAATATAAAAGTCAACATATATACCAAAATATAAAATTTTTCAAAAAAATAAAATTAAAAAATTAGACCTAGAGAACAATTCAAAAACTTCAATACAATAGTTCAAAAATTTCAAAAATCACAATTTCAAAACTTAGATCTGGAGAAGACCGATGTGAATGAGATGGAGGAGGAGGTCGAGGCGGACGACAGCAAGGCCAACAAGATGGAAGCGGACAGTGGCGGGGTCAAGGAGAAGACCAAGAAGGACGATGGCGAGGCAAGAAACAACAGAAGTGGACGGCGATGTGCGTAGAGATGACAAATAGCGGACTAGCAAAATGAATGGATGGTGATGTGATGGGCATGGAGATGAGAGTGAGATGAAAGCAAAAGGGTTGAAAAAAATGAAGGCCGGAGATGAGAATGAGAGATGAGTGAGAGTGTTCGGTTTGAAATGGGTGAGACAACCAGGCAAAGAGGAAGGGAAGTAGAAAGAAATTAGTTGGAGCGACTGAACTCCAACTGCAACCTGATTGAACCTTTTTTATTCTGATTGCTTAGCGACTAAACTCTAACTGCAACTTGACTGAACCTCAATTGACAAAGTCAGTTGCAAAAGCCAGAATATAAGTACATATGTGGTACAATCATAAATATATATGAGTTCAGGAAATTTTCCCCATATATATAATTTCAAAAATTAAAATTAACAAAGAAATTATATCACATAAGTTCAAGAAATTAAAATTAAACCCTAAACTCTAACCTTAACTACCATTAATCATAAACTTTAAACCCTAATATAAACCCTAAACCCTAATTATACCCAAACCCTAAATACAAACCCTAATTAAAGCCTAAACTAAAAACGTAACTACCATTAACCCTAAACCCTAAAAACAAACCCAATAATTAAACCCTAAACCGTAACCCTAAATACCATTAATCCTAAACTCTTCTAAATACAAACCCTAATTAAACTCTAAACCCTAACTATACAGTAAACTCTAAATACAAATCCTAATTAAAACCTAAACCCTAATTAAACCTTAAGCCCTAAACCTAACTACCACTAAACCTAAACCCTAAATAGAAACCCTATTAATTATACCCTAAACCCTAACCCTAACTACCATTAATCCTTAACTCTAAACTTTAAATGCAAACCTAATTAAACCCTAAACCCTAATTATACCCTACAGCCTAAATACAAACCCTAATTAAAAACCTAAATTCTAAACCTAACTACCATTAACCCTAAACCGTAACCCTAACTACCATTAATCCAAAACTCTAAGCCCTAAATACAAACCCTAATTAAACCATAAACGCTAAATACAAACCCTAATTAAAACATAAACCCTAAACCTAACTACCATTAACCCTAAACCTTAAATACAAATCCTATTAATTAAACCTTAAACCCTAAAACTAACTACCATTAACCCTAAAACTCTAACTCCTAAATACCAGGCCCAACTAAACCCTAAACCCTAGGCAAACCCTAAATGCTAAATACAAACCCTAATTAAACACTAAACCCTAATTAAACCCTGAATGCTAAATCTAATTTATATCATTAACCCTAAATCCTAAAACCTAAACTTAATATATACCATTAACCCCAAATGTAATTCCCATACCTTAAATTTCAATACCCTAATACTTAATTAAATACCCTTAAACCATTTTAATTCTATATATGTCCCTAAACCCTAAAAAAATTCTCAAACCTTGAATCATAAAAAAGATCTTAATTAATCCTAAAATAAAATCCCAAACTAATATTAAATTGATTCAATTAATACCTCTAACCTTATACTAATTTCGAACCCTAAACCTTAAAGAAAAATCCTAAACCCTAAATTTATGTCCAATACCATTAATCCTTTAAAACCCCTAAATCCTAATTCTATATCCCTAAACCCTAAAAAAAATTCTAAACCCTAGAACAAAAAGGAATATGAATACATATATCCTAAACTCTAAAAAATGTAAACCCTAAAAATCCAAAACTTCTAAATCAATTAGCCACTGAGAAAACAACTGAGACAAATTCGACAACTAAAAAAATGACTGAATGACGACTAAAGTCAAATCTCTAAAAAAATTCTCACTGAAAAGTGACTAGCATTTTAGCGACTAAAATATTCAGTTGCCTATCAGTCACAATAAAAAGTAGACCTTTTTATTTCCGACTGATTAGCGACTGAAATACCTAACGACTGACTTTCAGTTGCTATTTTCAATTGCGATTTTACATTCATTTTGTAATGAGATTAAGCGGAGAAAAATTTAAATTATCATTTTACAGAGCTAGTCAATATGGATATATATCAACCCTGCATGAACCAAAAAAGAAGTGTTCACCATACCAAGACTTGTGGAAATTTTTCTATACCTATTTTTGAGCCTGGACACCCCCACCCCTAAGAGAAAAGGATGTTATGGTTTCAATTTTTGACATGGCGTTGAGAATAGAAATAGTTGGATAAATCTCTATGGGTTGCTAAAACATTGGATGTTGGAAGGGCATCTAAAATACATTAATTTCCACAAAAAAAAAAAAGATTTTAAACTTTTGTGAAATATTATATAGCTAGAGCCTTTTGATAACAACATTGAAAATAGTATGGCAAAGGAATACAACATGACCATTCTATTGATCAAGAATGAGTGGCTTGGGAGGCTCGCCCATTATCGAGAAAAATAGTTTTCGAGATTATTAAGGGATAAGTAGGTGGCAATTCTATATCTTGCAGAATTGAGAGTGATTCTTTTAATGCAGTGACATGGGTTAATAATGCTAGTGATGCCTTGAAGGTTGATTCATATTTAGGAAGAGATTGATGAATTGCTTGCCTCGATTATATGATGTTCTATTGTTAAGATTCTTAAGGAAATAAACGATGAGGTGAATAGGTTGGCAAAAGAAGAAGTTGGTTATGATGTCTTTTTGATGTTATGGTCTTTGTAGTGCTAGTTTTTTAGTTCTGCTTCTACAAGTTGGTTCGCTAATAAATTTTCAAATAAAATAAAGGATAAGAAACAGTTTCAAAGATTTTTAGGAAGTTTAAACTATGCTGCAAACTTCTATAAGATCTAGACAAGGATTCCAAACCTTTGTTTGATAGGTTAAAGAAGAATCCACCAGAATGGGGTGAAGATCAAACTAAGACTATTCAGATGGTTAAAATAAAAATAAGAGAAATCTTTTTCATTAATATTCTCAATCCAAAATCCTTTAAGATAGTTGAGACAGATGCTAATGACATAGGGTATGAGGGAATATTAAAACAAAAAATTGGTGAAAAAGAACAATTAATGAGATTCATTTTAGAAGTTTGGAATCAAGATCAAGGAAATTATGCTACAATTAAGAAGAAGATTTTGGTCATTGTGCTTTGTGTTGCCAAAATTTGAAGAAGACCTTCTCAACAAGAAATTTCCCATCAGAGTTGATTGCAATGTAGCAAAAGATGTATTGTTTAAAGATATTAAAAATTTGGCATTTAAATAAATTTTTGCTAGGTAGCAAGCTATCTTATTTGCCTTTAACTTTGATATAGAATATATTACTGGCGAAACAAACTCTCTGCGTGATTTTTTGACTTGAGAATTTTTGCAAGAAAGAGAATGTGGCAAACAACAACAAGAAAAAAAAAACATTCTTTGCCCATCAATCTTGGAAGAAATAGAAGTAATGGAAATGGAAATGGTGTCATACACTACCTTGTTGCCAATAGAAGAGCCCAAATCAAAAGTAGAAAGAACTATAGTTATCTTGGCTTAACAATTAACATCATGTATATCTAGACATACATGGCACTCTTGAAAAAGTAGGAGAATCTTCACAAGAAAAAAAAAAGATTGAAAAATGATCCTTTAAGAAGAAAGTTTGTTTAAATTGTAATAATGAACCATTACCTTTTTAAGAAAGAAGAAACTATCAGAATTATAAGAGTAATTCCTGATAAATCCATCAAGAATCCTATTTCAAGGTCTCAAAAAACCCAAAAAATTACTATGTAAGGATTAGGTATTCCAACGGTATACCAAGAAATTGAAAAGGAACTTTTAATTTTCCCATAAAACAAAGACATAAAACACTTGTCAATCATTGAACTAACGGAGAAATATTGCCTTAACCACCGGAATTCTTATTGACAGTTTTAGGCCACCAAGAAACCTTAATTTTTTAATTGATATTACAGGAAGCTGACTCAACTAACATTGAGCATAAGTCAAGAAGGACAAAAATCATCATAAATCCAAAACTTGGTGATGAGAAAGAATCACCTATGGAAAAAATTCATTTCAAAAGTTGAAATTTTTACATTAAAAATCTTTAAAATATGCACTTTTAAGGAATTGAGAGTTCCGTCAGAAAGAAGAAGAAGAAGAAGAATATTGACTCAAGGAAAATTTAAGAACATATTGTTCTTTTACCGTGACTATATAAAAGCTTGGTATGAAGTTTTTCATATTTAGAATAGAGATCATCAACACTCCTAGATGATCATGTTTAAGACCAAGCAAAGAAAATTCCTAAATTGGTTCTACAACTAGTATCAAGGAAAGGGTATGTTTAGAGATTCTTTCATAGAATAAGTCAAGGAATCCTTTAATGGATTTTATCAGTATCAACTATCAAGAACAATTTAGCAAGAAAGGCCAACTAGTGTCTTTCCCAGATTTTTACTTCATGGTTATGTACAACATTCCATGGATTCTTTAATGGCACTATAATAGACGGGAAGTGGATTTCTATGATCACTTCACACCTTGCCTGGGAAGTGTATGGGAGACTAAGTAGTGGGACAAATGTGTTATCAATCAATATGTACCAACTACTGAAGAAAAAATGCAGATAAAGATTTCTTGGATATTATGCTGAGCAAGTTTTATGAAGGAAGAAAATTCAGAGACAATAAAATTTCTCTTTTTGTTATGAAAGAGAAGATCATGAGATCTACCCAAAAGCAACTCTTCTAGAAAAAAGATCAAAAAGGCTCTTTGTCCTCATTAGCATCGTAAGGTCAGTCTGGTGAATCCAGTAAAGCAAGGCCCCATCAGTAAAGGTAGAAGCATTTCCAGCTAAGAATGCTTTTACTTTCACTTGAAGAAAGCAAGATTGGCAGAAAATGCTAAAAAAAAGTAGCCTACATTATTGTTGGCCTAAAATATTTATCATTATGGTTCCACAAATAGGAATCCAAGAAAATAAAATGGCCACCAGTGATATTGCCCCCAAATTTTCTCAAGTCTTGATTGGTGGAAGTAAGCTTGCCTTATCACCAATGTTTGAGACTCCCTACCTATAAAAATAAGCCCCTTCATTAGGATAAGGCATTTTTCTTTTCTCTTAGCAATGTTTAGTCCATGGTTTGAATGCAATCTCTTCTTCCTCCATATCATTTTTCTACTTTGTTTCCAAGTTGTGTTACTGTGTATGCTCCATAGCTGTAAAGGTATTGTTGAGGCTTGGTGTACTGCTCCAATAATACTAGATTGTAATCACCGTTTTGTTTCTTGTCTACGTGTGGTGTGTATAAACTAGTATTCACTAACTTACTGTGAGTTTATGTTTGCAGCAAATAAATTATATGCGTGCATTTCCTGTTTATATTTGTGCTTGATATATGTTCTCAATTGTTTATGCTTATGTTTGAATTACCTGGGCCATTTTGGTATCAGAGCCATAAGAGTTTATGATTGCTATTTGAAAGAAGTATTTGCCTTAAGAGTTTTCTATACTTTATAGAATATTGGTTCCTTCTTTGTAAATGTAAGAAAAATAAAAATTGTACCTTAGAATTAAAAACTAAAAAATTAAAAATTGCACCTTAGAATTAAAACCTAAAAAAAATAAAAATTGTACCTTAGAATTAAAACCTGGCATCCAACAAGTCCTAATCATAAAAAAAAGAAAAAAGAAAGCCCCCAGAGCCACATAACCCACCAACATAATTAACAAGAAACAACTAAACCACACTCATAAAACAAACTCCAACATAACTAGTAGGCCTACCTTACTACTTTAGCCACTTCTCACCCATCAACACCACAATTTTGCAAAACTTGTTGATCTATCAATGGGCTTGATTATTCCCCTATAAATTATATGACCTAAAAATCTAACATTCATTTAGAGTAATTCTATTTTTTGCTGATACTACTAGTCTTTCTTCCTCAACTATTTTTATAAACTTATTCAAGCGCTTCTAGTGTTGATCAATAGATTGAGAAAACACAAAAACATCATCAATATAAACAATAGTGAAAGAACTATAAAGATTAAAGATTTCATTTATGTATCTTCGACATTCTAAAGGGGCATTCTTCAACCCAAAAGACATAACTTTCCATTTATAATGTCTAAATGAGACATTAAAACCTCCTTTATATTTATTTTCTTTGACAATTTGGATATGTTAATATCCTGATTACGTATCAAACTTAGAGAAAATAGTAGTATTATGAAGTCATGATAATAAAACTTTCTTATTAGATATTTACACACCTAATCCAATGGTGTACATTATTGAGAGGTTTATAATTTATTACCAACCTTGGTACTTTTCTTTCAATTTTTGTATTTTTTATAACACAAAAAACAGAACAGCTCTATGGTGAAGAACTATTTTTTTTTATTTTTTTACCAAGCAATTCCTGGAATTCTTTCCTACAATGAGCCATTAATTCGTAGTCATTTGGATAGTTCTTGATCTTGTAGGAATGTTCTTTTTCATCAAATCCCGGTTTAAAAAATAGATTCACAATATGCTTCTTTATTTCCCAAAAAGCATTTGGACTATCTACACATATTCTTTTTGCTAAATTTCCTTAAAGTGCTTAATCTTTTGTTGTTTTTTTTTTCTAATTTTTCTAATCTTTCTCCAACATTATTTTATTTTAGTTCATCTTGTAAACATATTATTACATTTTGCTTTATTCCTATGTAAGTTCTTCCAACCAAGATCTTCCAGAAGGTTTAGCAAACTTAAAAGTGATTTCTTACCAAATTTTCTAGTAGAAATTCCATTTGTATATACTTTAAAAGCATAATAGCAGCTAAAAACGAAGTTCTTAAGATTATATATTGATTCATGTTTAAGATTGTAAAGTGTTGCTTAATGCAAACATCATTGTTGTATACATCTACATTCATCAACTTGAACCTTATAGGCACTGTTTCTTTGTTTCTCACTGTGATTGACTCAAAAGATTTATCTAAGTACTGATAACGGGCAATTGCTTCCTATAATGCAATTCCTGTCAGCTCTTAAATCAATCAAAACCATTATTGTGATTTTAAATTGATTTTCTAACAATAAAAGGCATTCTACTTGTACATCTTTGATTATACATAGAATAGAATTCTTTAATTTAAAGAGGTAGGCTTTGGGAATCATCCTCTATTTCTTTGTTTACCTGACTTGTTTATGGAATATTTTTATTTTTTTTCTCTTTGTTTTATCTTGAAGTCAAATTCTTTCATATCTTCAATAATAAGTTCATCTTCCTGATTATCTTGAGAATGTTCTCCAAAGTTTTGTAATTTTAAAATCTTAATTTTATTTTTTAGAGATTTTATTTCTGCTTTAACATTTGAAATTTCACCTTTTAATTCTACAACAATGGGCTCCTTATAATTTTTTTTTGTGATTTATTAAATCTTTTAGAATTTCATTCAAGTTATAAATTGGTGGTTTTGTTAGTTCCTGTATGTCTACTTTCTTTTTTGAATTCCTTCTATACTATCCTTGATCTCATTGGTGTTCTTGTTTTCCTACTTTATCAAGATACTTAAACAAAACTTCTTTTCTCAGTTCTATACTATTAATTTTCTTAGTATATTCTGAAATGTTTTCATCATTTTTAGTAAAACCATTAACTTGAATCATGTTTAACTATAAATTACTAAAAGTATTTTGTAATTCACATAAACCACAACAACACTTGGAACCACAATTTTCTTATTCAGTTTTTGAACTGTTAGTAAGATCAATAACATTTACTTCTTCAAAATCTTTTTTAGAAGCTATTTCTTCTTGTTTTCCTTCACTTTCGCTGTCATTATTTAGCAAGATTTGCATTAAAATTTTCTTAAGACCTTCATCAATTTCTAAATAATTTATTTTCTGTTTCGTTTTACACTTGTTTGAAAAATGTCATAGTTTTGCACATTTTTAGCAAACCTTAGAGTCTTTTGAAAATCTTCTTTTCTTGTCTCTTTTACAGGATCTAGGTTTTTCTCCTGATCTCTCAAACCTTCTTCTCCTATATTTCTTATAAGATTTATGTTTTTTTTTAAGTCATGTTATATGGCCTTTGAATTTCATACCCTAACTGAGAACAAAATTTCCCTATTTCTTTTCTTTCAGTCATTTTTTCTTTTTTTATATATTTATGTTATTTCATTTCATGACAAATCTTAAGTCAAACTTCATTAATTTCTGTTAATATCTGGCCATAACTAAAACTTTCTAGGTTAACTTGACCTTAATTTTTTTCTTTGATATGATCCATGACCAATTGTCCAAAATATTTTGGCAATCATTGAATAAACTTTTCTTTCTAGATTAATGACCTACAATCATCTCTTTCATAAACTCATGAAAGGAAAGTATCCTTATACCATTCTAAATCTTATAAAGTTCTGCATATTAAGTTTAACAAAAATTCTCCAGTCCTTCATCTTAAGTTTAACAAAAATTTTCCATTCTTACTTTTCCTATTTGTTGTGCTTCCAATGAAATGAGAATATATTGTTAACAACAAAGTCTTGATGGTGTCATATTCACTTGAGCTTATTATGTGTCCTCCATGCTGTGTTGTGACCATTTTTCTTGTATTTTTTATTTCTTACCTAGCTTGTTCTTTTAAGCATTTTTCCCACCAATTTCCCATTTATCCTATAAATCCAACTATAATCATCTTTGTTATTTCTAAATCTGAGTTGTTAGTTCCTTTTTTAGCAGCTATTTCAAACATGATCATGTGTTGCATGGTATTTATGATTTGATATTCTGATAATCCATCTATGTTTTATTCCCTTATGGAGTCTCCTTTATATTATGCAAAAGCAAATAATTCAAAACTATTTCCTAATCTCAAATCAACTGGGGATGGTCTTGAAGTATATGGGTGAGCTACAACCCAAGTTTTTGTTGGTCCTTATCCCCTATTTTCATTTGGGTTGATTATAATTTACACCTAAAATTTTCATGAAATTATACTTTTCCCCCTCTAGTTTAAAAAATATACACATCACCCTTTGCTTTTTTAATACAGTCCAACAACAGCTTCTGAAATCTTAATTTAGACTGTACGATTATCATCTTTAAGCAATTTCAATCTATATAATTTTTTTTATAATTAATTGACATAAAAAAAAATACTATTTTAGAAAATAAAAGAAATACAAAAAGAAAACAAATTAATAATTTAAAATATCCATTAATTGTAAAAAAAATTCAATACAAATTGAAATTAGTAGAATATGACTACCATAATGTCTAAATTAAGATCTCACAAGTCACTGTCTAACTGTATTTTGAAGTTTCTAGTAGTTGTTCTAGTTTAAAAACAGAAGTTTTTGTAAAACCAAACTTATGCTTATCCAAAGATGTCTTAATTCTGTTTATTTGCTTATCTATTGATTGTAAGTAAACATTTGTATAGTTATTCTACTTTATAATATCCTAGAGATCTTTGTTTCTTCTCTTGATACAACTGTGGTATCAAATGGGTGTAGTGATGTGACTTCTTTCCTATCTTGTGGTGCCATGATTTCTTTCCCATCTTTAGCCTTATAAATAGACCAAGTTTTTTCTAGCATGTTTAACGTAGTTTTTTCATCCAAGACTATGGCTAGGATGAACTATTCAAAGAATTTCAAATTCTTTTATACCAAAGGTATTTGATTATTTTTTTTTCCATTTTTAGTATATGTATCCATAAACCAACATCTTTTAGTTTCATTCCTTTTTGACTAGAAATCTTCATTTAGACTCTTGTTATCCATCTTAAATGGTTATGTTATGGCATTTAGTTAAAAATCTGAAAAATTAGAATTGAGTGATCCTATTGATATAGATTTTAACTCTTCCTTTTGCTGCCTATGTGTCTGTCCTTTTTTTTTTTTTATAATGGTTGGGTCAACTCTATAAATAAAGTGTGATACTTGTTCTATGAATTTTCTAACTTTTATTACTAATTTTTCATGTTCAGATTCTCGAACATAAGAACATGAAGCTCTGTGAGGTTTGTAAGAAATCCTTGAATGAGATATTCTGGGTTTTATTTCTAAAAAATTAATTCTTGTAATTCTATCATTGCTAAATTTTATTTCAACTTCTTCATTGTCATATTCAATTATTCTTTCTAATTCTTGAATTTTTAGATATTTCATTGGTTTTTCATTCTGTAAGACCCATTTTTTTGGGAACTTAATGTCACCCCATTTGATTGGCCTAGGGATTAATATATACATGGCTTTTTTATGTATTGGCTTGTAGCAAAAGAGTTTCTCCTTTTGTGTCAAATTGCATAACCTTTGACTCAATTTTTGTTGTCAGTACTTTGTAATAAATCCTGTAAGCAAGTGCTAAATTCTGACATCCTTCAAGCATATCAAAATCAAATGTCATTATATTTGCAGTCAAAACTTTCATGATGTGAAGATCTTTCATGAAAACAGTGAAATTGGGATGGCAATTGAAATAAATTGGTTCATCACATAAACTTGATTCTACATGCCTAGCAGAGAAGCAGAGAACTTGTTATGCCTACCATTTCTCAAAGCAATGATTACAAATGTATTCAATCCATTTCTTGTTAAAG
Organism: Aquilaria sinensis; assembly: GCA_005392925.1. Taxonomy (NCBI): domain Eukaryota; kingdom Viridiplantae; phylum Streptophyta; class Magnoliopsida; order Malvales; family Thymelaeaceae; genus Aquilaria; species Aquilaria sinensis. Next base: position 399,744 of record SMDT01003169.1, on the reverse strand, counting down.
GCTTCAAAACAATTTGAACTAGACCAACATGCAGATAATTGTAATGATTTATAATGGATTTAGACAACAATTCAAATCTATGATTTTCTTCCATTATAAGAACAAATCTTTTACCGTTTTAATGGTATAAGTCATTCTCAATTCAAAAGTTCTCTTTTGAAAAACTTCACGTTTGTTTATCTTAGGAATGTTTTCATTTTCAAGCATTTTTTTCTACATATCTAATTATGACAACTTTAGAGTTTGTTACCTTTCCACTCCCTATAATTTCTTCATCTTCTTGTCTCTCTAAAGAAAACTCAGACAAACTTCTAAATATTTCAGCTATTGGTAGCTATTAATCAATATTAAGGTTTTTGTCTGCCATCTGTCAACATTTTACTCCAACTTACTGCCCTTTTTCACTTAACAATGGGTTTTATAATGGATACACAACTTGGATGATAGTCTAGTAAAACCTCAGTAATAACCTTTAATTACTGGTAGGATAAAATCTCTTGAAATTTGACTAAATCTTAAAACAAATAAAGAATAGTCAACTTTTAACTTAGGGGACCAATCTGTTCACAATCTGAAATTCTGGGGAGGGTGCATGGCATAAGTTGGGCGCATGCAAGTATTTACCCTTTATTATTATTATTATTATTTCGGCTGGCTTTCCTTGTTGCTTGAGTTTGTCTGGATGGTACTCATTTGGGATGCTCTCTTGTGCTCCTTGTTTATGTACTAAATAAAGGTACTTTTTTCAAAAAAAAAAAAATACAAACACAAAAACTGTAAAAATAAAAGAATTCAGATGTTACTATGCATGTTTAGTTGGAGAAAATATTCTAAAATATAAAAAAAATGAAAAAAGTGTTCAGTAAGTAGGTTTTATTTTTCTCTTATATTCAAAAAATAGCTTTCTACTCAATGAATAATAAAAAAACAACCTTTTTTGGGGTTCTTTACTTAATTACGTATTAATGTTTTGAATAATGGCAATGTTGCTCCTGAAAATACTAATGGGTTAGTCCCTAAAATTTCAAAAATTAACAAAATAATTCTTGAAATTACTTATTTGGGAATTTTTTTAAAAAAAATTTACAAACCAGACCCTAAAAACTAAATATCGCCCTTAACCTTTTTAAAATTTGAAAATATAATAATAAATTTTGAAAAATGACATTTTTAATTAAAGTGCACATATTTTCTTTCAACTCTCAGCTTAATGAAGAACTAAACTTTTCCAATTTAGTACATATGTAAAATTACTTTTACTTTAGCTTTAAAATAGTTAAATATATTTTTCTAAAAGACACTTTTAAATATAAAAAATAGAAAATAAAAACATATCACAGAATTTGAAAATAAAAATTGTTTTAGACATTCAAATGCATCCTAGGTAACAAGCAAATTAACCTTATTTTATGAAATAAAATTTTGGAGAGAAAATATGCTATCCATCAGTGAACAATTACGGAATAATGATAAGTTGCGGGGCACAGCTTAGTGTTGGATTATAATCATATATGAGCATGTCTGCATCTGTCACGTTTTTAGTTTTTACGGTATGAACAACTAAAATTCATTCATTGAGGAGGACTCATGATTTAAGAGATTCAGCTGATCAGATTTTCTCATAACTTTTATTGAAAAATAAATCATTAGATTGCCATTTTCTCAATTTTTATTACACTTTTACCTCATATAGTTGTCATGCCGAACCAAATTGATACTAGCTTATGGTACTTCAGATCAGTTTGGTCCAGAACCATGGCTTCGAATTGTTGATACAACAAGAAAATAAAAAAGGTTTGGTTTAAATAGTAAATTTTGCTACTTTTGCCCTAGTTGAATTTAACAAAGCCCACTATCAACAAAAGTTATCTTACAATTTGCACAACCCCCCACCTACCTTATGTCATACTTGGGGGTTTAAATGGTAAATTTTGCTACTTTTGCCCTAGTTGAATTTCCAGCGATCAAAATCCTTATAACTGATAAGGCGTGGCATAGATTTTCTGGGATGGGTGATTTGGCTTGGGTTTGGATGGGAACTAATGCCTCTCCTCGATTTCGTCAAGGCATCTTTATCCGACATTGTGAATCTAACCTAGAGTGAGGCTGAACTTCATGCAATCTGTAGCGTACTTTCACTTGCATCCGATCAATGTTTATCCTTGGCAACTTTGCTTACTGATTGTTTGTAGGTGTTGCAGGCATTATCGAGTGTCCTTGATTTGAGTTTGAATCTCTGTGAGGTCATTCATCAAATCCTGGACCTTATTCACTTTGCTCAGTGTTATTCAGTGGTTGTGGTGCCTAAATGAAAAGTTGTTATTGTGCACCAACTTGCTGCATCTTTTCTCTCTTAGCTTATCTCTATATTTTTTTTTTCTGATTATAAAAAAAAATTCCATTATCAAAGGGAGGAATGAGCAAAAAGAGCAGACCTATTATCAAAAAAATAAGAAAAAAAGTATAGCCAACCAATAGGGACAAAGTAATGATGTCTTTCATAATCATTTTTATTAATCATTTTGTATGCAAAAAAAGTGAGAGAAAAACAAAAAAAAATTCCTACTTTAATCTCCAGTTAAACCTGATTGGTTTAAATAATTTGAAACAAAGAGAGGAAAATTAAACATTCAATGCCGTAGTTTGGTGCAAATGGTACTAGTAGGTAAGGCATAAAATTGTCTAAAAACCAAATAATCGTAAATCAATAGAAAATGATTTTGAGTTGTGATTGAGGTTTTTTGTTTTTGCTATATGAAAAGTTGCGCATCGTCCTTATATGTAAAATAGAAACAACACTTATTAGTTAAATATGATTTGAATAACATGTCTCTAAGTGATTTCAAACATTTATACTATTTTATGTTACCATCTAACTGTCAGAGTCAATGCTCAGCTGTATTTACGTACATAGGCAAATAATGGGAAGTTACACCAAACTACAGTGCAACACTGCATGTAGTTCAAGGCCAATAATGGAACATTCCATAGTGTAAGTACCAAAGTGACACATTAAGCACAATTTTAGGACTTAGAATGAAATTTAGCCACATTATATCTATGTACAGTACAAAGTACAAACGGAAAACCGTAGTGGATGAATGACCAAAGCGATAAAGGATGGGGAGATTTTCTTATTTTTGTGGGGCTGAGCGATGGGTTGCCTTGCCCATCCTAATGAGCCTAATGAATTTGAACTATTAGGGGCTAAGGTCGGCCCGAACAATTCATGCACTTTATAGGGCAATAGAAAAAAGGGCCCCGAATTTGGTGTTCTTGTTGGAAACCTGAAAGACCAATTCTGAAATGGAGAGAGTAAAGAGAACATTAGGGTTTCAATCCTGTTTGTAGTTTCTTATAAGGGAAAGAAATGATCGTTACCCATGCTTTGGCTTTCTAGCTAGGAGGTTTAGCTCTTTTCCTTCTTATAATATCATATTGGTGTAAAGGTTTTGACGATGGGTACAATTTCACAACTAATAGGTTTCTATGGTTATCCAGAAAGAGAACTTAAAGGTGAATCATGGGCTTTGCTTCATCATTTGGCTGTTCAGAACGGGTTTCCATGGGTGGTTATTGGAGACTTTAACAAGCTTATTTGGTCCTCGAAAAATGAAGAAGGTAAGGTTCATGGCCCAGGACAAATGGATGCTTTTGGGGAGCCAGTTGAGGATGCAGACCTCTTGGACTTGGGATTTAGCGACACAAAGTTCATTTGGGAACACATTTGTTTGGGGGTTCTTTGTCCAAGAGAGATTAGATTAAGCACAGTGGACAATGGCATAAAACACTCTTTTTCCCCGAGCATGGGTTCACCACTTCCTATTTGTCTGCACTAACCATTATGGTCTTAACCTTTGTCTATTAAGTCTCAAATTGAACATAGTAGAAGAATTTGGCATTTTGAATCTTGTTGGACACTCGACTTAGGATGTTAGGAGGCAATTAGGGCTAGCTTTAGCCCCAGTAACTGGGGCTCTTTTCCAAATAAATTGGGGGCACGTAGGAGGAGCCTTGAGGAGTAGAAAAGGGATGAGCAAAATTTGAATAAGAAAATTAAGAAAGCCAAGAAGTAGCTGGAGTAGTTAACAACTTTGCATAAGGATTCAATGGCAGTGCGTAAGAAAGGGTTGGGGGTGGACTTACGGTTGTTGTATGAGTAAGAGGAGAGATTTTGGAGCCAACGAGCAAAATCTATTTGTCTTAAGAAGGAAGATAAGAGCACTAATTTTTTTTTCACTAGGTTGCCAATGGGAGGAAACACAGAAATCACATTTGGAGCTTGGCAACTAGTGATGGTGAAGAGTTAATAGAGATAGAACCAATGTTGGAGAAAACTATGCATTATTTTGAGCTTTACATCCTCTTATCCTTCCCAAATCAATAATGTTACCTAGCTAGTTGATATTGTGGTAAATGATGACATGAATAGGGAGTTGTTAAGGCCATGTAGTAGGGAGAAGGTTTGCCCTATGCTATTTTAAATATATCTGACAAAGTCACCAGAACTTGATAGGTTGCTTCATTTTTTCTTCTAGTGGTATTAGCATATCTTGGAGGGAGAAAGGTAACTGATTTTGTCTTATCTATTCTTTATAGTGTATTGATACCCAAGGAGATCAATGAAACATTTATTGTTCTGATACTGAAGGGGCAAATTTGAAAAATGTGGCCAATTATCGACTTGCAAACTTGTGCAATGTGATTTAAAAAATTGTCTCCATGGTCTTAGTTAATAGGATGAAGCCTCTGTTACCCAAGTTAATTTCTGAGAACCAAAGTGTGTTTGTTCCAGGGAGGCTTCTAATAGACAATGTCTTGGTTGTCTTGGAAACCTACCATTACAGTAATGGATTATATGGTAAGAACCGAGAGGCTATGATGGTAAAATTGGACATGAAAAAAACATATGATAGAGTGGAATGAGTATTCCTAAGCAAAATGATGTTATAGATGAGTTTCAATGCTGTATAAATTAGCTTGGTGATGAGCAGTATGGAGACGACGCCCTTTTTGTGTTGGTTAATGGGCAACCTTCTCGGTACTTTAGACATTCTCGAGGATTATGGCAGAGGAATCCTCTATTTCCCTTCATTTTTCTTTTCTATGCTGAGGCCTTACTTTGTTCTTCTTGAGTATGATGGGATGAGTGCTTGGATTTCTAGTATTACTATTAGTCATTTTAATCCACTCATTTTGCACGTTCTTTTTGCTAACGATCACATCTTGTTTTTGTAAGCTAAAGAAGAAAATGTAAGGCACTTATTGGCTACTTTACAACTATATCAATGTGCTTCGGGCCAGATGGGAACATGTATAAATCATCATTCTTCTTTAGTCCTAGCTACTGCCACTGAAGAAAGCATAATTAATTAATCTGTTGGGGACCTCTACTTACTTAGAGTCGGATAAATACCTTGGTTTTCCATTGTTGTTGGGTTGTAAGAAGTTGGTATAATTTGATTTTCTAGTTGAATTAGTAAAGCAAAAAATGGCAAAATTGAAGGCAATTTTCCTCTCATAGGCGGGCTAAATCCTTTTCATTAAATCTGTTATATAGGCGTTGCCATCCAATTTGATGACCTGAATTCTTATGCTGACTGAGGTTTGCAATAAAATTCAATTGTTAACTGTCAAATTTTTTTGATCTTCATATTTAGAGAAGAGGAAAATGTCTTGGGTAGGTTATGAGCATCTACGCATGTCTAAAGGAGCTGGGGGCCTAGGTTTTAAGAATATCCATGCTTTCAATTTAGCATTGTTGGCCAAACAAGCTTGGCGATTGGTGAAAAATTCAGCTGGTCTAGTAGCTTGTGTTTTGAGGGACAAGTACTTTCATCTTTACTCTTTTCTAAAGACTCATATCCTGAAATCCATATTGATTATTTCCAAGGACTTATTGGTAGGCTGGGACATTCTTCAAGCTGGGGTGTTTTGGCATATAGGCAGAAGGGCTCCTATTTCTATTTAAAGGGACAACTGGTCATTGGGAGACCACGTTAAACTGATCATTGTAACAATGCCTACCACTGAAGAGTGGAGGGTGAGACACTTGATCAATCATGAGAGTTTTTGTTGGAACTATGAGTTGGTAGATGCACTTTTTCATCCGGCTGATGTCGTAACAGTGAAAAGGATCCCTTTCTCTGCTCAGTTCATGGATAAACATATTGACATAAGGTATGACCAATAGTGGCACCTTCACGGTGAACTTCGCTTATTATCTAGCCTATGCTATTTTATTTGGTCAGGATCCACTAACTCTGTTTGAGTTTTGGTCCTAGTTATGAAGTTTGTCGTTGCCTCTTTAAGTTTCATCTTTTTCTTTTGGCGAGTGTGTGTTGATGCCTTACCAACAAAGGACAACCTTTCATGGCATGGATTACAAGTCCCACTAGTGTGTCCAATGTGTGGGTTGGTAGAAGAGTCCGTAGAACATTTGTTGTTTTCACTACAACACAGATGCAAAATTGCGACTAAAAGTTCAATCGCTATATTGCCCAAAAGCGACTACTTCGCGATTGCAAATGTCAGTTGCAATTTTTTCGGTCGCATTTTTTTTTGCGACTGAATCTTGACTACTGAAAACGACTGAAATTTTCAGTCAAGAATTAGTCGCAAATATTGTAAGCTACTTTGCACCTTATGACTGACTATTTCAGTCGTTATATTATCGACTTATTAGCACTTTTATCTTTTAAATAAATACATTAATATTTAATTAATATTATTTAATTTAACTGGGGTATTTATTTCACCTATTATTTAATTGAAAGTTAGATTAAATTGGTATGAATGTTAACTTATTTTAATTATTAATAATAAAATAGTCAAATAATGAAATTAAAATTTAAATAAAATACGTTTATATTAATATAAAAGTCAACATACATACCCAAATATAAAATTTAAAAAGTCACAAAATTCAAAATTCAAAATTTAATTAAAACTTAGATCTATAGGCGAATGAGGCAAAGGCCAAGGGCGAGGCGGCGAAGACGAAGGCAATGGCAGTGAGGTCGAGATGGAGGTGATGACGATGAGGTCAAAACCGAGGTGACGACATCAAGGCCAAGCCGGAGGAGATAAGACGACCGTCGTGAGGCCGAGGCTGAGGCAAAGAAGACCAAGGCGAAGGTAGCGAGGCCGAGGAGACTAGGTAACAGCAGCGATGACAGATGGCGGACTAGCAAGGTTAACGGATGGCAAAGCGATGGGCGTGGCAGACTGGCTAACGGAGATGAAAGATGAGAGTGAGAGAGGAGAATGAGATGATAGCAAGAAGGTTGAAAAAGATGAGAGATGGAGATGAGAGTGAGAGATGAGAGATGAGAGTGAATGATGAGAGTGTTAGGTTTGAAATGGGTGAGACAGCCGAGTAAAGAAGAAGGGAGGTAGAAAGGAAGTAGTTGGAGTGATTGAACTCTGACAGCAACCTGACTGAGCCTTTTTTATTTTAACTGCTTAGCGACTGAACTCCAACTGCAATCCGACTAAACCTTGATTGACAAGTTTAGTCTTAAAAGCCAGATGAATACAGTCGCCTCATACATGAGTGTAGTCGAAATTCAATTACTATGTTCATCATTTTTCCAGTTATTTTACTTTATATTTTCATAGACATAAATATATATATATGTATGTATGTATGTACATACATACATGTGTGTGTGTGTGTGTGTGTGTGTGTATGGGAACAATCATAAATATGTGTGTGTGTGTGTGTGTACAAACATGAATATAATTACATATGTGGTACAATCATAAATATATATAAGTTCATGAAATTTTCTCCATATATATAATTTCAAAAATTAAAATTAATATATAAATTATATCATATACAGGGAAGTATGAATCATAAGAACAATTCCCATATATTAATAATTAATTCTACTCTAAACATGCAAACCCTAAATTAACCCTTAAACCTAATATACTATTAACCATAAACCTTAAACCCTTAAAAAAAATAGTAAACCCTAAAAAAATCCTAATATATATATCCCTAAACTCTAAAAGAACTCCAAACCCTAAATTGTAAAACCTTAAACCCTCTGGGGATTGTTAAATTAAGGTTTAATGTTTGTATTTAGAGTTTAGGATTTAATAAGGGCTTGTATTTAGGGTTACTAGCGGTTAGGTTTAGGGTTTAGGGTTTAATTAATAGGGTTTGTATTTAGGGTTTAATTAGGATTTAAGTTTTAATTAGGGTTTGTATAAATGGTTGAGGGTTTAATTAGGGCTTAGAAAACCCTAAAACCTAACTACATACAAACACAAAAACCTTAAACCCTAAATCCTAAAGCATAATTAAACCCTAAACTCTAATTCTTTACCCCAAAACCCTTAAACACTTAAAACAAGCCTTAATTAAAACCTAAACCCTAAATACAACCCCTAATTAAACCCTAAATCCTAAACTTAACAACCATTAACCCTAAACCCTAACGCTAAAGACCATTAATCCTAAACTCTAAACCCTAAGTACATACCCTAATTAAACATAAAACCCTAAATATAAACCCTAATTAAAACCTAAACCCTAATTAAACCCTAAACCCTAAACCTAACTACCATTAACCCTAAACCCTAAATACAAACCCTATTAATTAAACCCTAAACCCTAAAACTAACTACCATTAACCTTAAAACTCTAACCCCTCAATACAAAGCCTAATTAAACCCTAAACCATAGCAAACCCTATTCCATAAATACAAAGCCTAATTAAACACTAAACAATAATTAATCCCAAAACCCTAAATACAAACCCTAATTAAACCCAAAATGCTAAACCTAAATTATACCATTAACCCTAAATCCTAAACTTAATCTATACCATTAACCCTAAATGCAAATCCCATACCCTAAATTTCAATACCCTAATACTTAATTAAATGCCCTTAAACCATCCTAATTCTATATATATCCCTAAACTCTAAAAAAGTTCTTAAACCCTAAATCATAAAAAGCTCTAAATTAATCCTAAAATAAATCTAAAAACCCTAATAGTAAATTGATTCAATTAATCCCCTAACCCTGTACTAATTTCGAACCCTAAACCTTAAAGAAAAATCCCAAAACCCTAAATCTATGTTTAATACCCTCAATCTCTTAAAAACCCTAAATCCTAATTTTATATCCCTAAACTTAAAAAAAATTCTAAACCGTAAAAAAATGAATACATATATCCTAAACTCTAAAAAATCCCAAACCTTAAAAATTCAAAACTTCTAAATGAATTAGCCACTAAGAAAGCAATTGAGGCAAATTTGACAGCTAAAAAAGCGATTGAATAGCGACTGAAATCAAATATGTAAAAAATTTCTGACTGAAAAGCAACTAACATTTTAGCTACTAAAACCTTCAACGCCTATCAGTTACAATAAAAAGTAGACCTTTTTACTTCTCATTGATTGGTGACTGAAACACCTAGTAACTGACTTTCAGTCACGATTTTGTAACGATTTTGCATCCGTTTTGTAGTGTTTCTAATCCTTTCTCTGTTCAAGTTCTCCATGAGCTTCAGTTGGTTGTTCTCGTTCAAGTGATGAATTGGCAAAATAGTCTTCAGTCTTGACTTCAGAACAATGCTTAGAGGACTCTTCGAATGGCTGTGTTTAGGTGGATGGTATTGATGAACAGAACAAAGTCATTCATGAGCTTTCATGCCAACTCCTAAAGTAGGTGAATTGGTCCATCTTGTCTTGGATCAAAAATTGGCTTACAAATGGGAGACCGACGCCACCTTATGCTATTGCATGTGGCCATGCAGTGGAGAAATAGTGCCCATCAAGACAATCTTTGCTCAAAGTCAATGTGGATGGTACTATGTCCAAGAGTGCTACGCGTGGGAAAGTTGGGGTTTGTTGTCGTGATGGAAACGGAGATGTAGTCTTTGTGGTGTCTTTTGGACTTGACTACGATGAGGAGGATGTCTTATACTTAGAAGCTTTGGCCATTTTATAGGGTCTGAAGGAAGCCCACAGGCAAAGTATTCTTTCAAGGAATTTGGAACCGGACTCAATGTGGCTTATTTCAAGGTGGCTTATATCTGAACTCCAAGAGGAGTCGTCACCTTTTATGTTTTATTTTGGTGCACTAATAGACGAGTCTAGCGTTTTAGCATGTTCCTTTGATATTTGCTTGTTTTCCTTTTGTTAGACGTTTGGCAAGTGGGGTTGCTTATGTCATTTGAAAGGATGGCCTACATTTGTTAGGTAGGTCATCATGGGATATGCCGTTCCCATGTTGGTTGTCCTCTGCTTTAGTTTATTAATATAATATTTCATTACCATAAAAAAATAATTTTGTTGATGAGTACAATAACCAACAAGGTGGGTTCACCATCCACTTCATGGTCAGGTTAAATTTTGTGCAGAAAGAAGTTGGCCGGTTGCTCTTCAAACTTGATCAGTGGCGGGACCGGAAGGGGCAGTGGCGGGGGCTTGCTATGGACCCATTTCCACTGCTGGGATACGGCGGAGCGTGACCCAGCTTCTGCCTCTCCCTCTGCCTCACTTATATTGCCCATTGCTTTGGTATCCTATGCTTATTTCAGCCTTACCGATCCGAACTTTTCCTTGTAATTATTGTCCGGTCTTAACGTCTCAAGCGTTGCCTATAGTTAAAGTTTTGAAATTATAACCCAAGGCCATCATTGAAGACTCAACTCACGACTCACCTCTCGACCTCACAGATGTACTTGGATCATTAATTTTATCGATAGGGCCCAGCGATCTTCAAATTTGATCCCCCATTTTGACCTTTGTATCGGTCATATGATTCTTTTGTTCGACAATTGGAGAATCATATGCATCGAAGACATACAGTAAATACCAGGAGATACTAAAGTAGGATTTGGAATCTGAAATTATGAAGCCAGCCTAGATGTAGTGTTGTATTATTGACAATTTAGTTGATGTTTGGATATGAATTTTTTTTTTATTTTTTTTTAAAATTTTTTCAATAAAGGTTTGAGTCCATAATTTGTTTTAAAGATATGAATTTTTTTCCCTAAACTTTAGAAAACTCATCTTATAAAATAGAAAACCTTATTTTAGATATTTTTTATTTTAACACATAACAAATTTAAAAAATTTATAAAACTTAGTAGAAGAATTAAAAGGCTAACAGTAAGAACAATTTTAACACATGAGTTTTTGTAAACTTTAGCAAATAAGGTTTTCCACATACTTGAAACATGCTATACACACAAACTTTTATCAAATAAAATTTGAAAAGGCAAAAAAAGAAAATTTTTTCATAATTAAACACTACATTTTCCATAATCAAACACTACCTTAATTACCCTTTACAAAATATGTCCACATGTGTCGCTTTTTCAAAAAATTTTTGTGTTTCAAAATATGTATCTCTTCTTCATATGTATACAATTATACTTCCATAAATATACATTTCTATTATGTATAACTCATGAATATTGTGTTTTTTTTTGTAATTATGCCATTTAGTATATATAAAAGATAGATTTTGAGAAAAATACCTCATATACTTATGTGACATAACATCTACAATTCTATAAAACAAAGCAAAACAAAAAGTAACATGTATTATGGGATGGTGGAGAAGTTCTTACATGCCCAGACTGAACTGATCGAATTGCTTGGATCAACTTGACTATTAATTTTTCATTTTTATAAGTCGATGCCTTTATTTCTTAGAAGTTTCCATTCATTTATTTTAGTTATATCTAATGAAAAAAGAAAATTTAAATGAACTTACTGTAGAAAAAAATATATAAAAATTTCAATTTAATTGGGGGTCGACTTGATTATAATGACAGCCCTAAGTGCAACCAACCATGGAGAGGAATAGGCAACGCTGAACTGCCGGTTACATGTGACAACACAAGTGGCGGCTCTTTCTTCGGACACACCGACGGATTTGTGTTATATTATATTTTTTTTAAAAAAATGAGTTTCTAATGATTATTTTGATACACAGTGAATATTCACTCAATTTAATATTTATTGATGCCTAAAATTTTTTTAAATATTTTTTAAAAAATTTAGGTATTTTTAATTGATTTTCCTTTTTATTAGGTATACAAAAAAGTTCATAAAAAATAATTATTTTCTAAAAAAGGTTTGTTCAACTAATTAGTTAGATATGGTATTAAAGATTTTCATATAACTTTTATTTTAGATAAAAATCAATGATAATAAAAATAATAAGTTATTTTTAATGGAGAAATAAAGTAATGGCATATGTGCATCGAAGAAATAGAAGCGGGAAGAAGAAAATCGTCCAATAATACTGGAGAACATGACGGCCAAAACCAAGGTGACCCACCAGAGACTGGCGTTTTACAACCAAAAAAAGGAATAGGAAAATGACGGCCAAAATTAAACACCGCCACAACCAGAAAAGCAGATCATGAATATAAGAAAAGAAATAATAATAGTAAATAAAAACGGATCATAGAAAACATCTTCACGACTTGTTCTGCTCATCGACTTCCAATTTTGGACACTAGCACACGTCCTGATGGGACAAATGTGATATATTGGTATTAGTAATTTTTTTCATTTAAAAAATTAAAATTTTTTTAATACGTTTAGTTTGACATGAAGCTGTTCTCATATTAGTGTGAAAATTATTATTCATATATGACCGAACAGGATTTGAATTCTGATCCATTGTAGATTAATTCATTTCAATTAATTTTCGTAGTGTGTCCGATTTTGAGATTGTTCCAGGGATTAAAGGCACACACGCACAAAGACAAGATCAGTTTCGTCAGTCTTATACATAGTGGAAGAATCAGAATCTCAACTACTAATGATACAAAAATTGAAAAATGATTTTTCGAGTTTTGCATGTGACCCTCGATCTCAGGTAGCTGTCAAGTGTGATTGTTCGATTCAGCTTTTTGTTAATATTTTAGTTATTATCTTATTCAATTTGGCCAAGTTAAATGAACAAGTTTGTGTATTCACTTTTTCCCCAAAGTACTTGAAAAATTTCAGAAAGTCTAGAGGTCACTTCATACTTTTTTTTTTTTTTTACAAATATAAGGATTAAACTGTAAATTTTCTAAAAAGTGTAGTGAAAGAAAATCACAGTTTCCTAAAAATCACAAATTATATTTTAATATTAAATTCAATGTCAAAACTGTGTATGGAGAGTATGGGTGTTGATCTTATCTAGGTACTTGTAAAACCAAATGCCTAAAATTGAATTGAACAAATGATAATGCAAGTTTCATGTGAGATAGAATCAGGTTGGCAGTGACAAGCAAAACCCAATTAACCCAGATTGACAGTTTTCTAATTCATATGAGTACTCAAAAGCTAATTCCATATGTATCTGTACAAAAGCTATCACCATTACTTGGTACATCCATCTCTATTATCCACAGGTATTAGTATTTCATATATACAAAAGCTAGAGTATACAATCATTATTACTTGATGCATCCATTCTTTGATAAATTTTCATGAATTCATCAGTTTTTGTAGCAATTAATGGTACTTGGTAACTTTTAGTTTTTGGTTTCAAAATTTATTTTCAACCTCATTATTCATCTCTAGTTAACAATTTCAAAATATTTCATCTAATGAATTTTAACAACAAATTATGGACAATTAACAGCTCCTCATCAACTCCTCATATGGCATTCCACCATACGGTTTTTTTTTTGTTACCCTTTAAAAGCTTCACTTCTTTCGGTTATAGATTGTCTTGGGAAGCAAATACGAGGAAATATAGATCATGCTTGGTTAAACTAAAAATTATCGGGACAACATATGATATGGAAGCAAGATGAAATGAAACCGCTTACGTTTAGCATTTGAAAAACACTCAAACAAAATCACACAAAAAATGTATTTTAATTTGGAAGCAACTATTAATTAGCAAAATAGAAGTTATAAGGTCAAAAATACATCTAAGTCAAAATTAACATATTATAGTCGAAACAACTTTAAGAATTAATTTTTTTTATTAGCAAGCATAAAATTTAGGGGCAATTCATTTCGGATTAATGGGGTTAATGGGAAAAGAATTTTCCCGGTCAACTGAGGATCAGATTATGGGATGTGAGGTAGGGGCTAATGTTGGGGATAATTACAGGTTATGCCACATATGCTTTATTTTGTCCCTTACCTCAGCTCGACAACATCTCTCTCATTGGCAGGCAGTAGCCACCATTTGTGTGGGATCTGGTGCCAAAGCCGGTTCAGACCTGTAGTTGCTCCCATCTAGCCCTTCACTTGTTCTATTGTAAAAGTCTCCGGCCTCTTTTGCATGAGCTTCGTCGTTCGCCCAAACCCCATACGGTGCTTATTGCTTCGAACGCCACCCTTCTCCCACACACGAGCACACACTAACATTCACCCAACCCGATGCTTGACGACCTATCCCAAGCTGAGTCCATAGAAATGATAGAGAATCATTTTTGTTCTTCCTTAGAAATCAATCGAAGGCTTTCCATCTTCTACCATCATCGACACCTCTTAAAATTTTAAATCCCGAACATGAGTTTGCCTCTGTGAGGATGCAAGATTATGCGAGTTTGGCTGAGACTTGGTTGAAGGCAAATGCGCGCGGGGATCACATAAATGGCAAAGAGATCGGGAGATTAGAAGTCCGAGCGACTAAGAAGAGTAGTGAACGGCTGACCCGGTGATGGCGGAGTCTCACCGTATCTGAAGTCGAAGCTAGTTGGCGGAGGTGGAACAATCTGTTGAAGCTGAGATTAGTCCCTCACTATCCTAGTGGCATTAAATTGTAAATAACTCAAAAGACAGGACTCCTTTCCTTTTTCTACTTTGACATGCCTTTGACCCATAGAATCATTGGATCCCATTAATCCAATTAATGCCAGTCGAACTCCCTCTTATTAATGGAGAAACAATCCAACTAGAGGCTGGGTAAGTACAAAGAAATTATAACTCCATAACCATGACCACAAATGAAAGTATTCCATCATTGCTGAACAAAAAAATCTTCGACTGAAAACTGAGGGTTAGCACACCAATCTTGGAACGAAGGGAAGGTTTTGCCACAACGTAAATACAACAAAAAATGATAGAGAATATGAATTGAAGAGAAGATCTCTAGGATGAAAGTTTGATTGCCTTCAAAGATAACCCTGTTTCTTGATGTTCATAACGATCATAATATGACTTTGACGACAGCATCTCACACATTTCTGAGAATTGAGAATCTTGATTAGGATGGACAATCACAACTTTGATGCATCTTAGGAGCAGGTGATCATTGTTTTCATGCCCCTGGCTAGGAATGGTAAATGGGTGAGTGAAATCCATCATCCGCGGATATTTGCTTATGGCGGCTGGGTAAACGGATCAAAATATCCACAACAGGGTGGACATTGGTAATAAATCACACCCGTCTAGTAGGAACAAGATATCCACCACGGGTAAATTCACTCTGCTTACCCGCGATACTTACAAGAGTAAATTTTTTACTTATTAATTATAATATGATGCAACACTTACATTTAACTAATAGTTTATATTAATTCTCATCGAATATTTTTTTATATGTATGTTATGATTTTGTGTATTTTATAATTTTTTTATATTATATGTGAAGAATGACTTTATATGTATTTTTCATATTTTATTTTTATGAAATTTAAAAAATATAATTTAAAACCGCAGGTTACCTGTGGGTATTGATTATCCGCGAGTAGGGGATATTTGTGCTTGATCTACTTCGTTGCATTGGCTGCAAATTGATCAAAACACATACTACTGTTGTATGCCTCTAGGCTATAGATTGACCTTTGTTTTCATCCAATCGTGGACAACTTTCCATGCAAAGAAGAGTTAAAATCAGAAATGCACTTGTAGCACAATCATCGCAATGTTACTTAGTTGACCGGTCAACAAGATAACTCGCTATGATTTTATACAACATTGAGGATAAGAGAAGAGAAATAATTAAAGAAATTTATAAAAAAAAATTCATATATTTTAGAATGTCCATATAGTTTTAATATTAGAGGCCATTAGCTTTTATAGTGTCACTTAGCTAGAATATTAAAGATTAAATTGTGCTTATCTTTACGACATATTTTATATTCTAAATAGCCTTACTCTATAAAATACAAATAAATATTTGAAAAAAGGTTTAGAAGAAATTGTTAAATTCTCATGATTATTCAACATTAACTAATGGAAAAAAAAACTTGCATGAGACGTATGCTTATGACTTGTAGGTCACTTTTTCCACTTGTATGGTTAAAACATCCAAATGCCCATTATTACTTGACCCATCTTTCTAATTTTTACCTTCACTTTCTAAAACTCTGACTAATTATTATTGTGACAAATTTGCTCAATGATTTTTATTCTTAAATTTTATTTTTCTTGGTAAAACTTTAGATATAACAAAAAAAAAAATTAACCCGCACATTGTACGGGCAAAGGACTACTTTTAATAGATAAATGCAAAAATTCTATATATTAATGATAAAAAACTTATAATTTCTAAATATAATTACTATTAGCTTCGTTGCAAATTTTTTTGTACAATTCACTAATCCCATAAAATAAACTATAATTTTCATGTTAAATAATTTAGTAGAGACAGATGCGAGGTGGTAGTATAAATAAATTGGAGAAAAAGTGGTCGAGTGAGTACATCGCATCCAAGTGGTATAGACTAGACAACGATTTATCTGGGTGGCTCCTGCTTTGTCTTATTTTTGTGTCATAAACGCAAAAAAGGGGGCGAGTAGTTAATAACAGAAAGTTGTTTTTATTTTCTTTTGCGCCCCTTCGCTCCGTGAAAATATTTCCACACGTTGTACGGGTTTTTTTTGTCATTTCTCTTGCCTAGCGGAGAGGGTAGGAGTTAGTTATTTTACTACAATACTAGAAATCGGCCGCAAGCAATTTGTTGCAGTTGTTTAGTAAAAATATAAATTTTTTATACTGATAATATTTATAAAAAAGTTATGAATATAAAATTAAGTCATGACTAATTTAAAATTTTTAAAAAATAAACATTTCAAAGTTTCTATTATTCAATTTTGTAAATAGAAAAAATATGATTAAGTAAAAAATGGGCTTTGATTGTAACTCATAAAAATTCGGAAGAATAAATATAAAAGCCAAAGTTTAGAACATTTTTGTGTTTATGAAAAAAGAGTGATAAAAATGTTTGATTTCAAATTGTGACGACCAATAGTAAATAGATATCATTAGACGCAAACATATGACCTGATGTACCTATTTGTTGGTAAATTTTCAACATCTTCCAAGCCAGAATCACAGAGTGGGCTTCAGAAAAAAAAATATTGTATCAAGAGGGGACTATTCGTATTAGTGCCGATCAAGAGCTATGCTCTTTAGTTAATACGGTGTTCATTTTCACTCACACGATGCTATGATATATGTTGTTGAATATGTTGAGCATGCATGGTGTATGCCATGGAATATTTGTAGCATGCATGATGTTATCATATCATAGATAAAAAAGAGGGGCGATTTGGTTTGGATGCAAAGTTTGTTGCAATGCACCATGCATAAATAATATGCATCTCTTATATGCATGTTTACTGTCCATGAATTCAATAGGCACAAGTCATTGAGGAAGGAGACCTACAGCTAAAGCAGGAGGTGAAAAACTTGTTTGGGTGGACTTTTAATGCTTCTTCCTAGACACTGCAACAAAATCTCTAGAAGCTCATCATGTAGTACTCAAAAGTAATGAGGTTTCCTAGTGCTCAATCTTTGTGTTGCATGCATGGTAATAAAAATCTTTAATAGGGGCGCTAAATGTAGGTGTTGGTGCATCTTACAACTTAGGGCACCAGGTGATAGTGTGCTCTGCAAAGCTGGCAGCTTCTTTGGAAATTTTCTGTTTTTAATTGGCGAAGTGCAAGTGATGTTAGGATTTACACCCGATAGCGATGTATTGGCAACAAAATAAAACTCTATAATCATAATCTTCTCATGTATAAGAAATAGAGCAATAAGATTCATTATAACGTTAACATGGTCATATTCCCACAAAGAGGAGATAAATGTAATTATCTTGATGACCGCCAATCTCATGGGGATTTTCTATGATTCGTCCAAACAATGTAGAGAGTGGTCTTCCCACTTGGTGTGACACTTGACAGTGGGGTTTTGCAAATTGGCTTTCCTCAATCATGAAATGAAGCACTATATTGGCTTTTGTTTTGTTTTGCCAAACGACAAGCGCTTGTGATGTATCCTATCGCTTCCATAAATGTGACTTGCCTCCCAAAGGCCCCCACTCATTTTCAGTCGCTAGATCAAATCAAACAGATTTTTTTGGACCTCCTCACATAAATTATTGAACTACTTCATCTGCTTGCATTTGCGTTAATCATTTTTATAAAAATCTACTCCAACTATTCAATTGGGAAAGAACAACCATAAGATATAGATCTCATAAACCGTTTCATGCCAATTACGTCTGTTACATGGAATAATATGAGGCAGAAATCTCAAGTAATAAAACTAGTGCTTGCAGGGAGGTGAAATACAAAAAGAGAAGATTAGCCAAGTAAAATGGTTTGCCGGTCGTATGCTCATTTTCATTTGTCAGTAGCTTCATCCACTTTAATTTCGCCTTCCTATTCACTTGTCACTCTTGATGTGAACATTTTGTGGTTGATTCGTTCGGCACCTTCGTGGATAAGTTTCTTTAATAAGTTTGGGGCGGTTTTTCTGGTTGCTGCGGATTTGTTCCACTTATATTTCTTGATTTTGATGATTACAGAATATATCCAAAATTATTTATACCAATTTTTTTAAAAAAATTTAATCAGAAAAAGCATATCATAATAATTTAAATTTTGCTTTGAAAATATTTTGAATGATAACGTCAAATCCTGTCACAAATCTCTTCCTCGCTCCCTGCTCATCTTCTAGCCTGACTTCTCTACATGCATCTGATGGTCTGGTCTCCCCATCTTTCTCTAGCTCCTTTTACCTCTCCGAACAAAGACCCAATTGCTTTGATCTCCACTAACTTTGTGACAAATACTGCTTCTTCTTTTATTTATAAAATTAATATCAATATATAAAATCCAGCCGCACATACTATAATTTTGTCGTACTGTGTCGACTCCAATTAAGAGTAGTCATTCAGTTGTTTCAATTTAAAATCGATTTAAATACAATGATTTGATCAGTCTTAAATTTTTATAAAATATATCTAAAGCATCCAAAATACATGTGTAGTATCCTATGTTAAACTTATTTCTTGTTCTCATCTGTGGCTAAATAAGAGTGCTCCCAGATGAAATTGATTAATATATATATGACTAGATATTGAGTCTTGTGATTTGGTGAGAAGCTTGTTGAAATGTTCTAGCGCAAATATTGGGTTTGTTTATCCTGAGAAGGATAGAATCTTGAAATTCCAACATCTTTCATAAATATCTATATTAGTTTTCAAGAAATCCATAAGGGTCCCTTTACCACAACGGGTAATTCATTTGGCACTTGGGTGCTTCGCCCTGGGGCCAGTTCCGCATTCCCCACCTTGGCCTCTGGGGAGTGCTATAGCCTTTATCTTGGACTTCTCTCTATGTTGATCCCCTCGAGGCCACAGAAGGCCTTCCATTGGAATCTTTCTTGGCTTGGAGTCACGAAGACTCACAACATATGTATTTGGACTATCTCCTGTGACACATATATCCTCATGTCTCCTCGTGGGCTCACAAAAGGCAAATTCAGAAATAAAAAATCAAAACGAAGGTGAAATTGTATCTATGTGTGCTAGCCTAGCAAGCATTGTAGGGAGAGGGTACATCCAACACCCATAATTTTGCTATCTGAGAATACCAAACCTTTTCTCCTGTCCTCAGAATGACACTCATCAGCATTAAGGATAGGTTGTTAGTCTCCAGGGTTGAGATGTGATCTCTTCTATTCCATATTGCATGGGTAACAAGGAGGATATCTATATGCTGAGAGGCCAAGAGTATGGCTAAAAGTGGCATTAATGTTTTCATCTTCATCAACGTAGACTCTATTTACTTTGTAACCCGCTATTCTGGTTGTGATCAACAATGGATTAGCATGCCACACCAGGATACGGGAGTTATCTTCCTTCTCGATTGCACACCCAGGGCACATCCTTCCAAGTTGGGTGGACTTGTGCTCCTTTCTTTTCCTTTTGGAGGATCCTTCAATCCTAGTGATCACCTTGACAACTCTGAAGGGTGTGTTGTGGTCCAAATCCCTCATGTTGGAGGACCTTCTTCTGGCCACATCATTGTTCTAGCATGGTATCCTAGTCTCCACCATTATTTGGGTTCCCACAAATGACTCCAAGTTGATTCTTAATGTACATAGCAAAATATTTGAAACCCTAAAAGGTGAACGGCTCCAAGTTGATATCTAAAGTACATAGTGAATGCCCAAAACCCGTAGAGATGAATGGACCTAAATCAAAATAAAGTTAAAGGTGCTCGAGTTGTGTGTGTGGCTGGGAAAACCCTCCAATGGTTAAATCAGTAGTGATTCGAGAAAAGAAAAAACTTAGTGAAAAGCTATAGCCAGAAGAATATACCTAATCTCTATACTCATGAGGCCTTCATCACAGTGAATGGTGATTGTGGGGGAAGCTCCCCATTGTTACGTGATCCTCTCGTGATTTAGGGAATCCCTTTCTAATAAAATCTTAGCCTTTAACTGTCAACTTATTAGTCAATCATCAAATGGGCTTCCCAACTATGGCCCGCATGTTCATCTTTACTGGGCCTTTTCAACTAGGAGACCAAAGCTCAATATAGTATCTGAATGAATCAAATTCAATATCGGCATAATTATAGGATTTTAAAACATAATAAGCGTGATCATTTTAAAAAAAATTAATTGATCCTTGAAAATTGCTTTCTTAGCTGATAAACTAAAGGAGAAAAAGAAATATTTGAAAAGGTAAATTGTTTTGCAGAGTTAATTAAACTAACGAAATCGAGCCTTAAGCTGGTAAAACATCGTATTGTTGCAGGACGATCACTAATTGCTGGAACACTACCATTTTCCCAGATTTTAGCGTAAAGATCTAAAGTTTCCACCGGCTCGACCAATACTGGGCATAGAAAGCTTTTGGACTGGACTTTGGACACCCAATTATGGAAATATACAAAAATGTGCATGAACAGTAGGTCCGATTCTGCTTTTTAGGGCCTTCTGCTATGAACCTTAGTAATAGTATGGCCGAACAAAGAAGGCCCAAATAAGTAAACAAGTATCCAAGCCTGGATTTTTTTGTCCGCACCAAAGGGCAAATTAAGAGGTGAGATCCTTGAACTTGTCTGATTCAATAATTTGAGTTACAAATCTAAACAATTGTAGTTCTCGGTGAGATCTTACGGTAAAATTGTGGCTCTTTTTTTTAACTGATAGATGTGAAATATTAACAATAATTTTCAATTATTACTAGTAGCGTTTGAACAAACTAAATAAGAGCGAAAGTAAAAAAAATAATATTAAACTTGAGAGAAACGGTGATTAACTTTAACTTATATTAATAGCTTCCAAAGAAAACCCAACATTGTTTTTATAGTACGACTCAATAATCTATTATTGTTATTTCATTCAATATCTAAGAGGTAATTTGGTAATCTTTGGGCAAAAGCATCACGGCTTTAAGAGAATAACTACTACAAATTTGTGATCTTAAAGGTAAAACTGACACGTTTGCGATGAATTTAACTGTTGCTTTAAGTCTGTATTTCTAGCGGTTAATATCTTACCAGGAGTGTGAATAGTTTTGATCTGATAACAAACTCAAAAAATTTACCGCGCTTTAAGCATCGAATCTGTCACACGGGGTGGGGAAGCTGTAAGGGTTGACTTCGCAGTGCTTACATGTATAATATGTTTGCCCTCTGCTCTCTGGAATCTGGATCTCGACTACTATATACAATTTCTTTTTCTTTTTCTTTTTCTTTTTCTTTTTTTGTTTGAACCCAGGAAGCAAAGATGTGCACGAACACTAGTTATTTTTTATAATTTTACTAATGTACTAACAAAATGTGTGTTATAAGAATTAATTGGATAAAGATATGTCACAAATTTTTATTTTTTCAACTGTCAATCAAATTGAATTGTTGAAAATTTTGTATGATTTTAATAAAAAAAATGTTGTTTTACCTTTTCTTCATCCTAAACTTTTACAAAGTTATCAATAATTGTTTCCCATTTGAAAACACGTCTTGTCACTGTATATGCTTTGATGGATCATTACTTGAATTCTAATTAATTATTTGGAAGCAAGCTGGTATTTTAATATACATGACTTGAATAATATTTTTTCAAAAAATGATTAAACAATGTTTCAAAAATTTCCTCTCCTTGTTTTTATACCCAAATGGGACTACAGCCCTATAATAAAGTGCCGCTTAATAGAGGGGATGAAAATGAAAATCTGTTGAAACTTGGGTCTGAAAATAACTCCTACATCCGTCTCGTAAAGCTTATTATCTTTATTATTTACAGTAATTAATTCATAATTTACTTTGTTTTAAAATTTTTTATATAAATATAAAATTTTTATATAAAAATTATATTTTAAAGACTCTAGTTTATAAATTTATTTTTTAAAACTTTTATAATATAAATTAATATAAATATATTTTAGTCAAACTTTAATAAAAAAAACAAAAAACACATAAAATGGCTAACTTTTGTAAAACGGACAAAGTATGAAATAAGCCCACCGGGAGCACTCCTCAAAAGAAGAAAAGATCGTGGGTCGACCGTTAATGAGGAAAGACATGTTGAGGAAGATCCCCATAATCCTAAAGATTTAGCACATCAAGGGAAAGTTCTCCCTCACGATCACAATCTAAAAAGCAAAGGACCCACAAAAGCCAGGCATACACATATACTCACGCCTAAACAAGCGTCTGGCTACCTATTGTTTTTTTCTTCTCGTGGCTACTTACAAACTTAAGTAATGGAGGTTCTCCCCCGAGAAAACACACCTAAACAATTATCTTTATTTGCAGACCTCCGACCATCAAACCGATCTCAAGCTTCCCCCCCTAACTGTTCGGGTATTACTTTCTTTTTTGAAAGTAGAAATTCTCCATTCATTGACTTTCTAATAGTATTGAATATCAGGAAAAATATAGGAGTAATTACTGCTATAAAAATGAAACCGAGTTTTTTTTGGCAAAAACTGGGAATTTGCAGCTTCTGGAAAAGAGATTCTTACTTTTACCTGTAACAGGGCCATGTATGTAATTCACGCTCTCTATAATATACCTATCAAGTGCAAAGAAAGAAAATTACAGAGCTTGGATTAAGCAGCTTTTGAACTTGAAGTGAGCAAAGCAGCCGGCGGCAAAGTGGACAGAACGGCGGCGGCGGCGGCGGCGCCATTGCTGACGAAAAGCCACCTCCAAGTTCTGAGCAGAGAAATAATCCGCTTGTAAAGTGCACATCTAGCGGTGGATACGTCGACCAAGACGCTCTTCCTCAGCTTCTTGAGCCTCCGGCCAACCTTGACATTGACGCGGCGGAACCTGATCCGGAGAGAGGAGGTCTTGGTAATGGAGTCGGCCTGCTCCAAGACCTTGTAGATTAAGAACTGAGCTCTACGACGGATGAGCTCTTCTGGGTCTTCCTTGTCCACCTTGCTGTAGCCATAGGGCGGTGGTCTAATCCTCAGAAGCACCATTTTCTTGGGTTGGGAGAGAACAAGAAGATTTCGTGGTTCTCGATCGAGGAAATGGTGTGGTGGGGGAATGAAGTAATCGGGGATCGAGATGAGAGTGCTGGAGACTACTTATAGATGGAGAGTAAGGAACTGGTGGCGGACGGAGAGAGAGAGAGAGAAAGAGTTGGTGGTGCCGGCGACAGAGGCTGTATTTGTCAATGATGAGGCAGGTCGCAGATGTAGAGCGATCAAGCAACGCATGTGCTTGTTTCACTGCTACTTGGTTTGAAAAAAAAATAAGTAAATAAATAAACAAAGCAAACACAAGTGAAGACCAAAATCAATAACAAGTCATTGTGTTCGCACGTAATAACATTTCTGTGTACGAAAATGAAAAAGGAAAACAAATCTGTGATGAACCAGTTATTTTATCGCACACTATTATAATAATAATAGTAGGTCCCTATTTTATCGCTCTCGTCCATGAGGTTTTTGAAACGTTACCCAAATTGGTTCCCTATTTTGATTAGCTCTTCATTAAACAATTGGAATAGAATATCAGACAATTCATTTGGTTGTAGCCGCTATATATATAATAGTCGCTCCATCTGGAATTCTTTGAAATATCTGGATTTGAGAAAAGGATTAAAAAAGAGGAAAAAAAATTTGTATACTTGTTTCTATATGTTTTTGCATTCATTTTTGTACATAAATAAAAAATATAGAAAAGTAAAATATTAAAATAATAGTTTAAAAGGAAATATGGTAAAGTAATTTAAGTCTCACTGACATTAGCATTAGTAATTAATGTTAAATTTTTAAAAAAGTTATATAACTTTTTGTTTTAATGGTTTCATTCCCGCCATTAATAAATAATTCAAAACTCTAACAGTAATAATAAAACTTATTACCAAACGTAGCCTACTAAATATGAAAATATTGCAAAATTTTGAAATAATTTAAAATAGTAAATGCGGTAAAGAATGGTGGAATGAAATAGTGTATTTTTTTTCTTATAAAAATTGAAACTTTCAATTTTTTCTTCTAAAATGAATGGTGCATGTGTGCCACGCTTACATAAACAAACGAAATCCATAACCTATATAAAGCGTGATGTAATATAATATTATTAAATTTTATGAAAATAATACAATTGATTTTTTGTAATTTCTTTTGTTTTTAACTAGTACGTCGCATTAGTAGCTAATGACATGATAATATTATATAGTTAGATTTGGATGGATCTAATGGTAGATATTGATAGATAATTAAGCTAAATTTCATCTCAGTCATGACAAATAAGTCTGTATTTTTTATCTTGGTAAATTACCAAAACCTCTTTGAGGTATAGGTAAATCTACAGTTTTGGCCCCAGTGTTTTAAATACCTACATTTATTGCTCCCAAAATTTAACTATGTTATCCACTATTATAACAGAAAAGGAAAAACACATACTTTTGCCCTCCTAGCATTTTTTTTTTTCCATTTACAAACTCAACAAACATCTAGTGCATTGTTTCTCCAAAATTAATTTGAACCAATTCTATTTCAATCTCAAAATTAATTAATACTACTGCCAACCAGTTCAATCTCAAAAAACAACTCTCCTAAAAAAGGCCACCATTGTCATCCAATACCCTAAGACCCTCACACCATTGATTGCTCTAGCCACAGTCTACGTGACAATGCACCAAATGGCCAATGGTGATGCCATCAACAAAGCCATTCCCATTTCCTTCAGCTTGTACTCCTTCAATCCTGTACACGAAGTTCAAATAAATCCTACTCCGAACCCGACTTCACCACCGTGGTCACCTTTTAGCACTTCCTCTTCACATCACCAAGGATGTCCAAATCCATCATCGAATTGATGCCATCACTTTGAACCAATGACTCCAATTAAGACCTCAACTAGGGGCCCTTACAAAAAAAGCAAGATTTGTACTAGTCAAAGGCCGCGGCAACTGCTATGCAAGCGAGGAGAATAAAAGTGATGATGCTAGAAATCGAGGGGAGTTTCAAAACTTATTGTTGTGAGTCAAATGTGGGGTTGAGTGAGGTTCAAATCTAGGCAACAAGATCTTCATGCTAATGACATCGTTGATGACAAGGGTTCCGGCTATAGCAATGTTGGATCTCAGATGCGCCATCATTGTCATCGAACGACTATGGCTATTTAGGTGAATGGAAGCAGGCTCTAGAGTTTTCCAAAATTGAAGCAGGCCCTAATGCCTGTCAAAGCACCCATTAGCGGCATCAGTCAAGTTTGTTCCTGATTCCCTCATCAAGTTGGTGACTCAATGAGCAATGGCCTCAAACACTACAAAATGAATACAGAGTCATGACTAAAAAAAGAGACTAAAAGTCAGTCACTAATCAGTCAAAAATAAAAAAGTTCACCTTTTGTTACGGCTGATATACAATTGAAAGTTTCATCCGCATAAATGTTAGTTGTTTTTCAGTCGAAAATGTTTAAGAGATTTTACTGTAGTTGTTCTTCAATAACTTTTTTAGGTGTCCAATTTACTCGGTCACCTTTTTAGTTGCTAAGTTGATTTAGAAATTTTGGATTTTTAGGGTTTAGGTTTTTTTAGAGTTTAGGATATGTGTATTAGAATTTTTTTTTTTGTTTTAGGGTTTGAAATTTTATTTTTAAGATCTAGGAATATAGAATTAGGATTTAGAGTTTTTAAAGGATTAAGGGTATTGGGCATAGATTTAGGGTTTGAGATTTTTCTGTAAGGTTTAGGGTTTGAAATTAGTATAGGGTTAGGGAAATTAATTGAATCAATTTAATATATATTAGGGTTTTTAGATTTACTTTAGGATTAATTTAGAGCTTTTTAATGATTAATTAGGCTTTGAAATTTTTTTTAAGGTTTAGGGATATATATAGAATTAAGATGGTTTAAGGGTTTCTAATTAAGTATTAGGGTATTGAAATTTAGGGTATAGGATTTGCATTCAGGGTTTAGGATTTAAGGTTATTGGTATATATAGATTAAGTTTAGGGTTTAGGGTTAATGGTATAAATAAGGTTTAGCATTTAGGGCTTAAATAGGGTTTGTATTTAGGGTTTTAGGTTTAATTAGGGTTTAGGGTTTGTGGAAGGTTTAAGGTTTAATTAGGCTTTGTATTTAGGATTTAGGTTTTAGGGTTAATGTGCTAATTAGGTTTGGGGTTTAGGGTTTAATTGATAGGGTTTGTATTTAGGGTTTATGATATAATTAGGGTTTAGGTTTTAGTTAAGGTTTGTATTTAGGGTTTAAGGTATAATTACAGTTTACGGTTTAGGGTTTGCATCTGTTTTGGGTTTAATTATGGTTTAGGATTTAGGGTTTAGGGATTAGGATTAATGGTATATAATTAGATTTAAGGTTTACAATTTAGGGATATAAAATTAGAGTTTGGGGTTTTATGGTCTTATGGGGTTTTAGGGTTTTATGTCTTAGGGTTTAAGGGTTAATTTAGCATTTGCATGTTTACAGTCTAATTAATGATTAAGATATGAAAATTGTTCTTTTAGTTCTTACTTTCTTGTATATGATATAATTTCTTTCTTAATTTTTATTTTTGAAATTATGTATATGGAGAATTTTTCATGAACTTATATATATTTATGATTATACCACATATGTAATTATATTATTGTATGTACACACACATGTTTATACACACATTTATGATTGTATCTATGAAAATATAAAGAAAAAAACTGAAAAAATGAGAAACATAGCAACTGAATTTTGACTGAATTGCGACTGCATTCATGACTTTTGCAACTAAACTCCGACTACATTCATGACTTTTGCAACTAAACTCCGACTACATTCATGACTTTTGTGACAGAACTCCGACTGCAACCCAATTGAACCTCGACTAATAGAGTTCAGTCGCTCCAGCTACTTCACTTCTACTTACCTGGTTGTCTTACATCTTTTTCAAACCTTTCACTCCCGTCTCTCACTTTCCTCTTTCATCTTTATAAACCCTTTTACTCGTCTCTCAATCTCATCCCTCATCTTCCATCTGCATCACTGATGGTGCCGGTTTCTCCCCGTTTCTCCCCTCAGCCTGTCGTTTACATCACCGTTTCTTGCCTCACCTGTCCACCTCACCTCATTGTCATCTCTTTGGCCTATTCGTCATTCCTCACTATCACTGTCCGAATCAGTCTCCCCGGCCTTGCCGCCATTGCCTCCTCAGCCTGCCCGTCCGTTGTTTCTCACCATCGCCTCCTTTCTCTCCTCTCCAGCTATGCCACCATCTCCTCGATCTTCTCGGCCTTACCTCTGTCAGCCTCGATCTCCTCCACCCCTTTCGTCCACCTCAGCCTCCTATAGATCTTAATTTTAAAATTTTTTGAATTCTTTTCTAGATCTATTTTTTGAATTTTGTAACTTTTTTAATTTTATATTTTGGTATGTATATTGAATTTTACATTAATATAAATGAATTATATTTAAATTTAAATTTTATTATTTGATTATTTTATTGTTAATAGTTAAAGTAAGTTAATATTCATACAAAGAATTATCAATTAAATAACAAATAAATAACTAATTAAATTGGATAATATTAATTAAACAAAAATTATATTAAATAATAATGTAAATTTTTTGAAGGAAAAACTCTCAATACATCAACTGAATTGCGACTGAAAATCAGTCACTACTATAGCGACTGAAAGAGTCAGTCACAAATTCACAACTGAATTTTAACTGATACTGTCAGTCATTTTTTTCAATTAATATTCAGCCGTAAACATTTGCGACTTGAAAAAATATGATTATCCTTTTTTAGTCATAGGGCAGTTGGTTATGGAAGAAGAAGTCTGAGGTTCATGGTGTTTATGTTGAATTGGAAGAAGAAGCAATAGTAGGGTAAATGTAGGCTGAAGTAGACCAGACGGAGAAGAGAAATAGGTGAACAAAGAGAAGAGAGTTAGGTCAAATGAGTAGAGTGGGAAGGATGGATATTGGGGGCAGAGTTATTGAACGAAGAAAGTTATAATAGTAAAACAGAGATCTTTTTTTTTTTTTCTTAACACTAATTAATGGTGTTAACTTATGAGGGGTAAGTGTATGTATAATTTAAAACAATAAAGACATAAGTATAGATTCGAGCAAATCTCAGATAAATTTTGGTAATTTTCCCTTTTCGTGTTTCCTGACAAATCCATGCTTTATTGGGAGCAAGTATTTATCAGCAATATATAATATAATAATAGGCCTCACTAGCAGGGATGGCAAAATCGGACCCGACCCGATGACCTAAACCAACCTACCCGAATCCAAGCCCGACCTGACTCGACTGTGCCCAACTCAACCTGAACCCGAATTCGATTAAAGAGAAACCCGAGAAAACCCGAACCCAAATGACCCAAACCCGAAATACCTGAGCCCGAAATGACCTGACACTGAATTAGCCCAAACCCGAAATTACCCAAACCCGAGACTGACCTGACCTGAACCCGAGATGACCCGATAACTAAACCCGATTTTAACCTTCACTCTAAACCTTAACTTTCCTCTTTCATTATTTTTCATATTAAGTCAGTCCTAAATATGAAGGTTTCCATGTTTAGTAACTTTCAGTTTTTGAGTCTTTCATATTCAGTATGTCTTATATTTAGGAATGGTGACTTCCGTTATTAGTAACTTCCATTTTTTGGTACTTCCATATTTAGTAAGTCTCATATTTGGAGATGAGACTTTCATATTTAGTAGTTTCATTTCTTTTTTTAAGATATTCATGTTTAATAATTTTCATATTTTGAGAAAGGATTTCCATATTTAGTAATTTCTATTTTTTTAGGACTTTTATATATTACAAGTATCTTATTTGGGGAAAAAACATCCATATTTAGTGAATCCAAAATTTGGATTTTTCCAACAGAAGTAATTTTTATATTTAGTAAGTTTAATAATCTTAATAGGCAATTATTAAAATTACAACATTCATCCCTAAAATTTTAAGTATAATGCAATAAGGTACCTAAATTTTAAAAAATTTTATTTTAGTCACCCATAATAATTACAACATGGATCCTAAAATTTTTGAAATCTTTGCACTTTCACCCAAAATTTTTTAAAATTTATAATTTAGTCACTGATTATGAACTTGATTTGCATTTCGTTGTAATTTCAAAGAAAATTCATTGAAACATAATCGTAACAAAATTGTTATTGTGTATGTCTGAGTAATAGCTGGGTGAAGATGTAAATAATCTATACAATGATAGTTAAAGGGTATGGGTTTAGAAAAACAATCAAATATTACTATCAATGTTAAATTACTTAAATATGTACTAAACTATAATGAAGAAGATTTTTATGAATACTTTAATTAAATATACTAAAAATGAAATTTAAATTTAAATTGAATCACACAAAAAAATTGAATTATTTGATTTAAATTTTAAAAAAATTGAATAGATTCAATCGTTTTGACTTCACACCAGTAACCCACATGAACACAAAGGTTGACCCGAATTTGACCCGAAAGTTAGCCTGAAGTTATCCGATACTAAAATTACCCAACCTGAAATGAACCCGAACCCAAATAAATCCGGCCCAACCTAACCCGAACCCGAAATCAACGCAACCTGAAATCAACCCGAACCCAAATGACCTGACCTAAACCCGACCTGAACCCAAATTCATACTAACCCGAGTAGACCCGAATCTGAATGACGTGACCCAAACCTAACGTGACCCACCTAATTGCCATCCCTACTTACCAGTTACGTTAAATTGGAAAGCGAACTCATTAAGTTCCCTTTAGTGTTGTTTGTAATCTCATATGTTAGTATAAATTTAAATGATATTGTGTTTAGTCTTCTAATTATCCACCCCTTAATTTACAATATAATGAAAATAAACAAGAATAAATTAAGTATAAAACAATATGAGCATATATATATATATATAGGTAGCCGTGCATCATTTCATCTTCCAAGAGCAGTTGGTCATAGAGTACGCCAGCAAGATGATAAAAGAAACAAAATAGGAAACTTCAGTTACAACCTTTTTATATATGTTAGTTGGTTTAATGGTAGGCCAGTTAGAGCCACAAAGTCAACCGGACCACGACGTGTACTATTATTGCTGCCAAATGGGAGTAAATTAAATCAAAATTTCCACCGGCACCAAGAAAAACCAGTGCACTAGTCTATGATTGAAATTTGAAGCCAAGGATATCGACCCAGCCAGCTGGTCGAACACACATGCGTTGCCTACAAAATTATAGTTAGATCTCCTCTGTAATTTCTTCATCCCAAAGTACTAAAACCGTACTGAGACATAAAGGTGAATTGGAAGAATTGGTCGCTATAGTGATTGATTTGTGACTGCTAGTGTCATCTTTAAGACGGTGGATTTATAATCTCAATTGCATGGTCATTTTTTGGCCATTGTTGTTCACTGTTGTTTACAGCCCTTGCAATAGCCACATATCCGGTCACTACTTAGTCACTAAATTTAACCTTTTTTATTGTTAAAGTATCGATTTTGCGTGGGTAAATTGCAAAAGTTGCTCTGGAATCATGTTTATAGGCTGAAGGGTTCTCCGTAGGCAAAATAAGCAATTAAAGGAAGCAAAGCCTAAATGCATGTAATATGAACATGGCAACCCTATAATTATAAAGGGCATTTGACTTCTTTAGAGGGCCCGAAGGCATTGGCTGGCACTCTCTGTCTCTCTTCCTGGCCATGGGATGACGGTCGGACGAAATCCGTTACATGATTGTTATTCATTTGGGAAATTATAAAAATTCCCCTCCTCGTATTTGGCTTAATCTACATTTTACTCTTTCATTTTTAAAAACTTACATTTTACTTTTATTTTTTTTACAATGTTTGACAACAATTTTTAAAGTTCTAATTTAAATTATTTGGTAACTATGTTTCAGAAATTTTAAAATTTTAATAAGCTTTTCACATTTAACTAGTATTTAAAAATTACCGGTCTACTCTTATAAAGAGGAAGATGCATTTATAGAGAAGATAAATTAATAATTTAAAATATTTATTAATTATAAAAAAATATTGAAGAAATTAAAATTATTAGAAGATGACTATTATATAACTTAAACTAAGATTTCAAAAGTAGCTGCCCAACAATGTAAAAAAATATATATATAAGCAAAGTGTAAATTTTAAAAAATAATGTGACAAAGTATAGATTAGATTAAATTAGATGGAAGTTACTGTAAGTTTTTATGTTCATTTTTAACGGACGGATAAACTGTTAAAGAAACTTGCGACAAGGCGAGCGTGGGCAGCAAGCAAAGTGCACCCGTCCGGCAAATACAGGGGACTGGCGGCAATGGGTATTCTTTGACGATAAATCCGCCAAATATGTTAAACCCGCCAAGTAGGAATTTTGTGTTATACCATTGAAAATTGAAAATGCCAATTTCCTCCCCCAATTCCCCAACCCTCTTCAGTTCTGACTCACCACCTCATCCACCAGTCACCACCACCCACTGCTCAGGGCCTCAGGCGCTCACCGCTTTCTCCACCGCGGCGTCAGCTCACATCCATCATCTTCATCATCTCTGACCACCATCACTATCGTCTCTCTCTCCACCACTCACGGGCGGCTATCAACACTGTCTGTCCGTCCTCACCTTCCTTTCCCGATTCAGGTCTGTTGATGACAATTAAAAAGTATTTTTTTTTCTTTTTTGGTTCTTTTCTGCTGGTTACAATTTTTTATCAAAAAAATGTTGAAAATTCAGGAATAATCGGTAAAATAACTTGTACCTAAGTGTTGAATCATGTAAATCAGTTCGTGCTGCCGGGTGATGCATGTTTACTTAGTTGTTTTTTGATGGAATTGTTATTTATTGTGTGCGCTTCTCCATCTCAATATATAAAAATTATGGGCCTCTAAAATGCTGATTTTCTATTGCTTGTTGATATTAGTATTGGCTTTGTTTTTAAATGAAATTCTTGAGGTTCTAAAAGTTATTGGATTTGTTTGAAATGAATTACTGAATCGGGTGAAACTAGTTGACATCGACAAACAAGGGAGAGATTTGATGGCTCATTTTCAGAGAATGGTAAGAATTTGGCACTCTTTGGCTGCTGTTTATGGTTGATTCATGTGGTCCAACCAAAATTTAGTTCTGGATGATTTTCCTTGCAAAAGCCCCAAGAAGGTTGCTATGTCTATCAAGGCTTGGATTAGATGTTGTGTTCAACAAGGCAAAGCTTGCGGTTTCAGCTCCATCCTTGGGTGGGCTTAACTTTTGCAATAGCACATGTTGACACCCAATTTTTATCTGGATACTAATTTTTATTTAGTTTCAGGTTAGAAAAAATAATTTAGAAGACATTTTCGTTTGTGAGGGCAATTTGGTCATCTTTTAGGATAATTATGTTCACTTTAGCCATTTAGAGGTTAGGTAGTTGATAAGATTAGGTACATTTAGATTATGCGATTATTTCATGTTATAAATCTTTTAGGAATTTAGAATAATCATTTAGCGTCAAAATATGAGTTAATTTAGTTTATGTACTAATCCGGGGTCCTAAAGGTCTTTTGTGTTAGTTTAGGCAAAATGGAAGAGTTTGGGTGTAAATTGAGGGTTTTAAAGAAGTTTTGGGCAAAATTGGAGATTTTGAGGAAAGTCTATCAACTCTAATATAAGGCAACTCAAACAATTTTACAAAATTCAAGTAAAATCTAAAAACTTTCTAAAGTTCAGAGCTGATTTGACAATTCCTAAAAGTATTGTGCTAAATTGTAGTTTCGCATAAAGTCAGGGGCAAGATCAACAGCTTAAGAGTTATTTCGGATTTGGATTAGCTTTTAGAACAAATTGCATCCTAGCAGATTTAAACCTCTACAAATTCTATTTTGATAAGGTTTAATCTCAAATTTTGGTCATTTTTATGACACTTGCACAATAAATATGAGCCATTATATAAAGAAAAAGGAAGAATTTCAAAACGCTATGTCCTAGCAAGAAATAGGGTAAACTTCATATTTAGCCTCCTGATTTTTCACCACTTTACCCTAGAACCCTAAACTTTTCCGCCTGCCGCCTTCACCTTTGGAATTTTATTCCTCCTGCTCAATGCCTTCAACTTCTAGGCATATCCAGTCATCCTCAGCTATTGTCTTGTCTCACGTCCCACCACTGTCCCAAAAGTTTCCCTCGTTGCTGTCATAGAGTCCCGCATCTCTTTCGTCATTTGTGTCATTAATCACACTTCGTCCATCACCCCAACTGTCATCATAGAAGCACAAAACCATCACCCCCAGTTGAACCGAGGAGCAACCTGTTTCTTTATCTTGAAATCCAATCATAACCCAGAATAGACCAACAATTAAGGGTGAAAGTTTCGGGTTTCAGGTCGGGGTTAGGGTTGAAATAAATAGATTCTTTCATAATCCAAAAATACCAACCTGAACTGACACAAAATGGAGAGAGAACCCAAATTGACCCCTAGCCTGAAAATATGGTGTTAGGATCGAGTTGGTTAAGATTTACCCGATACTCCACTATTAGCAACCATTTCCTCAACCACAAAGAGTGCAAGACAACGCAAAGGGTGATGGACGGAAGACACTGAGGATGACGGCTCAAATGATGATGACTCGATGGATGATGATGTGACAGACTGACAACGACACGAAGTATGGATGACGACGAGATAGAGGGACGCTGCAAAGGACGATGACACGGCGAACGAACAGCGTGGAGGGCAATAGACAGCTGCTTGAAGGCAACGGCCAAGGCAAGACGGTGGCACAAGGGAGGCAGCACAAGGTTGAGGCAATACGACTCAAGCGAGGGAGAATGGGAGATTAAAGGTTAGTTAGATAGGGTTAGGGAATCAAATTGGGCTAGGGTTTTTTATTGGGTAAGGAGTTAGTTTAAGGTTGGACTGAAATAAGTTGGTTTAGGGATTAAAGGAGTTGGCGGCTTGGAGATGGGCTGGGTTAGGGATTTCAAGTGGATTCAGGTTAGACGCGAACCAACCTGATTTTTCCTTATTTATATAGGGTCAGGTTCGGGACAACCCGAATGATGCATTTTCTTCTTCCTGGTCTAGCCCTAACCCGATATTTCAGATCAAGTTTCGTGTCAAATATCAAGTTAGGGTCATTTCCTTACACCCTTATCAACTATCCTATTTCAAGATCAGGAAACCCAGTCAACTAGTTGACTTTGTTAAAACTCATACCTAGGCTCATGGTCTTCTTCCATTTATTCAAGTTCCCTGTCCTTTTCTATTTTGGCAAATAAGCCACCAACAACACTTTTTATTTTATTCTTTCTCTATTTTGCTCTTTGTTATTTGATTTAGAGCCTACATCAATTAAATTCCCCACCTTACCTAGATATTTAGGATTAGGGTGATTAGTTTTTTTTTATATTTTAATTTTAATTTAATCCACACACTGCATCACGAAGATCAACTTTAGAAAAATTTAATTCCGTGTGGGTTTTAATAAAACTCTAATATGAATCTAGGAAAATAATTAACAATAAAATTCTAAGATCCATATTCGGCTAATTTGATAAGATTTATGGTTTAAATGAATAATTATTTAAAATCTTCAAAAGAAAATTAGTTAAAAATAATTTAATTTTTTAAATCAATATCCGGTTGATTTGATAAGATTTATTGTTTGGATTGATAGTTAGATAAAATCTTCAAAATATAAATAGATAATAAAAATTAGATTAAGTTTATATATTCGTATCTACGTGATCCGACAAGATCTTTGGTTTTGAAGTATTAAAACACAGAAAATAAGTAGATCAACTAATAAGTTTAGATATCTACATCCAAGTGATTCAATAGAATCCATGGTTTGGAGAATTAATTAAAAGCAAGCAAAACAAATTTAAATCAAACTAAGGTGTCAATTTTTTTGTGCTACAATAAAATTATTTTAACATAATCATACTCCTAAATCCTTCAAATTTGGGGAAAGGTCAAAAAAAGTTTTATAAGTTTCACAGCTTTTCTAGTTGAGTCTAATAATTAAACAAATTTTTATTTGAGCCCCATATGTTCTAAAACATGAGTTACATTGCTCCTATATTGGACTGGACGGGGTTGATGGGAAAACCAATGTGGCCCTTGACCGTTGTTAACTCTTGCCTAGTTTGTACATATTAAGGACTTAATTGTAAAAAATAAAAATTACATGAAAAAGTTTCACAAACACAAAATTATGAGTATTTAAGGCTTAGACAAAATTCTATCCATCTCACTACAGATAAACGTTTTTCATTGGGACATTTTGTCGAGCATGTTGCTTTCATTCTCAACTGGCCAAAAATCAAAAGAGGGATCTAGGAAGCCTTCATTCCATTGACTCGATTCAGCAATCAAGCATCAGACATCATAAAATTAATGGAGAAAACCAAGAAACCTCATTGAGCAAACGTATTTATCATGCATTTCAAGTGCTCGAATTTGGATTAAAGATGATGCCAAAATCTTTGGTTACAAAATGTAAAGATTTGGTACGAAGTTCAGAAATGCAGGCAAGCAAAGACGTTATAAAGGCAGATATTCGGGAGAAAGCCGTAAATGCAAAAATTTAAAAAGAGGGATCTGGGTGTTAATGCTTGAGCTCATTTAGCTTAATCAAAAGAGGGACTTGGGTTGGTTTTGAAACTTCAGTTTCAGGATGAAAAATTCAATCTTGGGAACTCAATCAATGAAATTTGAAGGCTCTCTCGTTTTTTAGTTCTTTTGTGCTTTCTTCTTATGGTTCATGTCTAGCTTATTCATTCATACCCAACTCCAATGAACTGTACTGGCCCATGACGAGATTGCTCATCATTTTTGGCCTTCAAGACCCACTACAACTAGCAAACAAGTGCAGCGACAGAGGCGGTTTGAATTGATTCCAAAGTGACATGAAAGATTCTCTCTTTGAGAAGTGGCGCTTCAAATTGATTTATGAACTAATTCAAGTCCACATTAGGCAGCTTTAGCGGCGGAAGACAAAATCAGAGGTGAGCATATCAAAATCTCTTTGAGGACAACGCCGAATGATTTGTAATAGATGCAGGCAAAGGCCGCGGCCTCGTCGGAGGTCTTGTAATGCCCATGCTCTGGTGAGGTGGCCGTATTTGGTGGTGAGGCCAAAAACGTGGGAAAGGCGTCAACGTCTGCCACTGAAGAGTAGAGAAGAGAAATGAAACGCGGTCGGTGACAGACCCTGAAGAGAACACAGGGGACCAAGGAAAACTGAAGGAGAGGACTAAAGTTCCCAAAGCTTTGTGTTTGTGTATGAAACTTTCATTTTTTACAATTAAGTTCACCTATATGTGCTAAGTTATAAGATTAACAGAAATCACATTTTTAAATATATAGGACTCAAATAAAAAATTATAAAGATATAGAACTCAACTAGAAAAATTATAAAAATTATAGTACTGATTTTGACCTTTTACCTTCAAACTCTTATAGACTATTTTAAGATGTCTAATAATTGACCTATCCTAAAAGCACATTGTTACAAGTTACAACGCGCCCATACGAGACTATGAGGTGAATGTGGGCACAATTTAGGCGAAACAAAAGAATAGAGGAGGGTTAGGCATCATATGTAAAAGATGCAGTTGATGAGGTACATTTTGCTATTTCCTGCGACCTCGAGCATGACAAAGGAGATGTGTTATGTATAGAAGCGTTGGTCATTCTCTGAGATTTGAAAGAGGCCCGTCGGCCGGGGCTGGATTCGCTGGTGCTTGAATTCGATAGGTTATGTTTAATTTTAGAACTGCAAAAGGAGTTTCCCCTTTTATATTTTATTTTGGTATCTTGCTAGATGAAACTAGTATCTTGAGTCCTCTTTAATTATTGTACTTTGTTTTTTCTTAGACAGCCTACGAAACGGAACCGCCCATGTCTTAGCTAGAATTAAAACGGCCTTTGTTCCTTAAATAGAACTGTTTGGGAGATGTTAGAGCATCTCCAATAGCTTTTTCATTTTACAGTTTTTTTTCATTTTAGGTAATATGAAGCCATTTTTCACTCCAACAGTTTTCCCATCTTATTATCTAAAATGGGGAATTGGATGAAAGAGAAGATCTCATTCCTTATTTCTGCAGAAATTTCAAAAATTTTTAAGGAATGAAAAATAACATTCTCTATTTCTCGTAAATGTTGTCTCATTTATTATTCACAACAATTAATTCATATTTTATATTCCTCAAAATTTCTTATAGAAATATAAACTTTTTATATGAAAATGTTATCTTAAAGACTCTATTTTATAAATTTATTTTTTTAAAAAAAAATTATAGTACAAATTAATATGAATATTTTTAAGTCAGACTTTAGTTAAAAAAGTTAAAAGTCATTTTTTGTGAAACAAAGGTAGTAAATTTTTATATTTTGCACAATATTTAATTATCAACAATTATTTCATTTTTTTTCAAAATTTCTTATAGAATTATATTTTTTTTTTTGAAAATTGAACCTAAAGACTCTATTTTATAAACATAGTTTTTAGATTTTTTATAATATAAATTAATATAAATATATTTAAGTCAAATTTTAGTAAAAAAAGTAAAATAGTCATTCTTTGTAAAACGGAAGGAGTAATTTTTAAAAAATTTTAATAATATTTAATTATACAATAATTAATCTACTCATTAATTTGAATTTGCTTTAAATCCATAATATTTAATTGCTATATAAAAAATACAAAATTCTACAAAATAGGAAAGCTATTGGAGTTGGAGCAAAAAAATTATAGAGATTTTACTTTTTGCTTCCCCATCTTATAAAAATTTTGGGGAAGCTGTTGGAGATGCACTTACTCCCTAATTGATTGTCGAATACTTTGAGCTTGAATGAATTCAATATTCTTTTTCCTCAAAACAAAGCTATATAAAGTTAATTTGGACAAGCCATATGACAGGAAGACAGGAAGACGTTAATTTCATTGTATTTTATGTGAAGTGGAGAATTGCAATAACCTATTTACTTATTAACCAATCCAAAATTTCTCATTTAACCAAATTAATTCGATTATTTCGCGCATGCTCGTTATATGTTTGCTTAATATAGCCAATCTAATCAATTCGTGCTGCTTAGTGGTGCATGTTTCTTTGGTTGCTGGTAGATGGGATTGTTGTTTATTGTGTGTGCTTCTCCATCTCAGAACAGAAGATTATGATGTTATGTTAGCCTGCTTGTTGTAATGGATATTTTTTTTCAACAAATTTAGTATTAAACAAATCTTAATACCTAATTAAAAAATTTTCACTCATAAATTTATTCAAATCAGTTAAAATTTCATTTTATTTTACTTTTGAGATTCATGTTGTATTTTATTAGTAAAATGATTAGTTATAATCGTAATATAGAATTATGAAACATAACATAATACATGCTTCCAAATCATAGATTTTTTAATTAAAAATAATTAACTAAAAATATTCATATCTTATCAGCTCACACTCTAATTCTTAATATTGAGGGACAATCTATTTAGAATAATTCACTTTTAATTTTAGTAAATATGGAACAAATTGATTTATTAAACCAACTTTTGAAGTAAATAACTCAAGCTATAAAACTCAATCATCAGTAAAAGAAATGACATAACCTAAATATAAAATAGCGTTTAAGTTATATTAATAAATTAACAGTTTAACCATTAACTTAATAAATACAAAAGAAAACAAAAAATAATAAATTGACCAAAGTCAAATCATCCGGAACCATACACAAAAGTGAAAAAATCATAGTGACTAAAGTTTTGTTTGAAAAACCAATAATGAAGAAAAGGAGCAAAATAGTTTAGGGACCAATAGAGAAAATGGAAAAAAAAAAACTTTAGATATTAAGAGTTTAACAATTGAGTTAATAAAAGAGAGGGAGGAGAGAGAGAGAGAGAGAGAAGGTTTTGCTAAAAAAACAAACAAACCATGGTGACCAAGTTTTGTTTTCTAAGAACTTTAGATATTAAGAGTTTAACAATTGACTTAATAAAAGAGAGGGAGGAGAGAGAGAGAGAGAGAGAGAGAGAGAGAGAGAGAGAGAAGGTTTTGCTAAAAAAACAAACAAACCATGGTGACCAAGTTTTGTTTTCTAAGATAATACAT
Source organism: Aquilaria sinensis (assembly GCA_005392925.1). Taxonomy (NCBI): domain Eukaryota; kingdom Viridiplantae; phylum Streptophyta; class Magnoliopsida; order Malvales; family Thymelaeaceae; genus Aquilaria; species Aquilaria sinensis. The sequence continues at coordinate 359,995 of SMDT01003169.1, read as the reverse complement.
AATAAAAAAATAATAAAAAGGTTTGGGGACCAAAGAAGCAAATGGAAAGACTATAATTAAGTAATTATTAAGTTTAGGACCAAAACGTCACACAAATCAAACATAGGGACCAAAATGGGAAGTAAAAGCAATTCAGCCATTCAAAACATGTTTTAGCATGAAAATGGAGAAATAACAACATAGGCCCTCAAGAATACTGTTGTCTTTCGAAAAGATGGCTGATCTTCAAAAGAAGCAATAACATCTCAAAAGAAAATAGAGAAAAAAAAAAGTGACACACACTATTTATTATTATAGATGATTCAAAATGTGTTTTAGCAAAAAAGAAACATGAAACAAAATGGAAATGGAGAAATAGCAACATAGGCCTTCAAAAATATTATTGTCTTTTGAAAAGATGATCAATCTTCCCAAAGAAGTAATTGCATCTCAAAAGAAAATAGGGAAAAAAAAAGTTATGCGCACTATTCATCATTGTAGATGAATAGTGCATACCTTGGCTTGGACCAAGTTCATTGTTGCATATGTAGTTTACTAATGTTGTATGAACAGTATCCCTTTTGGCAAAGTTTGGAGTCTAAAATGAGAAAAAAAAGTTTGCAAGGGCTAAAAGACAGTTAGACTATTACTCTGGAAAAAGAAAAAAAAGGAAGAGAGAACTCTACTCACTATTCATAAACAATGATCATCGTTCACAATTATTATATAGTACAAGGTATATGAAGATCGTGTGTTACGGTGATTCATATGATTATTACATAAATTCGTGGAAAGACATAGAGACTGTATATAACAAAAAATATGCTTTTAAGTTTCAACTCTTGTAATTTTCAAACAAAATAATGCTGACACCTTGTTAGGTAGAGGCTGAAGTAAAAAATGCAACTACCAGAAACATAAGAGAAACAAACCATGATTATTAATATTTTGTTTTAGAAGACAATAAAGAAAATGACAAAAAAAATTAAAGATCAAAAGAACAAATGCAAAGGTTTGTTGACCCATATATTGTAGTGGATATTTTTTATAATAAATTTTAATAATAACAGTGTGACACAAAACACGTTATGTGCTTGGAACAATAATGAAATAATAATGATAGAAATAATGGTTAAAGCTCCATTTTAGAAAACAACAATAAAGAAAATCGATAAAAAAAAGTTAGGATTAAGACAAAAAAAAATAAAAAACTTTAGGTATTAAGGATTTAACAATTGACTTAATGAAGAAGAAAAATGGTTTAACTAAAAAATAAACAAATTATGGTCACCAATGTCTTACTTTATAAAATAGTACATAAAAAATAACAAAAACAAAAAATTTTGCAGCTAAGAGAACAAATATAAGATTTAATTAAATAGTTATAAAATTCAAGTACTAAAATGTAAGACAAACATAACTCAAGTCCCAAAAATAAAAAATTAGAAAGTTAGGGAATGAAATTGCATTTAACCGAAAAAAATGTAAGACAAACAAAAATCAAGAAAATTGCAATGTTGGCCCTAAAAAAGGTAAGCGCCTTACGAAATGAGATAAAACAAAAAAAAAATCGCACTCTAAAAAAAGAGGAAAAAAAAAAGTCGAAAGCAAAAAAAAACTGCTAAACCATGACCCAAAACCAATTGAGCTCAACCAGCCCAAAATTGAGTTACTATTCATCCAACTATATCGATGTTCATCTTTATAATATAGTAGTAATATATAACAGGCATTTCGAATGTTGATCTTTTTAGTAATAAAAAAATTTCAATTGCCTGTTGATTTTGATATTATTTTTGTTTAAGCTTGCGGCCCTCTTTGGTAATCTTGGTTTTGTTTGAAATGACAAGCAATAAGAGCTTTCTTTTCTTAATTTGTGTTGGCTCAAGAGTGGAGTGAATTTGTTGCTTTAACATTTTGGCAAAGTTAAATTTTATAATCAAATTCACTCAAATAAAGATCAAGAATAAACTAAGCAAGTATGAGCAAAATATAAAAAGAGATAAGGAAAAGAGTGTACTTAAATTTATTAAGGTTCAACTCCACCAATTGGAGCCACGTCCTCTCCTCAAGCTTTCCCGATTGAAAGTTTCTCTATTATTACTTGATCACGATTGCAATGGTATTCTTTAAAATTTACATCCAACTAATCCCAAATTTTCTTTATGGCTAACTAGAAACCACTATCTAGTTTTTCTCAGAGCTAAATAGAAACAACTCTATAATTTTCTTTAAGAACCATTAGGAACCACACAATAATACACTTACTAGATATACAAGTGAAAGCACAAATCATGGTTCTTTTCTCAAATAATAAATACTTTGATGAGTATTTGATAATAAATCTTAGATTTTATGGCTAAGTCTTATGAACAAGGTTTTTCTCTATGTAGTAATACTTCTTTAGGGCCAAAGAAACATTGAAAAGCAGCTGGAAATGCTAGACAACTCTCTATAAAGTCTGCTAGCCGTTATTTTGTTTTTTGTGCTGGAAATAACACATTACAATTTGAGTTTAACAAATGAAACTTTGAATTCATCCTTCACTATTCTTCAACGGCTAGTTCTAACATGTAAAGAGCAACTAACGGATATAGGTATCGTCAGTGATTTGTTCGGGAGGATTTTGAAATTTGGGCTCCACTTGAGACAACTGAGAAAAAAATTCACAACATTAATGGATGATTTTAACAAGTTAACAGATATAAAAAAAGAAAAAATTGACTTCAGCTCTAGGCATTGAATTAAACTGAGCTTAACTTGTTAGAACTCTATCTTTGAACCAAAACTCATCTTATTTGAACCCAAACCTGATTAAATCAAAACTCCTTCAAATTACACATTTTTAACTCATTTCAAAAATAAGATTACACAATAAAATTCATTATTTTCTATTGAAATAACACATTCAAAGCTTCCAATTAAAAACACACTTGGTTGAAAATTGTGAAACTTTGAAGATAGAGCTTTAAACTACAAATTATTTTTTATCATCAAAACTAAAGTTATATTGATTGAAAAAAATCCAACAATTTGTTTAAGCGGAAACATGTCGAGTGAGCCACCTCAAAGGCCACCTCCATCTTAATACATCAAGTTGGAGGTTTTGCCCATCAAAGTCAACCCAATCAGGATCCACACCTCAAGATTTGACTCCCTTAGTCACAGAAAATAATATGCTCCTCAATTTTGTTTCTATTATGTCACTTTGTTTCTCTACCTATTGCATGATATATAGAAAAAGATATTTTTCTTCAACACAAAAAAATAGTATTATTTTCTCTTTACTATATCAAGCATAATTAACTATTGTATTGTTTGTTTGTATAGGATGGGTTCCGATTGGTGTCTTTAATGGAATAAATAAGATTGGTTCCATGGAGTTTGGATGCTTCATGATTTATGAACTCTGGTTCGTTGCTTATGTTGTTGGATCATTGATTTCATAAACTTTGTTTAGTTATTTGCATGTTGTTGGATTATGAAATTTACATTGTTACTTGTGTTGCTGGATTATGAATGCTATGAACCAAAGTTACTAAAATCGCGATCTTAATAATATGATCCCACAATCTTAACATAAAAAATTTTGTCAAAACGTTGTAGAATCAAAAGCATGGAAGGATTGTGGTACAATCGTAACTAGGATTATAGGATCGTAGGATCAAAAGATCTTACTGATCCTACTTGGGTATTGATTTTTGTTGTGGTAAGTTACATAGATGATCCCTAACATTTAATTATCATTTTATTTTTATCTCTAGTCTATTAAATATTCTGTTTAGATCCAAAACCTATTAAAAAGGTCATATTTTGGTTCTAAATCCATTAAAAAAATTTTATTTTGATCCCCAATTAGGCAAAATTTGTTAACTTAAGGTAACTGTCTAATAGCAACTTTTTAGAGCATAATTTAAATTATTTAGTAACCGTTTTACTATAAATTTAATATATATAATAATTTTTTTTACAGTTAATGGATATTTAAATTACCGGTTTTTTTCTCTTTATAAGTTGAACTTATTTCATTTAGGAAGAAAAAACTACTTATTTTAAATTATCTACTTACTATAAAAAAAAATATTATACATTTTAAATTTATTAGAATTCAATTACTAAATATTTTAAATTATGGGCATTTGTACTTTCTTTTATTTGTCAATAATATGTTTGTTAATGAATTTCTTTCAAACTTGTGTTGATTATTTTATTGGTTATATTGATGTATACGCTATTAAAGTTTGAATTTTACTCGTATTGTATAAATAATTATGTTGTACCATTGTTATAACACTTAAACTTTACTTGAGTTTATAATATAATTGATTTTTTACATAAATTACATTATTTAAACAAAAAATTTTAAGCTTTTGATAGGATCTTACGATCTTACGATCCCGATCTTATATGACAAAAAACGATCCTTAGTAGGATCTTGATCTTGACAACTTTGCTATGAACTTTACTTAGGTATTTGCTTGTTGTTGGATCATGAATGTTACGCGGATAATGACTTTTATTGTATACTTTGTCATGCTTGGTGTTGAATGTTTAAGGTCTACATAATGTAGAAAATGTGGATTTTTATGTTTCATTTTTTTATGAAATGTTACGTCAATAACTTGTTGCACGAATATATCTATGGGCATGGATTACCTACGAGCCACGATGCATGTGAGAAATCTCACCCGCCGGCGGATAAAATAAAAAATGACAGATAAGAGAACATAAGATGGCACGGGCAGTAAAAAAGGGATAACCGTACCCATCCCTCATGGCCACGATCCTCCAAGCTGGGATACACCCACTCTTCTTCTTGTGAAGATGTCAATGGCAGTCTGGCATGAAATTCCCAAAGTATATCTAGGTTTCTTCTATAATCACGTATAATGAGAGCATTCTTTCTATGTTCTCTTTTTCCTTACGTTATTTGTATCTCTAACAGTCTCCTTCCCCATAATTTTTATAAACAGGGAAGTAAATAGTAAAATTTTCATAATTTTTTTCTATCAACTGTAACAGCTTCCTTATTTTATAAAATATTATATTTATTACACAATAATTAAATATTATAAATTTAAAATAAATTTAAATTAATGATTATTTTAATTATTATATAATTAAATATTATATGAGTTTGCCTTGCCCTTTGTCCTCGTCTATCAATTACTGTACCTTTTATCTATTGACTTGGTCAACTCTCAACTCTTTCCTCCGGCTACTGCTTCTCTGCCGCCACGGCCTCTGCTTCAGCCGCTTCGGCAGCCAGCCCGGGCTGCAACAAGAAAGTGGTAAAAAGCATGTGCCGATACCCATTTCCAACCACAGTCGGGTACTGAAACCCCATCGGCTGGCACAGGTCCAATCGACAGCTTGGTGCCCCCAACGAGAACATTTCGGTTCCGACCACTGTGGCGGAGGAGGTGCCGAACGGACATGAAACAGATGGCGTCGAATTTCTCATGGCCTTGGAAGAAAAGGTTACCTCGTGCAAGGCGGGGATGGTGTCGGAGCCAGTGGCGGCGATTATAGAAGGCTCAGCGTGGTGGAGGAGCCACTCGATGGTCTGGCCATCGGAACGGTGGCCGAGCTCACGAGTAAGCCTCGAAGATCCAGGAGGTGCAGAGAGCCGGCATCCTGACGTGGCGGTAGAGGTAGCCGTCTTAAGCTTGCCTTTCCCTTTGTCCTCGTCACCCTTGTAGTAGCCATCACCCAGCCGAGTACGGCGGAGCCGGCGTAGTCGTACGACGACTGCTAGAAAATGGCATAGGTCCAACTTTCCGGAGAGCCATCGATGATGGCCTAGGGGCGCTGCTAGAGGGTTTCTTGGTTCAAGAAGGGAATCGGCTATTGAGATTGATAGAGCAAGGCCTTAGCGGAATCGGACGGACCAGCATGCGCAGAGGTGGAGGTGGCGGAGGACTGCGGCAGCGGCTGCAGAGGGAGGAAAGATCGGTGGTCATGAAAGCTTCTGTGACAGTGACAGAAGCATTGTCGTCTGCCCAGAGATTCATCGTCGGCGGGAGCTTGTAATCGGTCATTCCATAAACAAACAGAGGGAAGGAAGTGAGAGTCTGGAGTGGAAAGAGCGATGGAGGGAGGAGGGAAGGAAGAGGAATTGGAATTGATGAAACTTCATACGTTTGATCACTGGAAAAAGTGGAAAACGTAAGAAAATGATTGCTTTTTCATTCTCTACAATTTTTAAAGTTTCTACGGGTATGGGAACGAGATCTTCACTTTTATCTCAATCTTTATTTTAGAGTATGAGATAAAAAAACTGTTGGGACGAAAAAGCCCAATATTCTCTAAAAATATAAAAAATTTCCACAATGAAAAAACTCTTGGAAATGCTCTAATAAAAAATTTTAATGAATAATAGGTATAAATCATAAAAGTGCGCCCACCTTTCACATGACTTCCACCTAAAAAAATTTTGTTACACCAAAGAGAGGCCCACTTGACTGAATACGCTTAGGTGCTTGGTTTTTGGTTTTCCCTAAATTAGATGGTAGGTTTTTCAATCAGTAATGTATTGTTATTGTCAAACGATACTACAAATTTGAAAACCGAAATCGGTGTCGGAGGCTTTGGACAAATTGGAGATGGGCTGCTCATAAACCTTGGGTTCGCATAGCAAAAGCCCAACCCAACAAGGAGATAAGACAAGACGAAGTCCAATTTTTCCTGTCTACGTATCAGCCTGCCGTTAGACAATTTCGCGAAGCAAATAACGCACCCCGAAATATTCTGAGAAAGGGAGAAGAAACGATTGCAGTTAATTGAGTCGAATCAATCGCACCATTTGCCTCTTCCCCCTCAACTGTGAATTCAGGACCCTCCCGTTACATATTTCTGTTTTTGCGATTTTTACGACGACCAATTTTCTTAGATCATAGGCTAAAATCAAAATTAATCCACAAATTAAACTCCCCGGTAAGTGTTTCCCCCCTTTTTAAGATGAAGATGAAATAATCTTGTTGCATTTGCTTGTAATCTCTTTTGGTTTTCCTAGTTGATTCCTTGCGTCTTATATTTAGCTTGGACTTTTAATTATCTAAATTTTTATTCTTTGATAGAATTTGATGTTGTGGAATATGTATGGCAATTTCACCTGTTCATGTTTAAGCATGATCATTTATTCCAGGTTTTTATCATAATGTGCAAAATTTTAATTTTTGATGACATTCCTGAAGCGATCATCTTGTAGGAAAACAGCTGCTGATTAAGCATGATAAGTAGTGGGGATGAGGAAATGTGAAGAGGCACTTGGTGAAGCTAAGCTCTTAGTAGAGAATGTGAAATAATGCATACAAATACATCATTTTAGATCCTTGGCTGATGTTTTCTTGTCCGTTGCCTTGTCCTCATTCATTTGATTACAGTTTACTATATGGTTACAGAAATGTTACACGAACAGACTTAATTACAAAAAGATCTTGCTCTGCTGGGGTCTCCGGAGAAGCTTTGCTACCAACCGACGCGAAATGGAAACACAAGATTCGTGTAGGCTTAGTTGATTGATTAACATAACTGTTACGCCATCATCGCAAAGAAGTCTACCGGACAACGTAGAAGAAAGGGCTTCTTTTGCTGATTGAGTAGGATGAGCCTTCAAGATCAAGGGACTAACTCTTCCCCAACAGACGTATCGGTGAGGAGGAAACGTGGCCATCCAAAAGGGGAACAGAGCGAATCTCAAGAAGAGGATGCAGCTGTGTCACCTTCATCTGACAGCACGAAGAAGAATAAGCAAACGGTTTCTGTTGGCGGCGCTGCCCCTGATGACATGCTCGGTCGTGTTATCACCGGAGTGATTGAAGGTTCTTTTGATGCCGGGTACTTTCTCAATGTCAGGTCAGTTGACACTGACACCCATCTCAGAGGTGTTGTGTTCATGCCAGGGAGATTCACGCCTGTCACTGCCGCAAATGACATAGCTCCATGTGCTAAGATGTACCAAAGGGAAGAGATGCGTATCCCATCTTCAATGGAGAAACTTAGCAGCGAAAAACCAGTTGAGGTTAAAGACAGTATTACAATGGAGGATGAGAAGCAATCTAGTAGCTTGCAAACAGATGAGGTAAGCCCTCTTGTCATGGAGAAGGTCTTGGAACCAGACACTTTAGGGGCTGAAGTTGGGAAAGGTAAGGAACTTGAGAGTGACAGGATGGAGAAACACATCAGTGTGGCAGGGTTAACTAATGCATCAGTTGGAACACTAGAACAATTATGCAACACCTTACCAAGCAAGAAAGCCAGTAACCCAGATTCCATGGTGGAACAGAAGGCAACTAGTTCGGAACCAAAGCCTGAGTACCAACAAACTTCCTTGTCCGTTGTACAAGAACACGTGAATGACAGTGGTGGTGAGGCAACCGAAATTCATGCTCCGGATGGAAAAGGGGATTCTCTTGAACAAGGTACACATGAAGATGCGGGACAGGAGCCTAGTGCTGGAATTGTGGTTGAAGATAAGCAATCCAACAGAGATGGATTTCCTGAAAGTTATGCTGCTAGAGCTGTCATGGCCGCTTCATGCTCCACATTGATGCCTAGTTTACCAATGATGCTGGCTGCATCCAGTACTAGTCCTACTCGATCTGATCTGAAGCCTGTTTTGAAAGAGTCAGTTCTTCCAGTCAAGGTTCTACTTGAAGCCCGCAATTCTACTGTCGACATCACCAACAATGTCAAAGAAAATACAGACCAAACCTAGATTCTTTGCTCCAACCGGGCTAACTTGCTAGTAGAGAATGCCAAGGGAGCAGACTTGCACTTGTGGTTGTGGCTTGTCTGTGACTGGATGGTCCAGAGCTAAGCTAAGTCAGACGTCTTGTTGCAAAACAACTAAAATCTATAGGCCAATCTTAGATTAATTCTTTGCAGCTGCTATGGTTTTTACGACTCTGAAATAAGAAATAGTAGCACAGAAATTGATAATTGATCATATACTTTTTTTTTTATGGAGATCCTATACTTTTTTTTTTTTATTGTAGCTCATTTTGTTTTCTGTTTTAAGCATAATCTTTTTCTTTTATACATTTTGACACTGTTTTTTACATTAGTAACTTTAGGTACAAATTACTTTATATATATTCTTACTAGGATTCTAGACCCTAATTATATTCATTATAATTCAATAAAAATTCAGTTACAATTCAGTCATACTTAGGGGTGATAATGAACTGATCATTTATCGAATTATTCGAGTTTGAGCTCGAATTCATCGTTAACGAACTAAGCTTATCGAACTTCGAACTCCAGCCCTAGCCAATTTTGAGATTTGAATACCTTATTGAATCGAGCTTAAACATATTAGTGTTCGATTTGATAGGTTTTTGAGCCTATCGAACCTTATATAATATTAGTATAAATGTGTTTAATTTGTCTATTAGAGTCATTAAATATTATTAAATAATACTAAATATAATTACTTTTCAAAATGAGCCCCTCGAGCTCGAGCTTGAGTATGCTTAATTGAGCCTGAACTAAGCTCATGCATCGAGCTCTTTAACAGGTTTTTCAAACCTCTCGAACATTCAAATTGAGCTCAAGCATCATTCTGAGCAGAACCCGAGCATCATTTCTTTGAGCTTGTCGAGTAGGGACATAGTAAATTTTTTTAAATTTTTTATTAGTAGTATGTAGTATGATAAAAATTGTAAAAAAATTAAAGTTAGATACATATTTGTAAATTATAACATTAACTAGGGACTTTTGCGTATTTTATCATTTTTTAAAGTTTTAACATTAACTAGAATTAGAAACACGCAAATTGCAATTCGCAAACCAACCATTCCCTCCTAGCTGCAATGCTCTGTCCCTCTGTTGTTCAGTGACAACAACTACGAGCTATTTGATCTAGCTCGTCAGCAGTGACCCAGCTATCTTGAGTTTTTTCTCCCCATCGCCAATAACACAAGCTTCCTTCTATCCATCTCCACCTTTGACTTCGAATTTGAGTTTTTGGAGAAAACGTCTACACGTCCAGCAGTCAAGTGGTGAAAGAGATTGGGCATTCTCTTAAATTTCCTTTCTTTTTCTTTAATACTTTGTTTCTTTATCAATTACTCACTCAAATTTGCAAATAAAGTGTACTAAATCAGTCAATAGTGAAGCTAAGATCCCATGTTTCTAGTTTTGGGTTTTATAGCTCATTTGTTCTTGAAATTGAATCTTCATTGTTCAACAACTTGTTCACTGCTTTGCTTGAGAAATAAGAATTATAGAAAATTACATATTGTGCTAAACATTCATGTGATTGACTTGTATGCATATGTTATTGGAGAACATGTGAAGAACCATAGACAAAAGTTAGTATTAATTACAAACAAATTTATCATTATAATTTTTTTTGCATAATTTTAGAATAATTTAAATCCAATTGCCTTGTGATTCCCAAATCATCATGATAAAAATTTTCTTTTCATTGTTGTTCTTGTTCGATTTTTCATAATAATTAGAAGAGTAAATTTGAGAATATTTGTTGTTGTTTTTAAGTAAATTAGTTGAAGGATATATAAATTTCTTCTATTTTATGATTGCAGAAACTTTCAGTTTGGATTCTATACTTGATAATTTTAGAGATTTGAAGGAGTACCATTTTAAATTCCAAACTAAATTATTGTAGACATTTGAATTTCATAAGTTTATATATTACATTGTTTAATGTTTTATATTATTGATCATAAATTTATACTTGTTAACAACTTCTCAATACTCACACTTTCATCTTATGCCCCCTTGCCAAGATTCCTGGCTACGTCCTTATCGTTGAGCCAGAGCTCGAGCCCAAGCACCCCTCAACGTAAAACAAGCCGGACTCAACCCCAAGGTATTCGACTTAGCTCGGCTCAATAACACCCCTAGTCGTACTATGATGAGAAAAACTAACATATATGAAAATATGTACTACATGATTGACTAAGCTTGAGGAGAGTCTATATTCATGTAATTTAGAAATGCTGATGAACCAAGGTACCTAGGTGTTATAATTTGTTCATGAAGCCAACCAACATGTTTTTGTTAGGAACTCTTTTTCTCTTTGTTAAACTTTATTTAGTAATTGATTTTATTTTCTTAAATTTTTTAATTGGATGCCAAAAAGTAAAATTGTTCAGTTTGAGAATCTTTTACATAATTCTTTTGTTTTATGTCAATACTTCACTCTCATGCTCTACTTTTGCTCTTAACTGTTACTTCTATTTTCATTTTCACAATATTTTTATTTATTTTAATTTAAAAAAGGAACATTTTTTTAACTCTCACTCCCATTCCCCACACTAACTTTCAGTACGTTTTTGTGTGGCTTAGGTCTGATCTAAGTAGTCAAATCCAACGAAGATCGCTCTTAGCGCGAACTTACGACCGGCTGTAGACAGCAGCTGTTTGGTGTTTTGATTAAGAAAGACGAATATGATTGGTGCGTGTAGAAACGCGCTCCATGATTCGCCTTGGTTTGTCACAAAAACCGATTTTCCAAAATCCGAATTTACATATTGACGAGCCATTCAGATTCTAAAGTTATTATCGCAGTTGTACCCCGGTTTTCACGAACCGCTCTGAATCGATCTCCAAACCCCAAAGAACTTCCAAGCGTGCAGAGTCAACAATTGAATCGTTTCTTCAGATCAAGTTAGAAATCGGAGTCGAAATCGAAATCAAAGTTCCAATCTTCGCGTTATTTCAGATTATTTATCGATTAAATGGCTCAGGCAGTGGAAGAATGGTACAAGCAAATGCCCATCATCACTCGCTCCTATCTTACCGCCGCCGTCGTCACCACCATCGGTTGCTCTCTTGATGTTAGCAATTCTCCTTTCCTTCTCCTCGTTTCTTGCCTCCTAGAGTCATGCCTGGTTTCTAGGGTTGCTTTTCTTGCGTCCAAATATTTAATTTAGGGTTGTTAGTTGCAGTTCTTTGTGTTTTTGTTGATGGGTATGATTGTTTTTGGCCAATTTGAATTTAGGTCGTTTTAATTTCCCAGCATTTAGCGTATTTCGTCGTCCTTTGTGGTGACTAATGATTATTTGAAGTTCCGCCGCTTATACTTATTTTGTTAATCCTGATACCGAGTAGCAGGAAATCAGATACTTGTGGAGTTGTGGTTTTAAATTTCAGCTCGACGATGAAGTAATTTTGGGATTTTCTGATTTATATTCTCTTGGTTTTCTGTAGATAATATCTCCCTACCATCTTTACCTGAACCCTATGCTCGTGGTCAAGCAGTACCAGTTCTGGCGCCTTGTTACGAACTTCCTCTACTTCCGAAAGATGGGTAAATTTCTCCTATTTGCTAGCCCCTTTTATTTGAACCTCAATAGACACAGCTCTTAGCTTGTGTCACATGTGAGATTCTGCAGTTCAAAAGAAAGCTTTATTTGTGACTAATGCCAAAGAGACAGAACGCATGAATATGTTCTTTCTTTTACAAGGGACTTAAGTGGTGTTTATTCATCTAGAATGTTTAGTTTCTGTAACTTCTGTGAGTCTGATATCCTTATAAAAGGCATAAATTTGGTAAAGTCAGACTCATCCTGTAAAATTCTCCAACCGCCATTCGTTTGATGTGGCCGCTTTTTCCCTAGTTTTGGTTCAGTGCTTTTAGTAGTATCAGACTCTTAGGTTATTGTTGCATTGGATTTTTTCAACCTGCTATCAGATGTTAGTGTATTGGTGCATTCATGTTAATGTTAGCTTCAGTAGATGAATTGAATTTGTTGGCGTTTTCTATGTAATTGCACTTAGTTCATCTTCATCTAATTACAGCATGACAAGCAAAGATGCTTCTTCAAAAAATTGTATAAACTCTTAACATGATTTGTTTTCTTCTTATTTGCAGATTTGGATTTTATGTTTCATATGTTCTTTCTTGCTCGATACTGCAAGCTCCTTGAAGAGAATTCTTTTAGGGGAAGGACTGCAGACTTCTTTTATATGCTTTTGTTTGGAGCTTCTATCTTGACTGGCATTGTTCTTCTTGGAGGAATGATACCTTATCTTTCGGAATCATTTGCAAAAATAATATTTCTTAGCAACTCATTGACATTTATGATGGTTAGTTCCAAAATTTACATTCTTGAGTGTATACCTGCGTATATTTGCCAATGATTGCTATTTAGGAGCTTTTCTGGAAAGCTTCTTAGTTTCTTAAGTTTTGCAGGTTTATGTGTGGAGCAAGCAAAATCCATTCATCCATATGAGTTTTCTGGGTCTCTTTACCTTCACGGCAGCTTACCTACCATGGGTATTTACCTTAGCTATTCATTGATACCTGATTGTCAACACTACATTCCTTTTTCATCATTCTGGTTTCGCTTCTTTTCCTTTCTGTCTCCTATTGTAAAAGCAAGTAAGCAACCACATCATGTCTGAACAATTGCTCTGTTAGCCATCAGTTATATTCATATCCATGAAAATTTGTCCCTTGTTTCTTTTTCAGGTCCTTTTGGGATTCTCTGTCCTTGTGGGTGCTAGTGCCTGGGTGGACCTCCTGGTTAGTCTCATTTCTCATACCTAAAACTTCCTCTACTGTGCTCACTGTTGAACCAGGGAGCATTTATATTCTGAATGGACCAATATTGTTGTCAAAATTGGGTTTTGACTTCCCTTGGACCCCCCCCCCCCCCAACCTGACATCCTCTTCTGACATGATATTCGGGGTTGCGTTAGTCTTCTTGATATTATTATCCAACTTTGATTGATGGCTTATTTCTTTTTCTATCTGATTTTGCATTTTTTAACTTGAATACTGTATATTTGTTTCCCCAGGGAATGATAGCTGGTCACGCCTATTATTTTCTCGAGGATGTATATCCTAGGATGACAGGACGCAGGCCCTTGAAAACACCATCATTTATCAAAGCACTCTTTGCGGATGACGCTGTTGTTGTAGCAAGGCCGGCAAATGTGAGATTTGCCCCACCACCTGCAGAGGACCTTCACCAAGACTAATTTACTGCACAAAATGTCATGTGGGTAGAACAACTGCCTTTCCCCAATATTTTCTTGAATGGATCAAGGGCCTCGGCAAAGATGCAGTCTGCTGGCCTCTTAAGATCCTTTCTCATTAAACTGAGGATTGCTGTGTATATGTGATATTTTCTGGTGCTACAGCTTTGCGGTTTTGAAGCTAGAGTTTTGTAACTTAATCTAAGTTTATTATTAGTACAGGGAGCTTTTTGGCTCATAGTTATGTAGAAGTCGAGAAGATACGCTATGTATGAAAACTTGACTCCCAAGACAGGTATTTTCAGAGAGGCCTTGCAAAATGGTTGCGCGATCCATTGAGAAATTATCCCGGTTACGTGAAGGGTCCTTCAAGACCTTACAAGTTCTCACTTTGTATATAGATTTTTGTTGCAATAACAATATTGGGTGAATTATAAAATGTCCACTGAGATTTAGTTAAAATTATACTCATTTCTCTTTTATATAAGAAACATCTTAAAAATTCCTTACAATTACGGATGTAAATGAATTAAATAAACACGAAGAAGCAATGTTCATATTCGTTCTTAACTTTTAGCAAATATGAACAATAAACGAACATAAGTTTTTTGTTTATGTTCGTACGTTTATTAATAAATGAACACGAACAATTAAAGTTGATAGCTACTATCAATCTGAATTGGAACGAGTCTGGCAATGACTAACAGAACAATAAATGATAGTGAAAGAGATTACAGGTTAACGCTATGAGACTTGGTTTGGTGCTGCAGCAGATTCACACTGTGAGGGAAATGATTAATTATGTTTAAAAAATAAAAACAATAGATTAATTTGATGAAGATTGGGGCATAATTATGTGCATGTGTGTTGTATGTAGCCACTCATAAAAATAGATGATATATAAAATATATATAATAATATATGTACAGCTAATATATAAATAAACAAACAAATAAATAAATGAACAATAACTGAATTATTCGTAAATGTAAATGAACAAACAAAATCTTATTCATGTTCATTCGATTAACTAATCAAATAGAAAAATCTGTTCGCGTTTGTTTATTTAACTAAATAATTAAATAAACAAACATGAACATAAATGAACTCCAATCGAACAGTCCGTCGAATATTTTGTTCGTTTACACCCTTAGTTACGGCCTCAATAAACCTACGGTTACCCCTTTTAAGCCCATTTTGGATTTTAAGACCAATGGACTAATTGCATTTTGAGGTTTTAGTTATTGTCTAAGATTTCACCTAACATACGCAAAGACAAATTATCCCATCAACAATTACTGCCGTATTGATACAGACCTGTTAAATCGACCATAATACTTGGCTCTAAAAACTCAACCTTCAAGTTTCCAGGCATCTTAGGAGCCAAAGCTTTCAGCAAAATCAGGCAATTGTGTGATGAACATATAGCTTGCTGTAGAAGCTTACTCTGTTCCGGAATAGCATTTAACACATCCGGATGGCAATGCCCACACGACACAGTAATGATCCAAGCGAATCCAAATACCGCCACCCACTGTCATCAAACAAATATTGCTTCTTTCCTTTTACAATATTAAGCTACATAGACAAAAATAATAATAATCTGTTAATTTCCTTGTTGAGAAGAGTTGACGAGAGAAAACGGGCAAGTGCCTGATTCGTTGAAACTATTAACTTACTGGTTTCTGATAGTAGTAGACGAGAGAGGGACCTAAGAACTTCTTGGCTCTTGCGCTTCTGGAGCACTTCTTCCTCGAGACGTCCGCTGTATGGATTTGGCTGGTAATCGAACCGCAGAAGCTGCGATGGCAAGTGGTCGCCTGCTGATACGGTATAAGTAGTTATGGATGATAAATAATTGGCTTGATGAGGGCGAGAACTGATTCCAAACTTGGCTTATTCTACAGTGACCATAAATCACCGTCATGATCTTTAGCTTTAGTAATTACTCTAATAAATTTTCAAAATTGTGTGGATGAAAAGAAAAAGAGAATAATAGTCAATTTCAAAAAAAAAAGTGGTGTTCTTAATTAAAGGGATCTAAAAATTTGAAAATATATAAGAAAAAATCGGTACAAAGATTGCAAGAATAAATAAGAAGTGAGTGGTAATTAATTAAGGAAAAATAATTGGAAAAAGTAAGTGATAAAAGGATTAATATATAAAAAACATATTATCTCCTTTGAAAACCACAATTTATGAAGTAATTTATATATTAGGTGAAATCTTAAATAATAACTAAAATTTAGGACCTCAAAGTTTAGTCCATTGGTTTTGACATCTAAAATGGGCTTAAGGGGTAACTGAAGGTTTTATTGAATCCTCAGGGGTTGTTAAGAAGTTTTTGAAACAGAGGGGGGATAATTATAATTTTGACCAAACCTCAAGAGGCATTTTGTAATTCACCCTAACAACATTTATGTCCGTCACGTTTCCATTTTGGGACGATCTAAAACATCACAACATTTCACTTTTTATTTATTTTTACTTAACGAAAGAATTGTATCAATAATATTATGGATTGAGAGAATAAAATAAAATTTTTGAAACAAATTTGAAATTGTGATAACATATTCCGAATGAAAAATTAGAGTGGTCTTAAACAAGGTGAACACAATTGCTTTAGCGCAAATGAGATGGATGTGGAGAAGTATTTTTGTTTGCTTAGAATAACTGGATAATGGCAGCATCACAACCTCTAATGACTGAGTCATAAATCAACATGGGCTAAGACTTAAGAAACACCACTTGCTAGCACGACCTTTTCCGCCTCAACTGAATCATCTATGGAGTATTATTTAACACAATGCCCCCAAATTACAGCCATTATCCTTGAATAGTACATCTGGAAATCAAGGAAACAAATACGCCGGCATTCGAGTCACACTTCTAAGCATACAATAATGCCAAATCCTAATAAACTCATAAAGCAACTAACACAACTAATCAACTTTTCTCCTTAGTTGCAACGCGACCTATCTCAAAATAAGACCCATGAAGAGATCAAGTAAATAATCTTCCTCCAGCAATCTGCAAAACACTACTTAAATCTAATATACATGTGAAAAAATGTCTCCCGCACCATGTGCCGATGCATAACATCTCATGCGGGATTTGTCGCTTTGCTTTTCCATTTATAATCAGCTTTGCACCAAAACTTCAGGCTATGTGGATAAAAAATGACAAGCTACCGGACGTTCCCGCTATCGAATCGGGTGATACTGGGCAGACACTCTTTTGGGAGGCAACTTTCGCAGGATGTACAGAACCAGAGCTGAAGGAAGGATCTCAACAAGCTGGCATTCGAACAACATGACACAACTCTTAGAAAACAAGGGGGCCAATTAGGAGTTGTAGAAAGGTAGTCAGTCCAGTTGAGTACCATGTAGTAAATCAAGTTCAGAACTGGGTGATCAAGAACATCAAGTGATGCATCTGAATCGAAAGCAGATAAAACAACCTGCATGATGACCAATAGCGATCATAAGCAAGCAGCATACATGACACTAATAAATGAAGGAGTTGCAAAATTGCTGTTCCCTGCAGTGGATGAAAGTGGTCAAAATAACACATATGAACTGGAAAAGACACATTTGGACTCAATTAAAGACTCCAAAATGATAGATAATCCATAATACAAGAACAGGAGGTGCCTCGAGCACTTGCAGGTGCTATTTATAAACAGGAAAAATATCTGTCCCTCCAAGATAGGTTAAGAGTAACACTTATATCTTAACAATATATAGGGTCATATGACAACACAAACTAGGAAGTCAACTGCTGCCAACAGATGGCTGCCATACAAGTACAGCAATGTGAGAAAAGCAGTTATATACCAGGGAGAGAGAGATTCTGAACCTACCACAAAGCATCTGAGAAGGAAGCAGGTGAAACAAATTCCCGTGACAGATCCAACCTTTAAAAAAGCAAACACAAAGTTAGTGTGTTGCCTAATCTTCCAAGGAGGTATAGAAATGTTGTTTGATAGCACAAATAAGCTAAAATTTATCCTCTCCAAAATTTCAAAATGGTTATCGTGAGTCCTGTGAGACAGAGTACCTAGCATATATGTACTGTCATTCATCAGTTCAGTAGATGCTTCATTCACAACTGATCAAGGTTAAGTTTTATGAACAAATTCCAATAGAGAGATGTTTTGGTTTGTTTGTCCATATCCAACATGGACCAACAGTTCTCCACTGTGCAAGAAATTAAATGCTAGATATGGAGGAAGTGGAGGATAAACCCAAGTTCCAAGTAACTAGAAGAAAGAAAAGCCTCTCAGAAAATCCCTAGACATGGAATGCTAGCATTTGAAAATTTAGGCTGCTATCCATATAATCATGTGTAACACCAACACTAAGCACAATGATATTCCACTTAGCGTACATGAACAACCCAAGGGAAGATCAATGGTAGATTAGGATTTACAACTTGAGGATTAAGTGGTTAAGACAGAGAACTCTCACAAATGAATTCTATAAAAGTATGATAAAAGCAGCAAACCTCATGAAGCTTCTTTCTTCTCCCTTTTGACTCAATTGGGAAGCGCCTCAGCATGAAAAACAATCTGGAATCATCTAAAGGATGTAAGGATATTTGATACAGAGCATCAAACTGAGAATAAAAGGAGAGCAAGCTACAAAACAACCGGGGAGATCAAGGGAGGGAAAAAGTAATCGCCAAAAGAACATTGACTTTGAAGAAAAACTTACCTTCCTCCATATAAAAGAAATCCCAATGCAGCTACGAAAGAGACCACTGAGCAGTAAACCAACAAACAAAAGAGGGATTGAGAGAACTTAAAGCCAAAACTAAATTCAACCTTATTAGGAAAAGCAATAATAGTGTTAACTTTCTGGCAGTAATCTCATGAAAATTCTGACTAGAATACACCATTGGCCTCACCTGCAATGAATATTTTCCCAACGCATTGAACCACACTGTTGTTATCAATCCATAGGTATATCCAAATGCAAACCTGATGTCAATAACCTCAGTAAGGTAATTTCTCAATCAGGCACACGAACGCAAATTCAACCAATTCAACCAAATTATCCTCCACCAAATAATGCTGCACAAAGCTGTGGAACTCAAAATCAAGAGTAACAATTCTTTTATTTTAAATTCTTTTGTTTATTTTCCCTTAATAAACTCTTAAACAAGCTGACTGTGTAAAATAAAGAGCTAGAAGTGCCGGTATGCGTTTTTCTCATTACCATCTTGAACTTATAGCAGTTAACCCAATTCTTTATTGCTTTTCATCTCAATATTCATGGATAGAGGAAAGCGCAAATTCCAATAAGAATCACAAGAAATATGAGCTAAGCTCTATGCCAGAACTGGACAGGACTTTATGCATTGGACCTGTCTACGTACATGAAACTAAACATGCTCCAGAGCAGACGCAAATTAAAAAATTGGGTCCAACTGGCAGCAGTAAAGTGCACAGCCAGATGGATTGTACCTGTACGAAGTAGATTGCACCATTGACTGCCATGTAAAAGACTCTAAGCTTATCTGTCGGTAAGCTTCTTGCCTGTTCATAAAAGAGATAGACATATCTGATATTAATCAAAATAACAGCATTGATTACAATGTTTCAAGCAAACCAATAAATGTAGTGGCTACCTGGTGATAAATTTCGGCCCAAAAGAGGACAAGTAGTGTGTATGTTGAGAAAAACAGAAGGCCTGGGAGGTCCAGCAGTACATAAGTAAGAACCTAATCCAAGATTCAGGAACCGCACATTAGTAATGGGATCTCTCATTTTGAAATTCACTTGGTTTTGAAGTTTCCTTTCTGCTCAAGGAAGAAATATTTTATGCCTTAATTTATGCAACACAGTCTAGCTCTTTCGTTCTGTGATTCTGAAACCAGTCAATAAACCAGCAGAACTATACAAGCTTAGTTCAACCAAAAAGCTGAAGTAAACAAATAGACTACAAAAGGTAAAGAAATGGTGAAGGGTAAGGGAGGCAGATAGGAAACTTGTTCATCATCATATCAGCCATCAAACAGATTTGTACAATTCGACAACAAACTGCAACCTTCGAAGTCCAAAAGAAGAAGAAACATAGGACGGAAAACAAAAGTTGTTTATGCTGCTAAAAACTAACCTTCGGGTGCAATAAGAATACTACTTTGTGAAATCCAAACACAATTGCTCGAACTGTGATAAAAATGTTGAAAGGAAACTCTGAGTTAGCACAACATATACACATTTAACTCCCCCCGCTCATAACCTCCAAAAGATAACGATTACAAAGGAAATCACTCTACTTGTCTTAATGACCAGAAAGTTCAACCTCACCTCCATTGACAATAAAGTTCATAAGATGGAAAACCTTCTGGGTAGTCCAACCGTATTCGGGCACTCTCAATTCAATTCGTATCAATTGTATCTGCAGATCACAAATGATAGCAACTAGAGCAGCATTAGAAATTCAGTTGACTAGCTAATACGTTGCCAGAAAGATGCCAAAGTCTTGGATAACTGGGACAGAAAAGACAAGTTTGATAATTAACGGCACGGTTGCTGGACTAATCTGAACCGACTCAAGTAAGATCTTCCACTACAAGTAGAAGCCAAGTGTGAAGAGGTGAGCCTAAGGGCAGAGATCCAGGAAAAAGAGACAGAAATCAGGAACTCCAACAGGAAAAGATGAGGGAGAGGAAAAGCACCAGAGCGACGGACGAGACGAGGGCATAAGCAGCGCAGAGAGTGTAGAAGATTCCATCCTGCCACCGAGTGGAATTGTTGATCTCGTCCCACCAATTGGAAGTCGAAGCTCCAGCAGATTCCATAGGAAGAAAACCTGGAAAGAGTATTGGCGGCCTCACCATTTTCCCGGGAAAGTCAAAACTCGAATCCCGACAGAGAGGGAAGGGAGGAGAGGGGAAGGTGAGGATCGAGATAGCACACGAGGAAAGACAACTCAGTCACGACAGGAGATGGAGTGGGTTGGACCGTTGGAGTGAGTTCAGTTAAGTTCACCGGTCGGTCTAAAGCAGAGACTGGGGAAGTGGCAAGCATTCAGCTTCCACTCACACTCTTCTCTCTCTCTCTCTCTCTCTCCCCCTCTCAATCTCAACTCTGTGAGTCTCACCTCACCTACGTTTCTTCTTCGATCTTCGTCTCCTCATTAATCGAGTAAGGTAGGGTGGTTGCTTTGCGTCCTAGTTTTCATTTTCCTTTTTTACAGTTTATTTATTTATTTTTTATCGTAATGTTTTTACATTTATTATTTATTTAAGTACATAAGTTAAAGGGAGGCTTGAAGACTTTGGTTAGGTAGCATTCTCAACAGTGTTATATGATACATTTGCAAAAAAAAAAAAATGTATCCCTTGAATATTTTGAAAATTAAACTCTTAACTTGAGTAAAAAATATGTACATTAAGAGAGTTATACATTAACCAACGGAGTTAAATTTAAAGTACTTTCATAGGTTTCTCTGTGTACATGTGATCAAGGTGGTGTACTTTTTTGTTTATTCGTTTTTTTTTTTCAATGAACATCCTATTTTGAAAAAATGTCATAAATGAACCAAGAATCAGAAAATGGTGAGTCATCACAAAACTCTCGCTTTGATGTTAGCTTTTTCCTAGTTCCATACAACATAACTAGTTTCATAACCCATCAAACGGACAGGTAATTATTTTATAAACTAATTATTTATTAAAAAAGTATATAGAAAAATTGAAGATGAAAATAAAAAAAAATTTAATATATATATATATATATATATTTATTTAATTATGAAAAAATTTCTATCCATCAAATAAGATATAACCGGATACCTGTTAGTGCGAATATTTATTAACATCCTACATAAGGCAATTCAAAAAAAAAAAAATGGTCTAACGGTAAGTGTAAACAATAATATGCCGATTAAATAGTAAAATTTGCATAAATTTCCATTTTTCTTATTTTACAATAAGTAAAACAGTTTCTTCATTTTGAATTATTTAATTTAAAATAAATTGGCTCCCGTTGTCAAAGTAGATGCAAATACACATGCATGTTAAAATGAAATTAAATATCATGGTAATAAGTATAAATATTTTCACATTTTATCATTTTTTCATGCAAAATTACTGCGGTATTTGGCATACCAATCATTTTTATGTATATTTTGTTAAAAAAGTATATCGCAAATATAACGAAGAACATACCGCAATATTCTATATTTCACGGACATGTGTTAGATTTTTTTTGTCATTTTACATTAAAATATCATACATAAATATATCAAATAGTAAAATATAATTAATACACATATTTTAATGTAAATATTTTAACATAATTAGTACAAAGTATGATATGAAAGTTATACTTTGAGCCACCTAGGAATTCAATGTGGTATTAAAAAATATATTATTATTATTGAAGTATTGTTCTTTTTTTTTTTTCTCTTGTAGCAATAAATTTAGTTTTTTTGTTGAGTAATATTTCCTTTACTCTATATATAAAATTTTTTTATATTTTTTTATATAAAAAAAATCTTCTATCATATATATTTTATTTATATTTGAAAAATTATGATGAGAAAAATTAGAATACATATAAAAATGTAGAAATATTTTTTTATTTAATTTATTTCATAATAAAATAATATTTTAATATTAATTTCTTTACAAAAACAGTAATAATATGTAGCTCAATATACCATAAAATATACCTCATAGAGTGGGGTATACCTAACGCTGACAATATTTAACACCTTGATTGCAACTCTAGCGTCTCCCGTGCTCGCCAGCCATTTCTGCTTCACCTCGTCAACTATCGCCTTGCCATTCTCACATGTAGCTATTGCTCATCAATCGATCGATGAAGTTTTTTCCCTCCACTCTATCTTTTTCATCTCCCTACCTAAAATCCCCAACATTCAATAACCCCCACAAATCAAAGCCAATGCATCACCACAAACCCTTCAAGGAGAACGCGCCGTCGTCGGATCCCAACTCCAGCTCTTCCCTCACCACCGCTACCAAAATGAAGAGCCCGTTTCCTCCCGCCCACCCTCCTCTGGCCCTCTCAAGCACGGACTCAGTATCGACACCATCGCCGAACTGGCACATTCGAATCCTCTGATTCCGGAGTTGAGGTACTTCCTCCATCCCTTTCTCTGCTTTCTTGTTCATCTACTCCTGCTTATTGAGATGTGTTGTTGGATCTAGGTGATAGTTCAAAATTTGAATGCAGCGGCTAGTCGAGGTGAAGAGTGGAAGATGAGTGATTAGAATGTATTTTAATCCAGCCAATGCTCTGCATTCCATGTTCCGGACCATCAAAATGCTCAAAATTGACTACCTTAAATGTGTTTGTGTTTTTTAATATAATGGCATGCATGTCCATGAGATGATAATTTTGAACTTAGCAACTTGCTCAGATTTTATTGTTCTCGTTTATTAGAGAGTTATCATTATCTGATGGTCAATAGGAAATCATATACATCTATCTCCCTAGTAAGAAAGTGAATTTTCATGTTTCTTTAATAAAACTTCCCCTGAATGTCTTTCTTGCGTTAATGACTCAAAATCCTCTATCTATGGTGGCTGGCTTTATGATTTTTGCAAACCTATTTCATAGGAAATCATGGGTTTGTCCTTAACTCTTTAAGTTTGTCTAAATCTTTTTTCTCAGAATCCCTACCGTTTTTTCTTGATTGGGTTTCAAAGTTTCAGGTAGAGGATTTTTTTTCTTATAAATACAATTTGCTTACATCGGTTGGATCCTTTCCCTCTTCTCTTCAACCTATCATAAAATCATTAATTGAAAAACCCATCAGATTTTCCTGAATCAATGTTAGAAAGTTACAAACTCTATTTTTGTTTTGTATCGTTCCAAAGGTCATTCGATCTTAGAACTTTTCAGGATATATGTTTCCATCAAACTATAATGCAAATTTTGCTTTTGGTAGGTGGCATATATGTTTCTGGTTATCTGTAATTCCTGTTGGATTACTTGCTTTTGCATCGATGTTTTGTGTCGAGAGTCCACAATGGTTGTACAATATCTGCTCATAAAACGGTTGCACTATTTGCATCTACCCCATTTTGAGTTATATATTTTTCTAGGCAATCAGGAAAGAGAGACAAAAAATAAAATAAAAAAAGTAAAGCAAAGAGCAATGAGAATAAAAAAAAATGAAAACACCCAGCTACTGGATTTTGTATTTCCTTTTCTATTTATCTTGTGTGTTATTATTTTAATTCTTTAATATGTGTGATTTCTTATTGATCAAGGATTTCTACCCTCCAAAAGAGAGGGAAAGAAAGAGAGAGAGGGCGGGACACAAGCCATACATTCTTCTTGTATCTTATGCAATAGCTGTTTGTTTGCTATCAATGTTTGAGCTTTTGCTTAAAGAGTATTGCATTTATTTTAATGCCTCTATTCAATGCAAACTCTTATGATGCAGCAAGGAAAGCTGGTTGAAGCTGAAGCTAAATTTGATAGGCTTATATGTGGACCATATATAGATAATGTGTTGGCTGAACTGTTGAAAGCAGAGCAAGGGGATGATATGGACACTGTGATACCATCAGAGTTGCTTTGCTGATCAACATAGTAGGGGTTGGTGGCACATTTCCTATTAGCCCATCTATGGCATGTGTGTCAAGTAAAAAAAAATGCTTCTTGTGAGTTAAAATTCTACTTAAAATGATCTATAGGAATAGAATAGTTAGAACTTAGAAGTCAGTGAATTGATTTCTTTTTATGTATAACTGTGAAAAAGAAATTATTGGATTTAGTTATTATCAACCTAATTTGATGAACTTACTAAACTTTGCTTTCTTGATGAGCTTGCTTCCTATCTATGGTGCATTTGTCTGCCACTACATTAGTGGTGTACAACTGAAAGATTATAAATTCATTTTTAATAGTAGGTACTCATGTCCAACAAAAATAATAATTCTGACATTGTAATATTTTAAAGTATTACGTGTTGCCTACATTTTACTTCAACTTGATCATGCATAACAATTCCCAAGCCAAATATTTCATACATGCATAACATCAAGCACTAGGTTGCTTATCATTTATTAATGTAAAAAAGTAAAAAATAAAATTGAGACCTTTTTTAGGATCTTAAAATTTTGGTGCCTCTCAGTTTTGAACAAAAATCTACAAATGAAGATATAAACTGTAAGTGTTTCACATTTTGGAGAAGTTAAAACAACATAATGCTTGGGAATTATGAAAAGCAAAACTATTGCTAGCTTATGTAAAAGAGTTTCATGCAATCTAAAGGTTTTGATGCTCCTGGAAAACCTTTTGGAATATGAAATTATAGTGGGATTGGTAATAGGAACCTACTTCTATAAGCTTTCTTGACTTTCACCCTTGCTTTTGTCATTTGTATATCTACTTCTGCAGTAAGTTATAGAATTGAAAAAAAGTAATAGCGTAATTATTTGTGGTTATCTACAAAATGGTTGAAGGATTTTAGAACATAATCCATGGGAATTGTGAAAACCAAAAAATACTACATGATTATATAAAAGAAAGTTGTATGGACTGTCAATGTTATACTACAACTGCAAATGATCTATATGAACTGAAATAATGAGTGCAATGATATGTATAAACAAAAATAATGATAGCTGTTTTGTTGCTACTGCAAATGATATATATAAAACAAATAAAAAGAGTTACTTCGCGCTACCTTTGATTAGTTGGGAAAAAAAACTCTGGAATTGCTTTGCTCATTTCTGTTTGCTGTTCTTTTTGGTTCAGTGGATGTGGTTTGAAACTCCTACAAGATATGTTCATTACAAAAGAGATTTGATCAAAAAATATATGTTCTTAGTCTCAAAGAGTTGACGCATGTGTAAACTCTCAAACATTTGGAAGTGTATGGAAACTATAGTAGCTTAAAACACTGTAGTTGAGATGGTAAATACTGATTGTTTACCTGTTGTTTACACATGAACTTGTAATCTGCAGGTCAAACAATGAATTGAGAAACAACCACAAGCAAAGTGATGGGTACTGAAGATGTTTGCCTCTAGTTTGCGCAGGAATGTTGCGGAAGGAGCAGTAGTTGCAAGAAAGATTTTGGGGGCATACTATTTTTCGCAAAATGATAACTGTATTTGGGAAACTGTGGTATATAGTTCAACCCTGTAAATGTACCCACAAAATAACTGCCGATAATGCATTAGTGGAGTTAGTGGGCTTGACTGTTGTAAATGAGGTTGCCCACATACTGGGGTAGTACGAAATACAAAAAACAATAAATAAATAACTGTTGACTGCCCATGTGGTACTAAAATTGAAGGGGTGAAATAGGAAAAAAAACACTTGAAAGTACAGATGTCATGAATCTAACAATTGGACTACAAAATATGTAAACTTTAATTAACTATATTGTCATTCTTCCTGCTTTCATATCTATTAATAGATTAAGGTTGTTTTCAAGATAATTTTTTGGTGAGTGAAAAAAAAATACATTATCAGATAAAAAAAGGTTGTACATCTTTCTCAAAACCTTCAATTTGAGTGTTATCTTTAGATAAATTTTCTAATTTTTTTACATAATGACTAATGTATTTTCAAAGAATGCTACGGTTTGAATGCATGACGAGTGGGACCCTTGATCAAAGGTGTTAATATTCACACGCTTTTTATATTTTGGGGTTCCACATACATTATTTAAATATTGACATTGATAAAAGCTTATGTGCTGATTTTTTTTTTTTTTAGTTCAATAGTCATCTGAGTCATGTTACCGGACCTAACTCGTCCAAAATGGATTAGAAGGTTGATGTGTGTGTGTGTGTGTGTGTAGCGAAATTAGTGTGTAAGAAGTTATTTTAATGCTTCAAGGTTCAAGCGTTTCTTATTGTACTTAGTAGGATAATGCATTAAGGGTTAAGGTAGTAATGATTCCAGAATAATTATTTTTCCTTTACAAGAAAACAAAAATCAGTAAACTTCACTTGACTATGTAAGTTTCAATCTTTCACTTGTTTTTACAAGTACGAAAATGTGTTGAACGTTAAGGCAATAATGAATTAATGATTATGGCACATTTAGACCTAAATTAACCTAGCCCTGGCCTCTTATTTCTTTCCTGCATCGTCTTCCTCATTTTTCCTCCATGCATTCGGCCAAGTGTATGTATCAATTCAAGCATGGTTGATTAATTTATTAGTGTTATTCCACCTGATCGACCACCTTTATGTTTGTTTTTTACACGGTTTATTCTTCTTCCTCTTCCACAATACACTTTATCACCATTAATAGAAGTATCATCTTGTTTATCTAAAATTCAATGGAAGATAAATCTTAGGGATTTGTTTCAGTAGTGGATCAAGCGAAGTATGAAAAAAGGATAAAGCACAAGCAGGTGAAGCATTTCTAAATAACGAATCGAATGATAGAGTCATTTTATTTTTGTCAAACTTACAATAACCCCCATGTTATTTGGCCTAATGTACACTTCTTTTTCCTTTATTTTTGAATACATACGCTTTTACCCCTACTTCTTTTACATCATCCTACAACAATTTTTTAAAAATCCTAATTTAAATTGTACGATAGTCATCTTCTAGTAATTTTAATTTTTTTAATATTTTTTTTATAGTTAATAAACTTTTTAAATTAACAATTTTTATTCTCTGGAATGCATTCTTCTCCTCATAAATGCAAATTACTATTTTTTAAACATTAGTTAACTATGAAAAATATTAAAAATTTTAAAATTACTGTAATATAGTTGCCATGTAATTTAAATTAGAGTTTCAAAATTTATTGTCAAAATATAAAAGAAGTATAGGTAAAGTGTAAATTTTTTAAAATAAATGAGACAAAATATAGGTTAAAGCAAACCATAAGGGTTTTTGTAATTTTCCCTTGAGTCATTATTCACATTTTGTACTTGAATGATTTATTAGTCCAATCAAGTGCTGACATTTTGGTATATAAAGTTCATTTTCTATTTACACTTTTTTCCAATTATTTGCGAGTTAACCATTCTAAATTTATTCTAGTCAATTTATATAATTTTTTTTGTTTCATCTAATTTTCTTCATCTCATTTGATATTACAGAGGGGAGAAATCTTTTGGTGACCAGTATTATACTCCATCTGTCCCAAATTTTTTATACCATTCACTTTTCAACAATTAATTTATAATTTTTTATTTTCAACATTTTAGTATATAAATAAAACATTTTTATAGAAGCATGATAAATCAAGGCCTAGAGTTTCTAAATATATCTTTTTATTTTTTCTAACAAATAATAATATAAATAAATTTAAATCAAAATAGTCAAAAAAAGTCTAATAGAGCAAAGAAAGTGAAATAGAGGGAGTATTTCTCTTGTTTGTCAGAGTTCTATGTTATTGGGTTGTAAGATGTTATTTGATTCATTTTTTATTAAAATGGAGTATTTTTGTAAAAGACAAATGACAGGGGCATTTTTTTTTGTTTACAATAAAATTTCGATAATTTGATTTGTAATTGTAACCATACATGATTTGGGTATAATTATAAAATGAGTTCCACATCCACTAATTAAGATGACACAAACAAAAAAATGAACTTCGTAATTAGAGTAGAGTGAATAAAAGGATAACTGTTTTTAAGTTTCACTTCCACAAAAAACAAAACTAGTGGAAGTCATTTGTTAACAAAATTTGATTCACTTGATTAAAGATCGAAATTTTCACTTAAAGATGTTTGAATTTGATCGTTTCTGCTAACGGTTTACATTGGTAAGCAATTCATGTCATCTCTGTACTTATTTTTTTAAAAATAATCCATTATTTTCAATTTCACTTAAAAGTCTATTAATACATTTGAAGGCAAACACTTTTCCTTATTAATGATAACTTGATAAGTTTTTTAGAAACAAAACTAACTTTTATGATTTTTTCTGTACATAGCCAAGAAAAAAAATCGTAAAAGTGCCTAAGTTTTTTTTGGGGGGGGGGGGGGGGGCCAATGTTTGAAAAATGTTGTTCTGAACTTCCCTAATATAAAGTTTTAATTAGTGTACAAATTGAAGGAATAATTACTACAAATCAAAATAATCATCAATAATTCATTTTTAAAAATCTCTGCCGAAAACATCACCAAGTAGTATCTTCTGACCCTAAAATGGGATTCCCTGCTCCCCCTCATAAATTTTATACTATGTATTCCATCAATCCCAATTGCATTAAACTATTGCATCGGAGACAAAAATTCAGATATGTGTAATTTTTGTTATTATTTTTATTTATACCCATAAACTAAAATTGAATTTTTTTTTTAATTTTATATAGTGATATTTTGAATGAGGATTAAAAAAATATAAAAAAATTATTTTTTGGTGAGAGTTTAAATGAGAATTAGAAAAAGTTTTATTTTGAATTTTTTGTAATGAAAATTTTAATGAAGATAGTAAAATAAATATAATATTAATTTTTTAAAAAAATGATCTAACCTTTTCAGTTGGTTCAAAAATATATATATGATAAAAAAAAATGAGTTACTATTGTTCTACTCCCTTCATTCTAGAACTTTGGCTCCATTTAATTTTGATAATTAATTTAGAATTTTTTATTTTTAACATCTTAATATATAAATAAAAAAATTTATATATAAATAATAAATTAAGATATATAATTTTTAAATATATTTTTTAAATTTTTTTAATAAATAAATTTAAATTAAAATATTAAAAAATATCAAATGAAGCAAAAATTTTGGGTTGATTGGAGTAGTACTTTATTTTATCTGGAAACTGAAAGCTCAGTCCTATATAACTTTGAGTATTTTATATAACATATTTGTGGAGATATGGTAGGGAAGATCCAAGGGATTGGTCCAGTGATTTATTTATTTATTTATTTTTACTCAGCATAGGACCCACTGATTTATAAAGCATGGGACAGCCATGTTTCTGACGGAATGACGTGGTGCTCCGGCAGCCTAAAAACCTGTTTGTTTGCTAATGCAACTGCACTAATTACGTTTAAAGGAGCCACTAAGCTAAGGTGGATCCGTGGCACAATGGTAGCACGTCTGACTCCAGATCAGAAGGTTGCATGTTCGATTTACGTCGGGCTCACATCGGGTTCAAGTGCCCCATTGCACCCAGTCACCCACTGGTTTGGACTTTTATCGAGACATGTTATAAAAAAATATACTTGAAATTTTATATTTATGTCCGTTTTGCACTTTTATGGACCTGTTATAAAAAATTATATTTATGTGCTTTTATTGAGACTTGTCATAAAAAGAAAAAACTTATATTTATATTGTTGATGTGAGGCTCGAAACACCTTTTTTTTTAAAAAAAAAAATACGCTAGTACAAGTTTACACTGTACAAAATAAAAATAATGATGCTCAAGCTACAGTAACTTCTACAAAGAAAAATTCATGAATAACTTCTATAATGACTTCTACCCGGATTTTTAAAGAATTGTCCAGCAGTACAATGAATTAATCCGTAAATTTCATAAATAATTCTCAACCTTTAGTTATTATTTTTTTTTAGTTCCAAAACTATTGAATGTATTATTTTAGTCCTAAACCTATTTAAAATATTTCATTTTAGTTCTAAATCTATTGAAAATGTTTCATTTTTGTCCCAATTTGATGAAATTTGTTGTCTCAAAGTATTTGACTGATAACATTTTTTAAAATTATAATTTAAACTATCTGGTAACTATCTTACAATAAATTTAATCTGTTCAATAATTTTTTTACGGTAAATGAAAATTTTAAATCACTTTTTTTTCTCTCTATAAATTGAATTTATTTCATTTAGAAAGAAAAACCTACTAATTTAAATTATCTATTTATTGTCAAAAAATATTAAATTGTTTAAATTTACTGTAAGACAATTACCAAATATTTAAATTAGAATTTCAAAAGTTTCTTTCATATAATTATTCTGAGTTAATGAATTTTGTCTAGTGAGAGACCAAAATAAAACAATTTTAATAGATTTAGGACAAAAAAAAATCCAATAGGCTAGGGAGTAAAAGGAAACAATGACTAAAAATTAGAGACCATTTATGCAATTTACTTGAAAATAATTGATGCAAAAATTACTTAACACATAGGTTTATAGGATTTACTAATATGAAATTATATGCGGATGTACTATTACCCAAAGCAAAATCATAGCAATCTTCTACGTTTCACTTCCTTGAAAAATTTAAGAGGAAAACTTTCTCATAAGAGAAAGGCATCTGATGACTAATATTTCAGTTAGGAGTTCTTACACACTCTTGTAATATATATATATATATATATATATAATAATAGTTCCTTCCCATAGTTACATTTTTATGCATAAAATTTTTGTACGCATGTGGGTGAGCCATTGCGCACCTAAAGAAACATATAATCGAGATGATATCATCTGCTACTAAAAAAGTCAAAACATTCAGTTTAAAAAAAAAAAGTCGAAACATTACCCAGCCCGGGGGAAAAATCAGAGGGACGTTACAAAATATATTTATTTGTTTTTCTTTTAACGGTTTTGGAGAGAGGAAGATTTTAATTTTGCGGTGATAAATGCAGAGCTTCTCTTACATAAAATATATTTAGTTGCTTTTCTTTTATGGTCTTGGAGAGATGAAGATTTTTCACCCAATTTATTTTAATTTTAAGTCTACTTAATATAAAATAAATTATTTTTATGTTTACACCTTTTTTATTCAAAATAATTTTTATTTAAAATTTAATATTATATAGATGTAATAATCTATTTGAAAGTAAATTTTTTATAATACCATTAAAATTTTAAGAATTCTTTTAGCCATTAAAAAGAAAAAATTTATAAATTTAAATAAACCTTATAAAAATTATATTTTTAATAAATTATTATGTCTACATAATATTATTTTTCAAATAAAATTGATTTCAAGTAAAAAAAAATATAAGAGTAAACATAAATAATTTTAAATTTAGTTGACTAAAATTAATTGAATTGCCTTTTTAATTTTATGGTGATAAAAGCAGAGCTTCTGTTAGAGACTGTCTAGTTATACTTATCCGAAACTTTTTGCATCCATGGATTGTTTTTCATTTTTTTTTTCTCTAACTATATGGATTATTTTAACTCTAGGTTTTGTACTCCTACGTATGCTTGTCCTCCGAATACATTAGGAACCCAGTCCACTCTTGGGCCTTACTTCGCCAGGCATAGGCCTTCTCTTGCTGCTAAGTCGAAGGGTGCTGCTCTCTTATAGCCGCTTTTGTTGTTCAGTAAACCCCTTTTCCACCAATGCAAGAGCTCCACTATCGAATAGTCGTATGGGGCCGAACGAATCTGGATCGTAGCCAGGTCAATCCCCACTTAGAGGAAAAACTCTCAAAGTCTATTTCTCCACTCCCAAATTCTGCTTCTCAATTTACAAAGTCCAAACCCAAGACTTTGCTTAAGGGGATAATTATAGGAAGGAAAATAGGAGAGAAGAAAGTTAAGTTGCAAGAACCAAACTGGAATACCAGCAGTGGACTGTTAAGTTGGCCTGAAATAAAACTAAGAATGATAGCCGCTTGACATCGCTACGAGCAAAACATGCTGCAGGAGTAACAGGTAACCCCCAAAGAAAAAGACTCATGGCTCTAGCTTTTCTGCAGCTGACTTGAAAATCATTCTCAGTTTCTGCTTTACCGCATCATCGGCAAATATAAATTCGATTGCACTTCTGGCAAGCTGAAACATTTCAACCTCCCCAATACCTATTCAAGGACCGGAATGAAGCATCAGTACTGAATACTGGTAATGTTAATGACCTCTATGTATCCTTCACAAATACTAGTGAGCTAGAATCTACCAAAAGTCGAGGCTGCAAGATAATACTCCCTGGAAAGACTGGTAGAAAAAACCCCCGAGTCATCCGTGCACAGTATCAATGGATGCTTATTGTTGAAGAGATCAGCTGCATGACAACATACAATACAAGAGAAGCATCAGATGGAGGTGAAACCGCACGCACATGCTTTTGCTGATCATATGGTCAGAAATTTAAGGTGATATAAAATCTCACCAAAGTGATGAAGCTCAATTGAAGGAACTGATTGTGTTGTGATATTGGATGTCAAGCAAATCTCAACCTGCAATGATTGGTAACTTTAGAAACATAAAAAATGAAGAAAAATAATATTAACAGCAAAATTTTCTAAATGAATAAACCCTACGACATTGTAAAAACCAGAGAAAATCAAGCTACACGCCCACACAACTTGTTACTGCAGCTAGTTTATTGATGAAAATCATGACAAGCATCAAGGCATCTAACCGGGATTTGTAATGCTTTCAACTTTTTCCATTCTTCATCCTCAAAGTAGCAAGCATGGCCAATCCTCTGAGGGTGAAAATCTAGCATTGCATTGATTTCCTCCTTGTTAGGAACCTACAAGCACTAAGATTTGAAACTAAAATTGTCAAGGTAAGCTCACTGAAGAGGATCAGCAGAATTAAAAATCACTTCAGCACAATATAATACTGAAATACACCTCTCCACAATGAAGAGTCACATAAAGACCTTGCTCCTTAGCAAACCTCAATGCTGGTAAGAAAGTATTCCTGTCTCAAATGCAAAGTAATACCGAGTTGAAAATGGTAGTACAGTTCATAACCATCCAGGATGTGCTATATAAAGCAAAAAAAGAGCGGTAAAAGCTCATTGGTCTGTCAAAATGAAAGTCCTTAGTAAAATATAGAAAATGAGAAGTACCATTCACCCACGAAAGGTTTTCCAGACAGGTCAATTCCAGTAACTCCTGAATCTCTCATTTCCAGTGCAAGCATGATCTGCAATTTGGAGCAAGAGAAATCATACACATAATAACTTGAAGTCTTGAACAACCCGATGAAGCAATTCTATCAGTGACTTATTCATAGCTCACGGTTTCCATGGCAGCTTCTGTGCTCTCCCGACGGTCAATACTGAGAAGAAGTCTAACATATATCTTTTTCCTGGCGATTACACCATTTGCATTGTGGATGGCAGACGAATTTCTAGCCTTCATCTCATGAGGAGCAAAATCAACATCAACCACATCAACAGCTTTCAAACCCTCCAACACAGCCTCCATGTAAGAGCGCTTGGTCATTCCTCTGCTATCATTTCTCTGTTTGAAACAGAACTAATGAGTTCCACCATGTATCTATCTAAACTAATGAGTTCCTCCATGTATTACCAAAATACAATATGAATAGACAACTTATAACTAGTAACTCTAATGCTTCTACCTTAGGGGTTGTTCTTAGCTCTACATACACAACATTCTCAGAAGCAAAATCCTCGACAACCTGTTACATTGGGATGCCAAATAGTGAGAAACCATCACAGATGTATTGCTCTAAAGCATCAAGTGTAACAGAAAATCTACTTACTTCTCTCGTGATTCGTGTAACCGTGGAGTGATCTGTAGTGAGAATGTGGATGACATCGAACAACTTGAAAACCTCACGCAAAGAACGGTCATCTGTGCAATAAAGAACAAACAAAATGCCTACTTTAAACTCAACCTTCCAATCATCGAAGCCTCACAGAACATACTTATGTTCGTTATCTGATTCGTAAAGCATAATACAGTAATGATTCAACCAAAAACAACATATCCATGGAACCATAAACGAGTCCACCATTAAAACAACTGAGGCAGCTAATTAAAACAAAACGATGACAGAAACAAAAATTCATACTTTTCCTGATGGCATGCTCGACGTCATAGAAATCTAAGAGTCCCTTCTCACCCAGATCGCTCGCAAGTTCCCTGCCCAAAAATCATCATACCCAGTTGAATTAAGTTAACCACAGAAAAAACAAAGAGAAATTTTGGATTTCCCTGTAGAGCGTGAAGAGTGGAGCAAACGAGAGAATAGGAGATGGAAATGGGAAGGAATAGAAATTACAGGAGAGTAGAGTCTCTGATAGAACCATTGAGATGGGCATGGAGCTCTATCTTCGGCATTGACGACCACCAATCCATCCCCACTGTCCCCCAATGTCTTCGTTTATTTTCTCCTTGTTTTATGTAAAACGGTGAGATTCGAAGGAGTTAACTCACTTAGTAGTCACTGAACTGTTAAAGTACTGATGTTTCTGCCATAAATCTTCAAATTTTTATCATGCAGGTAACCGAATTTAGGGTGAGTATAAGTCTAGTTGGGTCGGGACCGTCGGGTTTTCGGTGGAACCGACCCAATTTGAAAAAGACACGATTCAAAAAAAAAAAAATTCAACACAATCCAAGAATTGAAAAGAACTACACCCATGATTTGGTCTTTTTTGTTTTTTTTCTCATCCTCGGTTCTTTTGAGTTTGCATTATCATATACCTATAGCAGCTATAAATTCATATAAACTTTTATCTAAAATAATAAATGAAAAGCTGAAAATAATTGAATACATTAACATTTACTGCATTAAAAAATATTTAGCACAGTTCACAACTAGTTCCAAGTTTAAAAACACATGTAATTCAGACTGTGAAGGTCAATTGTGATACACCAAGTCTTGTGTTTCAAACTAAAAGACAAAAAGAAACCCATAATATACCTTTTAATAAATAAATGTATGGATAAATATGTAATATCATAAATCATAATATATATATATCTTCAGTTTGATTTCATTTCAGATTGGTTTCAGTTGTAATATTATAAATCTTATAATACATTTAACCTGACCATTTTTCTTGGGTTAAGTAAAATTTAATGATGACTCATAGGTTATTTTCATATGAAACCAAAACCAATTGAAAAATTTATTAGTTTTTCAACGGTGAAACAAACATGTGACTCATCATTAACTTTTACTCAACCCCAATAAAAGTTGTTATGATTGATTTTTTTGTCCTGCCTAAGCTTTGCTTCTCACTTCCATCCATTCTTTTGCATCTTATTTTTCTATTTTTTAGTCCCATTTTTTGGGAAAACTGTGAAGTGGCTCCAGCCACTCAAAAGCATATCCGAGTTAAGTGGTTCTTGTTTCATACAGATAAGAAGGAATTGATTATGGTTGTAAACAAATTGAACGAACATGAATAAGTCATATTCGTGTCCATTCATTTAACTTTTAACAAATACAAACATGAAAAATAAATGGATACAACTTCTCTATTTGTGTTCGTCCATTTACTACTAAACAGTGTTCATACTTGTTCGTATTCGTTCGTTTATTATAGTACTAGCATGACTTAAACAAACGAATATGTTTATGAACTCTAAACAACTCGAATATAAGTGAATGAACGTATTTCCAAAACCTAGAAAACCTTATTTCTAGTTTCATAAATCTACAAAGAAACCATGCATAAAAATATTTGGAGCTAGTCTAGTTTAGTATGACTACCACAAATCTGAATTGGAACGAGTCTAGTAATGGCCGATGGGACAATAGGCGATGATAAAAAAGATTATGAGTTAGGGCTATAAGGCTTGACTTAGTGAAGTAGCATGTTCATGCTGTGAAAGGAATGACCAATTAGGTATGATGAAACAAAAAGAATAGATTAATTTGGAGGAGATTAAAGTATAATCATGTGTGTTTGGAGTAAGTGGAAACTAATAAATATATATGATATATAAAATATATAATAATAAATGTACAACTAATATATAAATAGATAAAAAAACAACAATAACCAAACAGTAAAAAGGATAATTTTGCCACTAAAGTATAGTGTCTGAAGTAGTTTTCCCACTAAAGTTCTATTCCACATAAATTTGCCACTAACGTTTTCAGAATAGATATATTTGTCACTGTTATTAATGACCTGTCAAAATATGTTGACAAAGTGCTGATGTGATAGTATTTTGTCGACATGGAATACACGTGGAGGCATACGTGGAAATGGTAAAAAGGAAAATTTGTTATATAGTCTCTCAAGTTGTATTTTTTTTTTCCTATTTTTCACCTTAATCTTTCATCTCTAACACTAAAGCCACTATCTCCAACTTGTCATCCTTAACCCGCTAGAAATGAAAGGGCAGAGAAGTGCATTAACAAATCCTTCCACCCCGATTTCCCTTCAACTAACTCACACAACTGCCACACTTTGAACCACAGCCTTAACCCTAACCGTAGCAACCCAAAGTTATAAATTTACTCAACTCAAGTGGCATTAATTATCGGACAATTATTGCTTGCCCACCGTGATTGTCGGCCAATTGTTGCTCGTCATGTGTCATGCGCAATCTATTGTCCTTGGATAATCCTCCACTTCGTTTGCCCTCTTGGATATCGCCACAATTACTGATATCTAAATTTTATGGCAAAACTGCTTGTTTTGAAAACATTAATGGTAAAACTGTCCGCTTCAAAAATATTGGTGACAAATATGCCACTTATTGGCTATTGCAGCTGTGGATTATTCAACTCACCTCCACTTTGACGGAATATTCTTTGTGATAACGGATTATTTCTACCATTAACCGCTATAGTGGTAAATATCCATATATTTCAAAACATTAATGGTAAATATGCTCATTTCAAAGACATTAGTAGCAAATTTCTCTGAAATAGAACTTTAGAGGCAATTACCTCTTTTGCCATAACCAAACTATTTCTAAACATAAATAAACAAACAAGAATTATTTGTGTTCATTCGTTTAACTAATTGAACAAAAAACAATTATTTGCATTAGTTCATTTAATTAAGTAAACAAATATAAACAAACTCTCGAATGTCGAACATTCATAAATGGTACACCAAATACTTTGTTCGTTTATACCTCTAGAATTAACGTAGCACGTGACCTGCTTCCGTTTTCAGGCACATCTACCACTCGCCTCCAAATGGTTCTCTGTTGCTTAATGCTCCCGTTTGTTGGTTTCGATTATTGTTCTGTGTCATTTCCTGTTTTGAAATCGAAAAGAATATATCTTGTTTTCTTCAAGTCTAACAGAAGAAATCATATTCATGGTGGAACAACAGATCGAGATTGGCAGCCTGATGATGTCCCAGTATAATAAGATTATCAGATACGCACAATAAAATACAACCAACATTGTCAACAAAATATATGCAGTGTACATGCCCATAAACTGTAGTTATGGCAACTGGGGAAGAAAGGATATGGAGCAACTACTATGTTACACTGAGCTCCAGATCCCCTTCGGCCACCAGAGGGTCCAGTCATCAAATTTCACGTTTGATTCAACCCATGAGATAATTTTGAGAACTTGATGTGGCTTTACATAGCAGGATCCCAACATTGAATCAAAAATGAATATTTGATGACAGGGTCCTCCTGTGGAAAAACTATTTGCAGTGCTTAATAGATCCTTATTTCTCATTATTTTTGATGTCATCAGAAATGGCGAAGACTCCTATGAGTAGGCCAACGAGGGTCGAGATTTTCTGGAGTTTTGTGCTTCGTTTCTGCTACGCTTGCTGATGAACTGCTTATACCAAGTAGCTGACAGTTTTGGAGTTCTCTTCAGACTGGTGTAGTCAACATAATGAAGCCCAAACCTTACAGTATAGCCAAATAACCATTCAAAATTGTCTAGCAAGGACCAGGCAAAGTAGCCCCTAACATCTGCTCCTTTCCTGATTTAATACAATTAGTAGTGGCATATTAGTAATTCTGTTTCCCCTGTTAAACTTTTCTGGGATTTCTGTATCTTCTTACCGCATAGCCTCCATGACTGCCTCTAAGTAGCTAGACATGTACTTCACTCTGGGCACATCATTTAGCGATTCTTCCATGGTGCGCATTGTTCTATTCATATCCCCGTAACCTACATGATATGAGAATCCTTATTAGATTTTGCATATATCCAGGAACTATGCAGGCAAGTTTATTTTCCCTTTTACTACCATTCTCTGTGATGATCATTGGTATGTTATTGTATCTCTCTTTTACATAGGTTATAATCCTCTCCATTCCTTGGGGGTACTCATTCAGCCAGTCCAGCCCGGTCTGTGAAGTGGAAATTACTCAGGTATTGGTCCAACGTGCAATTTACATTACAAGATTTCTTTGATAATGGAGAAAAACATACTGGCTCGCCAATAGGAACACCATTTTTCTGTGAACTCTGTCGCCAGGATCCTTCTGTCTTTGTCACTCCCCTCCCAGGTTCACACTGAGAGTAGATACAGTCCTGCACATAGTAACTGGTGTAGTGATTTATGCCAATAAAATCCAATCCATTCCTCAGCTTATCCAGCTCAGTGCTAGAAAATTGAGGCAATGCAGATCCCAAAGTGGTTTTCATCTCGAGAGGGTATCTGCCGAAAATGATAGGGTCTAGGAACCTGAACAAATAGTTAAGTAGGAAATACATGATCGTCTATATTATGTGAAAGATGCATGTGTGCGTGTGGTACAGAAAAATGGCATAAACAAGTAACAAGAGGTTAACCAGTCCATGAAGAATGCTTGAGCTCGTTCAGCCGCTAGCTTGTCGACTTTCAAGTCACTTGCAGGTTCATACCATACGGCATGTAAAACGATTCCGATGCTACCTCCTTGTTTCTCCTGTATGTTTACATGTTGTTAGTTTGATAACTAACTGAAAGCTTTCTCCTCATGCCATCACTAGTTTCTTGGATCCTAGATAGCCTATCATTAACCTCCATAGAAGTGCCAACTTGGGCAAACATTTCATACGGACAGTTCCAATATTCTATTTCTGGTATGCTTACCTGGTATTTATTTCTATAGATACTGACTGCTGCAGCATGTGACAAGATAATATTATGGGCTGCTATGAAGGGCTCAGTCTCTGAATCCCCACGGCTACAGTTCCCGAACGAACCTGAGCAACGAGATGGTGGATATGTACCGACCCGGTAACCAAATATAACTTGGAGGTTAGGCTCATTGAAGGTAACCCAATACTTTACCCTGTCCCCGAAGTACTTGAAACATATATCTGCAAAATATGCAAAGTCCTCCCTGGAAATGAATGTGGAATGAGACTATTAGATGAACAGGTTGTTTTAAGTGGGGGAAGAAACAAGAAGCTACTCACTGTATTTGCGGGGACAGCCAACTTCCATATCTGTCTTCAAGTTCTTGAGGACTGTCATAATGTGTGATAGTCACAAAAGGCTTGATTCCTGTACATTTTAACAGTGAACATAGAGAAATTAGGTAACCTGGAGAAACTAAAGCATAAAAAACCACCTTAAACTTGTTCACCTTTAGCTAGGAGAGCATCGATTAACTTGTTGTAGAAGTTGATCCCAGCTATATTAACATCCCCAAATCTTCCTTCTGCTAGGATTAACACAAGAATGATCAAAATCTTTCCAAAGAAATGAACTGATTAAAAAAAGTGTGCCTTTTAAAGCTGAAAGTTGAACACTTACTTGGTAAAATTCGTGCCCAAGAAATAGAAAATCTGTAGCTGCTAACTCCGATGGACTCCATTATATCTATGTCTTCCTGTAGCAGAAAGTTCCGTCAGATAAAACATGCCTTTTATGAAGTTATTACTTAGATTAGTTGGTATCCATCATTGATATCGAAATCAAGATCCTCCGATTGAATCACGTCTTATGATTGGGACTTGGGACTTGCAAAGTTTGTAACCATTTGCATGTTGGGAACTCAATTGAACAAAAGAGAATCAATTGAGGGGTGCTGTTGTATTTGTCAACTATCATACCCAACCTAACCCGGCCCCACTTTGCATTGCTCCGTGAGATATATCATATGAAAACTCCGGAGATGACAGGAATAGTGTGTAGCTATGCCTATAAGCAAGCAATAATTTCAATGACTTTTGCTTAAGAATAGACGCTACAGGCTTTGGGTCCCCAATCATGAAAAATAAGAAAGAATTCTGATTAAAATAGTGAGTCAAGAAGAAAAAGATGGGGCTGGTAGGTGGCCTGCCATACCAGAAAGCGATGATAATGATCCACTGATATGTCTGCATTGCTTCCATCGTCTATGGTTCCTGAAATCATCACACTTTTCAAATTTTGTTCGATCGGAAAATGGAAAGAAAGCTATAAAGGACCGAGCTTTGGCCTGACGGTTCAGGCTTATGATTATCAGCTAGTGCAAGGTTCTTGAACTCCATCGTTTGAACGTCGAACCAAAAAGAGGATAAAGGTGAAAATAGTAACCTTGTTTATGAGAAAACACATCCCAATTGCTCAGACCTTTACCATCACTCAAATAAGCTCCTTCATACTGCGGGGAAAAAGCTTAAACCTCAGAAACATGTCTAGTGAACAAATCTGAGTCAGAAGGTCAGCTCAAAAGTAATGAGAAACAAAATACATGCTTTGCCGGACTTATTAAACAAGCTTTCTACTAGAAAAGCTAGAGTCACAACCAGATAATGCTTCAGCTTCTCTAATATATGCACATGGAATTAGAATCTATGATTCTGAAGTTTCTGAGAAAATGGTCTTCTACAGGAGGTTTCAAAAACAAACTCAGAAACAAGAGATACGATGGTGGAAAATAGGGAGCAACCTGGTAGGAGGAAGCGGCAGTTCCAAAGAGAAAGCCAGGAGGGAATGGAGATGGATCCAATTTCTGTTGTCGTTCAGACAGAACAGAGAGAGGTGACAGAAGAAGCCCCCAGAGAGAGGAGCAGAGTAGAAGTGAAGAAATTCCCATGTCTCGGCGAGGGCAGAGTACCTGATTCTGTCGCTGCATTCTTAAGCTATCATTTTGAGGAGTGTCTATTACAAGGTAAAGCTCGTGCGTACTCAATCCACTTTTTTTTTCCTAAATCATGATAGATACTGCTGAGAGGGGGGAAACGGTAACATTCCAAAATACAGGACCTAGAGCGATACCGATGAATCTCCACCGTCCATTATTTTAGATGTGACTTTGGTATAATGACTCTTGACAACTATACTTTCACTTTTTTATCGTTTTAATACCAAACATTTATTCTCTTCTTAATAGGTCATCAAATTGATATCAGATAAGACTCATAAGAGTGAGTCTGATGTCAACTTTATATGGCCGGTTACAGGTTGTTCTTCTTCCTCAAATCTCATCTCTTCTTCTCGAATCAATTTGGTTCTTATCTTGCTGAAATTTTGTCCTCTGTTCTTCTTCATCGAATCAACCCAGTCTGCACCGAAGCGAAATCATATAGCCCAGCCCTATATTCCCGTCGTGTGTCCTGATTGGCCAGAAACGGGTCGCGTCGACTGGGAAGTTTCTCTTCTTCTTCTCCCTTTTTTGATTCATAGCAACGGCGGGGAGGCGAGGCTGGTTGCGCGGAGGCGCCGTTGGTGACGGGCTTGGGTCGCTACGCGACGGGCTGGCTAGGATGTTGCGATTCGGCCAGTCGGCGGCATGCAGTAGTTGTGGCTGCTACTGCTAGGATGTTGCGATTTGGGGCACGTTAGTCTGTGGGTGGTCCGATTTTTCTTGATTAGGCTGCTTCTCATCTTCCTCAGCCGTCTAAAGTCGGTCCCCGCCACTCGTCGTCCCGTTCTCAGTTTCCTGGACAAACCTGATCGGCTAAGCTATTCCGGTTGATTCTGTGGTCAAACTGTTGTGTAGTCCTACTTTTTAGGTGTTTGTTTGTTTTAGTCCCTATGGTTCAGTTACTGACAACATTATTTACTTATTCATTTTCATGCATTTTTTGTTTCGTTTTAATTTAAGTCATGAATTGAATTAAATACTAACATGAAATTCTGAACTATTGATTTAATTTAGTTATTTAATTTAATCCATATTTGACGGTCATCAGGAAAGGAAACAATCTTCATGACATATTGATTTATTCTATTTTTAAAAAGTAAGTAAATGTCTGGTTTTTTCATAGGCTTTTAAAAATTTTAAAGTTATTTAGAGGGAAAGATATACATGTGGATTAGTAAAGGTAACCATTTATTTTTGTCCCAAAGGTTTTTATGTTTGTAGAACAGGCACAACAGCATTTGTAATTTGTATTTTTATTGAATTTTTATTTATTTATTGTTTTATCCATGAATTATTTAAATAAAATGGATGATACAGGGGATTATAATTTTAGGCTAGTTATCTAATTGCTTAAATAATTTAATTTACTTAATCTTTTTAATAAGTTAAAAATTGATAAATATGTCAATCATAATAAAAATTAATATTGTATAAAAAGACCCCAAACATAACTTTAACCCTAAACCTTAACCCTAAATCTTAAACCATTAACATAACTTTAAACTTTAACCCTAAATCTTAAACCATTAACATAACTTTAACCATTAACCCTAGGCCCTTAATATAACTCTAACCTTAACCCTAACCCTAATTTTAAACCTTAATTTCCAACTATAAACCTAGATTCTAAACCTAAAACCTAAAACCCTAAACCTTAACCCTAACCCTTAAACTTAACA
Source organism: Aquilaria sinensis (assembly GCA_005392925.1). Taxonomy (NCBI): domain Eukaryota; kingdom Viridiplantae; phylum Streptophyta; class Magnoliopsida; order Malvales; family Thymelaeaceae; genus Aquilaria; species Aquilaria sinensis. Next base: position 316,768 of record SMDT01003169.1, on the reverse strand, counting down.
CTAAACCCTAAACTCTAAACGCACTAAATCTAAACCCCAAACATTAAACCCTAAACCATAAACCCTAATTTCTAACCCTGGAAAAAGGGGCAAATAAGTTGTGTTTCCTGGTTTTGCCTACTTTGTTCGGGAAGCCAAAGATGACTTTGGTGATCCGCCGCTGTGAGAGAATTGGGACAAATCAGAGAATCAGATCTAATCGTTTAACTCTTTGGTCAAACTATTGTGTGGTCCTGCTTTTAATGTGTTTGTTCATTTTAGTTCCTATCTCCTTACTGTTTTGTAATTTAGTCACTGACAACATTATTTACTCAATCATTTTCATGTGATTTTTGTTTTATTTTAATTTAATTCATGAATTGCATCAAATTTTAGGCTAATTATCCAATTATTTAAATAATTTAATTTACTTAATCTTTTTAAGAAATCAAAAATTAATTGAAAGGTGCTAAAATACTTAATAACATTTTAGGTAAATTATCCTTCCTGGACTTAGTAAAGTCCTGAGATAGATTTATTTCATTCAAATCTCATTGGTTTCATAGACCATATAACGTGTTCAATTAACATAGAAAAATTAATTGATAGCGATTCTTAAAAACACATTGCTACAAAAATGGAAATAAAGTTTTTATTTCCATCTTTTTTTTACTTGGAACCAATTTTATTTGAAAGAAAATTTTATTTAGGTAAAAAATTCCACTGATTGTAAAATTTATAGGTTTTCATTATCACGGATGAAAATGTAATAGTAACATATCGATGGATAGCAACATAAATCATGAAAATACATTACTAATTTAGATTTTACTTTACCCATTTTATGATAATTTCAATTTTTATAATACTTTTTAAAGTTAGTTTTTATATTTACTGAGAAGAAAAAATAATTTAAATTATCCAATAATTATGTAAAAACTACCAACAGATTGAAATTACATAAGTATATTTTTCTCGTAAAAATTATCAAAGTATTTTTTGGGGGGAAGAATTCTAAAAGTCATTTTCATGTGATTTTAATTTTTTTAATTTAAGTCATGAATTGCATCAAATACTAATTTTAATTATAGATTTATTCTAGTTATTAATTTAAGTCATGTCTTATTAGTAACGATTATCAAAAAATAAATATGTCAATAGGCTGGGTTTGGGTTGAGGTGTAATTAATCCCAAATTCTCCCCATTCAATTCGGGAAGTATTCGTCAACCAATTTTAAGACATGTTTATTTTTTTATATTTCTTGTTTTTATATATTTACATATATTTTTAAAAGAATGTGTATATTTACAATTAATTAGTATCTAAAAAATCATAAACTATAGTAATATATGAAAATTTATCTTCAATTATAATTTTTAAAACATATATGAAAATTTTTAAAAAATCATAAATAAAGCAATATATGAAAATTTATTTGTTGTTTTAGCCACAAATTAATTTAATAAAATTGATAATATAGAGGATTATAATTTTAGACTAGTTATCCAATTATTTAAATAATTTAATTTACTTAATCTTTTCAAGAAGTTAAATATTAATTAAATTAAGGCACTAAAATACTTAATAAATCTATAAGTAAATTGGTTTTAGTGGACTTAGCAAAGTTTAGAGATAGATATATTTCATTCAAATTCGATTCCTTTCATATACCATATAAGTGGTCCGATCACCCAAGAAAAATTGATTAGTGGTGACTCCTAGAAAGTAAAGTAAATGTCTAATTTTTTTAATAATTTTTTAAAAATTACACTTATCTCTCTCTGGTTTTAAAAACATCTTCAAAAATCTTACAATAACCCAAACCCTAAACATTAACCCTAATCTCTAACACTAAACCCTACCCTTAACCCTAACCCCTATCTCTAAATGCTAAGCTTAATCCCTAATCTCTAATTGTAATCCCTAACCCTAACCATAAACCTAATTCCTAACCTCAATCCCTAAACCCTAATGTTAATCCCTAGCCCTAAACCTTAACCATAATCTAATCTATAATCCCTAATCCCCAACCTTAAACCACAATTTGATTCCTAAACCCTAATTATAATCCCTAATCCTTAACCTTAATTCTAATTTCTAACCTTAATCTGAAACCCTAATCCTTAACCCTAAACCCTAATCCATAATCCTAATCCCAACTTAAATCTTTAACCCTAATCGTAATCCATAAACTTAATTCTTAACCCTAAATCCTAACCCTAATCCTTAACTCCAACCTTAATCCATATCCCTAATCCTTATCCTTATCCATGACCTTAATCTCTATCCCTAAACCCATCATATCCCTAAATCCTAAACTATAAACTCCAATAAGTTCAACCGGTAATTGGTCACACTTAACCTAAATCTCATACCATTTTACCTAAATATCATACTACTTGAACTTGAAAATCATAACACTTAACCTAAATTACACACTACTTTAACCTATTCAATGGGTAACTAGTTGCACTTAACCAGTTCAACCGATAATTGGTCACATTTAACTTAAATCTCATACCATATCAACCTAAACTCATACCATTTAACCTAAATCATATACTATATTAATTAGTTCAACTAATAACAGGTTGCACTTAACCTCAATCTCATACTATATAACCCAATTCTTATACGACACAAACTTAAATCTCATATGACATAAGCTGATTCTTATACCATATATCATACCACATATATACCACATGAACCTGAATCTCATACCATATAACCTGAATCTCATATCACAACAATCTGATTCTTATACCATAAAACCTGAATTTCACACCACATATATATACCATGTAACCTGAATTTCATACCACATCCATACAATATGAACTTGAATATGATACCATATAAACCAAAATATTATACCACATGAACCTGAATCTCATACCACATAATATGAATCTTATACGATAGCAACCTAAATCTCATACCATATGAACTTGAATCTCATACCACAACAACCTGAATCTCATACCATATGAACCTGAATCTCATACCACTTAACTCGAATCTCACATCACAATAACTTGAATCTCATACCACAACAACTTGAATATCAGACTACAAGAACTCGAATCTAACACCACATATATACCACATAACCTGAATCCTATACCACATATATATCACATAACCTGAATCTCATACCACATATATACTATGTGAACTTGAATTTCATACCATATAAACATGAATCTCATATTATGTGAACCTGAATCTCATACCATAACAATCTAAATCTTATATCACATGAACCTGAATCTCATGCCACTGAATCTGAATCCCATACCATAAGAACCTGAATCTCATACCATAAAAACCTGAATCTCATACCACAAGAACTTGAACCCTATACCACATAACCTGAATCTTTATACTACATATATACCGTATAACCTAAATCTTATACCATGTACATATCATTTCAACCTGAATCTCATACCATATATATACCACATAAACCTGAATTTCATACCATATGAACCTGAATCTCATACCACTTAACTTGAATCTCATATCTCAACAACCTGAATCTCATACCACTTAGCTTGAATCTCATACCACAATAACTTGAATCTCATACCACTTCACCTGAATCCCATACCACGACAATTTGAATCTCATACCACAAGAAACTAAATCTCATACTATATATATACCACATAACCTGAATCTCATACCACATATATACCATATAACTTAAATCTCATGCCACATACATAGCATTTTAACCTGAATCTTATACAACATATATACCACATAAACCTGAATCTCATACCACATGAACCTAAATCTCATATCACGTAAACCTGAATCTCATACCACTTAACCTGAATCTCATACTACATAAACCTGAATCTCATACCATATGAACTTAAATCTCATACCACTTAGTGATACGTCTATTACCCTACCTGGGTACTATAAGACCCACCTCACTCATATTTGGAGTGAGGCCTCCCAGGATCTTATGCTCTTTATTAAGCCAATATAATGTGAAAAGCTCATTTTATACACTTGCATTACCATTTTGTTGCTCAGTGGTTCGATAAAACATGCACATGCTCTTAAGCTTTATAGCTTAATTCTAATAATAATCATGCATAAGTAACTTCAGCATTCATTTTAAACATAAATCATACAGCAAACAACTTGGCTAGCTAGCATTTAAAAATAATATTAAATTAGTACCAAAGCATAAAACATATACTTCCTTTAACCACATTTAAGCAACTATCCTCACACATGTCCCATTCCATGCGGACTAGTACATGTAAGTTTCTTTATCCAACTAAATATAATGTTACTAGAGGCATCAATCTTCTAAGGCATATATGACCTTTTATGGCATAAGAACCCTATTACAAGATTCATACTGTAGGCCTAAACTATATACCTTTTTGTACCGCAGTGCCTATGGGGTTAGACTCCTTTTAGTGCTTTCATATCCAATGTCTATAGCCTTGACCCTCCTGAGCAAGCAACGTTACAGTTGCTAGGCTCCATATCCATGTTATCTATATATAATTGTAAAGGGTGAGTATTCCATGAATACTCAGTAAGGTCTAATGTACCTGCAACAACCATATAAGACTCTATGTATAAAGTATATACATAGTCATGACACTGGATCCATTCACTTTTTAGAGCATGCCGGCGGCGATCATCACATGTTAAAGGTCCCTATAGGCTACCTCCCTCTTAGATGGTGAGCTCCCAATCATTAGGCCTCAAATGTATGATCACCACGTTCAAGGGTCCCATTGGAACACCTTGCCTCTAATTTCCTCATTAGTCCTATTTATAAGAGAATCATAAGCCTTTATCCTCATCAAGAGGATCTACCCGGTTCCTATTCTCTTTGTAATTATTAGCTCATAACCAGTATACTTTTGGACTTGCTAGTATTCCACTAGCATCTAATTTACTTTTCCCTTCTATGTGCAAGAATAAGTATATTGGCAACCAAATTTGTGTTAGATATGATGCAGTGGCCCCCTTAGGACTCCCTGACCTGCTTAAGGCACCCTCGGCTCCATGAGCTTTCTTGAGGATGCCTCAGGTCTCCTAAGGTATTTAGGCCATTTAACATCCTTTATCTACATAATTGCTCCACAATTTAGGTGTATTCCACACCAATCCTAACCGTGAGCTACCTCACCCTTACTTACTCTTCCTATGCTTATTTCCCAAACAATATAGCCATTTGTACCCATATACAAATTTCTTAGCTAACATTAACATAATAAGCAGGGGATAACTAAATTTAACCCTTACCTTAACAATATTAAATGCAAGCATCCATGTCCTGGGTAATGCCTCAGCCTTGTCTTGGTTCTAGTCTCTTCTAAAGTCTTCCTATAGTAGCTTAATTAATTACCTAAATTGATTATTTAACAATAAGACAAACCATTCATAGGCCAAGATTAACAATTTCCAATTTGGTTTAAATGATTAACTGAACCCTTAATACATTTCCTTCCCAATGAAATCCCTTGTCCTTCCTTGCTTCTTACACCTAATTAGATAAAAAGCAACTTCTTATTCATTTCCCATTAATTTTCCAGCAGCCTTAACCATATTACAGGCCAACAAAAACCTGGAAAAATCCAGAATTTAAATTTGGAACCAAGCCATCACAATGTTCACACACCAATGTGCTCCACTTTTGCTTTATTCTTGCTTCTAGTTAACATTTCACTTACCAATAACAAAACAATATTTATTCCAGCCCCTTCCTCCAGCCGAATCATAATAGATAACAAAACAAAGAAGCAAAAAGGGAACGGCATTGTTCCTTACCTCTCCCACAAAACCGAAGCACACCCTTTGCTTTCTTGCATGTTGTACCTTTGTTTTCTTTAATAAATAACAAGGGAGAAGGGCTAATATTACTTCAATCCCTCACAGCTGGAATGAAACCAGAATTCAAGAGAAAATCCAATTAAAACACTTCCTAACTTAGGAACCCCAAATTCTAGCTTCTTCTCCATTACTTCTTCTTTTATTTTTCCCTAGGATTGTCGTTTAATTAGCTAGGATTTGCTTGGGAGTTTCGGTCATGGTAATTTTAGCAAAGAGAGAAAAGAGTTTCTGATCAGGAATGAAGAATCGGGCTAGAGCTGGAAGAAGAAATAATGGTTTGTCAACACCGCCGCTTCACCCTCACTTGACACGCACCTGGTGCCCTATTTGCAACTCAGCCATTGGCTTGTACTTTTTGTAACACGCTAAAAAAATTTGGACCAACATCAGCATTAATTTGCACCTTGTTTCTTCACAGATATAATTACACGTCAGTCTCCAGCTTTTGACGAATATGTAATTTAGTCCCTATTTCTTTAACGGCACATTTAAACCACAGATGGACAATCTACTCAATCCAAATTTTCACAATGATAGAGCGAGAATTACAAAAAACCGTGATATCTCAAATTTAATATTTTCTCATGCTTTATCCAATTGTGCAAATAAGAATGGGCCACTATGTGAATGACAAAAATGTCCCTCTTGGCCCGACTTGTTTAAATGATCAATTTTTATTCATTTTTAGCTATTACACCCTGCTAAACTGAGACCCTAACTTACAAAAAATATTCTAAGTATTATAATTGCCAAAATAACCTCGTTACCTTAGTAATCTGGGTCTATCATAGGAAGGGTCATCACACTTAGCCTGAATCTCATACTACAATAAATTGAATCTCATACCACAAGAACCTAAATCCCATACCACATATATCCCGCATGCGTCTGAAGCTCATACCACTTAACCTGATTCTTATACCACATGAACCTCAGTCTCATATCACAAGAACCTGAATTTCATACCACATATATACCAATATGAACTTGAATCTTATACCACATATATATCACATAACCTAAATCTCATACCTCATGAACCTGAATCTTATCACATATATACCACATGAACCTGAATCTTATACTACATGAATTTGAATCTCATATCACTTAACCTAAATCTCATATCACAGCAACCTAAATCTCATATCATATATGTATAACATGGACTTGGATCTTATACCACTTAACCTAATTTGTATACTATATCAACCTAAATCTGATACCACATATATACTATATAACATAATTTTATACCGCATATCATACCAAAAAAACTTGAATGTTATACCACATAACCGGAATCACATACTGCGTAACCTAAATCTCATACCATACCACTTGAATCTAATATCATATAAACTTAAATCCAATACCATTTGGCCTGAATTTGATATCACTTAACCTAAATCTCATACCATTGAACCTGAATTACATACCGTGTAACCTGTAACCCGTTGTTTAGGTTACATTTTAATTCCCTTATTTTGAGTACTTCAATTGCATTTCTAAACTTAGGTCCTTAACTGATCAAAAAACAAAAGTTTATGGATGAGCCATGAAAATGGGGGCATCACTACCCCCACATGTATATTAGAAGGGTTCGGGGGAAAACGTCATAAAAATCATTTTATGTTAGGAGTATTTTTGTTTGTTTGGTAATTTGTTATGGGCTTAAATACCTCCCGCACCTCTGTATTAACACCACTCAAACAGATAACCCCCTCAACTATGACTTGTTACAACTCAATTCCACAACTATTAAAAATCATTCGACTAACCCTCCAAGGCCATCACGTGGTTGCCATGCCATCATCTTATGTTCGTTTCTCCTGTGGGGTGGTTAAGAACTACTCCGATCAAAACATCATAGAGGCAATCCACATGGTAGGGTAACAATAAATCTTATACATATGGGCAAAGCAAGCGCATGCTGACAACAATGTGGTGGCCGATGATGACGAAATCAGATATTGCCTTAGGGGGGCACAAAGAGTGGAATAGCAAAGTAGAGCCGGAAAGTCTCTTTAATGATGGCAAATTTGGTAAATAGGGATTATAGTGTTCTTTAGCTCTTCCTATAGCAAAAGAAATATGAACTTAATCAAAAGCTCTAAAGATAGGCACAAACACAATCATTTTCATGCTACCTTATTTGATCTTACTAGCAATTAATATAATATCCAAAATAGCTTAAAAACATCAACCTAAGCTATATTCTGTGTTTTAAATATAGGTTTGTGGTGAACCATCTTTTCTTAATTGCATAAAAGAACTTTATACCTAAATGAAAAACAAAAAACAAGTAACTTCAACTTTAATACTCAATTATTTTTTCAAAATAAAAATTTAAAATTGATCAATAACTCAACATAAACAAAAGTCAAGTTCAGATATCATTCTAGAAAGCCATAGAGGGTCTAAAGATAAAAGAAGGGCTAATATTGGCTTTGAGATGATTGATAATCCACAACTGGAGAATGTCAAAGGGGTCATCGTTCATGAGTGGATTCAACACATCTTCTAGGGTTATCATGAAGGATGACACCATTTTCATCTCCATGTCTAGTAGCCCACAAACAATATATGTTAATGTAAGAGAGCACAATTGAATTGATAAAATAAGAAAGAAACAAAAAATTGAGAAGAAATTTATCATTCTTACCTTAAAACAATCACATTGAAATCCTTAAAATTAATGCCCAAACCAAAAGCAACTCCCAAGCTAAAACCAGATCCACTTGCTAAACCGGAGCCCCAAGCCAATCACTTTGATGCATTACTTCTTCAGAATAAAGAAAAAGATAATGTTGAAAAACCACCGGTTATCGTCAAACCCAAATAAAAAAATGACAATGTGAAAATCGAGATTGATGTGAAACTTGAGAATGAAACAAGGGAAAAAAATGTGAAAATGGGGATGAGTGGTGACTGCTTACTTGGTAGCCTCACGGGGACAAATGGTGGCAAATGAAGGGAGTTGTCTAACTGGTTATTAGAGAATTGGAGGAGGAGAAGATAAAAAGGCAGATAGAAGCCGTTAATGAATGACGGCAGGGTAACCACGTGATGTCACATAATGGCCTTAGAAGGTTGATTAAATAATTTTTAATAGTTGTGGGATTAAGTCATAACTGGTCATAGTTGAAGGGGTGATATATCCGAAAGGTGATAATACATGGGTGCAAGAGGTATTTAAGCCTTTATTAGGGAGTACTATTTTTTACTTGGCTTAATTAGTGATTTTTTTAAAAACCAGAATTGTTATATATGTAAATTGGGTTAAATGCATATGTGGTCCCTAACTTATAAACGTTGTTCCACTATTGTCCTTAACATTCACTTGGTTCCACTTCTGTCCCCAACCTGATTGAAATGTTCCACTTTTGTTCTTGGTCAGATGGAAATCATTATGACTAACAGAAAGATGTGACATCAACAAAAGTTTGTCAACGTGTTTTTTTTCTTATATGGCTGCATTCATCAGCAATGGGATGAAAAAGGAAAAGAAGAATGAAAGATAGGGATAGATAAGGAAAAGATAATTAATATTCGGGAATGAGGACAGAACTAAAAAAGGGAGAAATAGAAAGATGAAGATAGAGAGAGAAAGAGAAAAGTGATTGCTTGATTCTGAATAATGGATTTGTCGAACTGAAAAGGGGACTGATTTTGGAAGTGGCATTAAGGATTGTAGAGGAAATTAAATTTCACTAAGCAAAGGACGATTTGAAGGTTTGAAGCAAGGAAAAATTCGACAATGGCACGAGATAAATAAAAGAGAGATAAAGTTAATAAGTGCCCCGAATACTGAATTTGTTTTTTTTTTGTGGACAATTGTGTACTTTTTTAGTTTGCATTGTATGAAAGGAAATGAAAAAAATATTTTTATAAGACAGAAGGGTTAGTGGGGGTCGTTAAGGCAATAAAAGACATAGTGGCCTTTGTGTGTTGTGTGTTTGTCGTATGCTTCATGTGTGTGAATGGGGACCATTTCGGTGTGTGAAGGGCAAAAAGACAAGACCTACTTGCTTTTGTGGAATTTAAAAAAAAAACCTAAAGTGCTTGTTTAATCTTTGTTTGAACTTGGTTTAAGTAGAATAATCTGATTTAGTGTTTAATTAGTTAGCTAATGATTGTAATGTTGTCCATCAAGCTAATGTTAAACGTGTTTTGTGTAGCTCTTGGATCCAGGTGCTTCACTATCAAACTGCACCGTGGTGGTTACCTTGATTTTTTACCATTCAAGGCATATATTGGTGGACATGTTAACTACTTTGATTATTGTCACCGTGATAAGATGAGTTTGGTTGAGATTGACAGAATGATTGAAGATATGAGTTATTCTAGATTCATGAATTACTTGTAGAGGTATCCAGGAATGAAGCTAAATGATGGGTTGGTGTCATTAAAGGATAATGTTGATGTTATGCAAATGGTAATACTTCACCTGCCTTAGACAATTGTACTGGAGGTGAATATAGTGGGTAAGGTTAAAGAGGAAGTTGTAAGGGATAAAATGTCCTTTGTTAACAAAATGAAGGTGCTTGTTAGTCCAAAGAAGGTTGTAATTGAAAAAATTAATGAAGGTGCCAAATAATAGAGGAATGTGAAGTCCATACCAAATTCAATGAGTACAATAGATGAGAGTAGTTACAGAAGAGCATTGTTATGGTTGCAGCAAGACCAAACAAGTTAAGAGGGAAGTGTGCAGATGAAGAATACCCCTGCTCTTGCACCAGAAGGTGCTTCTACTGAGAAGAACGCTAAAAAAAATGCAAGTGCACTCAATAACATCTCAACTAGTGAAAAAAAATAAAAGTATAACATGTGGTGAAGAAAATGTGGCTTTTCAAGAACTTATTCATGAGCCGCATTTCAATTTGATGATAGCCGTGAACACACGATAAAGAATGAATACTACAAGCCTGAATAAAATAATGGTAGTTATGATTCTAAATTTGATGAATTAGTTAATGATGTAATGAAGGATGATGATGTTTTAAACATTATGGTTGTTGTTGATCCTACAATTGAGAGGTGAGGGAAAAAAAGATAAAAAGTCAAAATATGAGGTTGGTTTTTTACTCAGTTATCTGAACACCTTGGTATTAGCCAAAACAACTCCAGTAACTAAATTTTCACCTTAAATAGACTAAGGCACTTTATTCATGCATAAAATCTGGTGATGTTAGGTTTTTTATATATGTATTGCATTACAATATTGGCCATTTTATGACAAGGTTTAGTGCTTGCTATTGAATAGTTGTTTCTTGATGCTGAGCATAGATTTTGTTTGCATCATTTACACACAATTTTCAAGTTATCACATTTGAGAGGGGTGCTAAATGACTTGGTATAGGTTATAGCTTGTAGCAGTTATGTTGTTGAATTCAACAGCAATATGTAGAGGATCAAGTCCATAAATAAGGGAGCCTAGAAGTAGTTGAGTGTAGTTCCTCCTAAATAATGGACTAGGGCCCATTTCAGGAATACCCAAATGTGATATTCTCTTTAACAACATCTGTGAATGCTTCAATAGGTTTATCCTTGATGCCAGGGATAAGCCTATTTTAACAATGTTGAAGATTATCGGATGTAAGCTGATGGTTAGAATTGCCAATAAAAGGACTGCCATAAAGAAGTATACAGGTTTGATTTGTCCAAAAATAGTGACTAAGGTGAATAATTGTTTTGATCAAACAAGCTGGTTCATAACAATGGGGTCTGGAGGTGCTCAACGTTAAGTTAACACTGCAATAGTACAATTTGTTGTAAATATTTCATCCCATAAATGCAGTTGCAAGAAGTGGCAGTTAAGTGGCACACCATGCCCACATGCATGTTTTGCCATATCCTATAATAGAGGGAAAGTAGCATGGATCAGTAGGTTCAAGAACATCATGATGCCATTCAGTTGTCCCATTATTAGTCATTAAAAAGGGTAAAATATAAAGAAAAAGAAGAAATGGAGTTGAGGAAGAACAAACCACAACCAAGATAAGAATGTTCAAAATGGTCATGCATTGTAAAATCTGCAATGAGCCTGGTCACAATTCTACAACTTGAAAAACCAAAAAAATAGGCAGCCAAAGACTTAGTGACCGTTCATCACAGTGGAGGAAGAAATTGTAGGTATTCCTTTACAATCCTAAACTCTAGGTTAAATTGTTGACCCTAATACTTAATTGTCCTTGTGTTGTTCATAATTAATGTGTTCTTTGTAAGTAAAAAGGAAGCCCATATTCACCGGACTTTCACAACAACTATCAATAGGGAACCCAACACAGATGCACATAGGCAACAACAAACTACTGTGAGTTATTGCTAGGGTCTTAAGTTGTTGATTAAAGGTACCTGAATGACAAAATGGACAATTGTTGACTTACTCTACATGTGATGTTTTTTGTGAAACCACAAGGAAACAGTCAAGTAGACCAGTCACGGAGCACTGCTTTTGAAGTATTCATTAAATTAAATGAACCAACAGTGTTTAAACCCAAAAGAGGAATAGGCCATTTGAGAAAGAATGACCAAGGCAAATAATGGAGGAACTGGTTTTATATTTTGAATTGCATTACAACCCATAATGGTTGTATACTTGAATGGTATAACCCATAATGGTGGACGTGGTTGTATATTTTGAATGGCATATGCAAGTGCCTTGTATATTTTGAATGGAATAGTCAATAGGACTATATTCTAATTGGCTTTAATAGGTGTGAACCATGTTTTGTAAGTTTCAAGTGAAAAATAGAAACGTACTTGATGTAGCTTTTTTGTTATGGAAATGAAAAATTACTTAGACCTAACCTATTTGTGTTTATAGTTGCTAGCATATGTACAATAAGATGTCCAATTATTAATTGCAACTTAAGATAAAAGGACCATATTGTATAGATGACTTAACATCCATCAACAACGTAAAAGCAGATATAGGGTGAACACTAGAGGTGTAAGATTTTAACCCAACCGAAAGCCGATCCAATTTTTTGAGTTAGGGTCAGTTCAAGGGCAGAAATAAGTTGTATTCGGATTGACCTGAACCCGACCTTTAGACAAAAAATCGGGTTGGTTCGGGTGAAACTCGATCAACCTGATTCAACCCGAAATTACAATACATGCTATAGGCCCACAACCCATTCCTATTCCTAGCTCAATCCTATCCCAGCCCAACCCACACGCCTACTATTAATACCTACTAACAACCCTAACCCTAATCCATCATTATATCTTATACACATACACATACACCCGCCACCATTCTTTTGTGCTTTGTTTGTCTTCTCCCTTTTATTTTTGTTCATTCGTTCCCTCTTTTCTCAGCCCTCGTCATCCTTTGCTTCTGCCTCCAACCTCTCTCTTTTGCGAATTGCTGTCATTCACCTCTTTTTCTCCCCCTGGTCACGCTATCATTTGGCCTCAGTTCATTACCCTTTTCATCTTGCGTTATCTGTCTTCTCCCCGTTGCCTCATCTCCGTGTGTAACACCACCATCGGGTTGTTCTCCAGGCTCCATCCCTTGTCTTTACGCTTCATGGCGGAGGACATGGTTATCAATGGTGAAGGTGTCGAGTTATGTTGGGTAAACTCAACCTCAACTTTATTTTTTTGGTTTAGGGCAGGTTTGGGTTTAGCCTATAAATAGGGTCGGGTCGGGTTACCTTTTTTTTTTGGGATGGCGAACCTATTTGAAAATTTCAGGTTTCGACCCGAACCCAACCCTAAACTCAAAATTTACAGCCCCAGTGAACACCATATGTGCATACAAAAACTGCCACTAACACCTCTACAAGGGTACATCTGAAACACGCATACTAACATAACCAATCCTACCCAACACAAGTACAATATATAACTAGACCCACATCTCCACATGCCCTCACCCTATAAATCTTCATTTCATACACACACCTCTTTCTCTTACATACTAGAGCCACATCCATGAACCCCAAATATCCAGCACCACTAAGGACATTAAATACATCTTCATCCATTTGGTCTTTGCCTTTTCACCTCTTAAATCCTCTTTGCTCAATTTTACTCTCCTAAGCAAACCACCTACAACATCCTTCATTCGACTCAAAATAAGTGGATTGAACAAGTCGAAGAAGCTATAGTTGTTGGGGCCCTATCCATCACCAAAATTAAGAACACATAAAGTTTATTCATATCAATGAAAAACACAATTTTCAGTCATTTGTGCTTACCCCATGGTTCTTGCATCACAAGAACCTTCGACTAGGGTTTGTTTTGGTCCACGATGTCAACAACACTACAAGGGTTCTACAAGAGTAGAGCCTAGCAACATTCTTATCCATTGACTCCATTATTGGACACTCAAACACGAGGTCTTTTTGGAAATTATAAAACTAATTTAAAATCCCCATTTTCCCCTACATTCTTCTATTTTTATAAACATCACCACAATGGGTTTGGTTGTTTAGTTCAAGGCAATAAATGTTGGTGGCAAAAGCTCCTGTCCAGTTCCTGCTACCTTTATCCTACTACCGTGGCAACACCTACACAAATATGTGCCAACATGGTAGCTTATCATTAGCAAAAAACATTTTTCGTCTACCTTAGGGTAAAAATACAAAATTTAATAACATCAAAGACAAGAATGAAACATTTTAATCGGGTTAGGGATGGAAATGAAACAAAGCAGAAGTTAGGGATGAAAGTGGTACAACAAATATAAGGACTTGGCCATTTAGGGCCATAAACAAATGGATGGAGATGAACAGGTTTTTTTTTCATTTTTGTTTGTTTAACTTTAAATAAACCTGAATACGAGTACATTTTCTCTATTCATATTTGTTCATTTATAAATGAATGTGTTTGTGTTCATTCTTTAACAATAACATTATTGTGAACCAAATGAACATGTTCAAGAAGATCATTAAATGAACATGTTTACAAACAAAATAAATGGATGTGTTCATGAACAACATAATAAATATAAGCTAACAAACAAAGAAACAAACGAACAAACTAAAATATTATGAATAAATGAACTTACAAAAAAAATGAGTAAACAAATGAACAAAATAAATGGATAAATAAATGAATGAGTTTAAATGAATATTAGCCAAACCATTCTTGAATAATGAACAAATAGTACTTTCTCCGTGTTCGTCTATTTAAACTAAATGAACATAAAATTTTATTCAAGATCATTTGTTTAATTAAATAAATGAATATAAATGAACTCTCGCCAAACCGTTCTTGAATGGTTCACTGAACGTAATATTTGTTTACAGTCCTAGTTGACCTTAATTGATGAATATTCATAAGTGTATTGCTATTAATGGTTTAAATCATCATTATATACTTTGAGTATGATTAATTTCTATATTTAGAGCATTTTTTCACCGGGTTACTATTCACATATTTTTTTTACTATTCACAGTTATTATTCACCAACTTACTGTTTATACGCATATTTACTGTACATACGCAGTTTACTATTCATTAATATTAAAATATATATGTTAAATAATTATTTTTTATGTAGGTAAAATCATCACTTGGCGACCCTTCACGAGAAAAATCATATCTGAAACTATAGACATTGGAACTGAGTGATTTCAAATTCATCTAAAAGCCAACACATAGATCTTCAACTCTGCCTCATTACGTGAGCTAGTTTATTGTTTTCATTGCCGAAATCTGATTATAGATGAAACTATTCGTTCTTTCATGTGCTGAAAAACAGTTTCTGTAGAATAATCATAACTTGAGCTATGAATGTCTAATTTAAATGAGCAAACTATCAATTCGAAGCTAAAGAAGAGATCTACAAGTTCTATGCTTTGAGGAAGAGCTTATTCAATGTCTACTATGGTCGAAAAATTAAAATAAGTTGCAGCTTGCCTTTGTTGATTTGTATTTACCTACATTTTACTATTTTACCATTTCACACACCCAAAAAACTCTGTAAATAGGCACCTTGGGGGGAGGATGAATTCATGCCATTTTTTAGGCCTCCTTTATGTTCTTGTATCATCGTTAAGTTTTCTTCTTTAGTTTTGTTCTAGTTTTCAATACCGAAGCTCTGTCCAAGTGTTTTCTCGTTCTTCTTCTTGTTCTTCATTTCATCTTTTAATTCATGTTCATTTTCTATTTTTATATGTTGTTTACTTTTATCATGGCTAACTAATCTTGCTTTTTCTAAAGTGAAAAGGTGAAGCTTTTGGTATAAAGATTATGATTGATTTGAATGGATCACAACGTTAATGGTATTTTCTTCTTTAATCTATTTAAGTTCTCTCCTTGTTAAGTGAGAATCTTGATTCATCATAGTCAATCATTTGCACAAAAGCTGCTTGATTCCCTCTATAGAACATGGCTCTGCCGGTTATATTGGAATCTTGAGTTATTGTCGACAAAGGTTGGCATGATGGATACTTGAATCCATTAGCAAGCGTTGGCATTTTAAGATCAATAAAAGTTAATACTACCTAAATTCCCTGATTGGGACCTCTTTTATGTGTGGATACCAATTGAGTGGTAAGATGTGCTAAAATTAATCATAACCGATATACTAAAAGTGGATTATCTAACCTTAGCTATTTTAATTGAATTTGAATTTTAATTTACACCTGTTTACACCTCACACCAAAACTTTCTTTATTAAAAATCTGTAATTTGTATTTCTTAATTCACTTCCCTGTGGTTTGACACTCAGACTCCCGATATTTTATTACTTGCGACAACCTACACTTGGGTTGCGACTGCTAAAATGCAGCATTAACCATATACGATGTTAAGCAATTAGTACTCCACCATTTTTTTTATATATTTACATGTTTGCCATTAGTTAAAATAAGTTTCTGTTCAACAATTATATGCACAATTTTCTCCTCTATTGAGTTTGCCTTTCATGCCCTACCTTCTGACTTTGGCCAACTATTGTTGCACATTGTCAACATGCCACTGGTGTTAATGATTCAAAGGCAGTGATTGTTAGTAGTTCCAACATTGCAAAACATGATATTGAGATTGTCATAGGATTGGATGGCGGTATCGATGGTGGCATATTACACTGGGCATAGGTGCAAATGGCCGCACTTATGGAGTCACAAACTAAATGACCTAACTCATCTTGGATGTCTAAAATGACGACTTTGGCATTGTAAAAGGTAAAGACCCGCTACCGCTTCATAGGGATGGAAAAATTGGAGTCAACTTGATGACTTGGCCTAAGCAACACAAACATGACCTGGATTGATTTAACTAAAAAAGTCAAGAATCCAAACCCGACCTAAACTTAAACTTGATTTAAGTAAAACTTGAGAAAACCCAATCCTAAATTACATGAATCTAAAATGAACCAAACCTAAGTTAGCCCGAACCTGAAATGACTTATACCTGAAATAACCAAATATCTGAACTCGACAAAGCTTGACTTTAACCCCAAAAAACATAATGGGTTAACCTGAATCTAACTTAAATAACCTAATTTGAAGGCACTTGAGACTAAAATTAACCCAATCTATATTTAACCTGAACTTAAATAATCTTTACCTAACTTAACCCAAACTTGAAATTAACCCAAACCCAAATAAGCTGACCTGGACCCGAATTCATGATAACCTAATTAAACCCAAACTTGAATGATCTAACTCAAACCTAACTTAATGCCTCCAATTGCCATTTTAGTTGCCTCAAATCCTGCTGCTTTCTTTGGTTATTAGAGCCACTTCTTATTCTAGCTTGTAGAAAATTAATCACCACTTAATGTGAATAAAGTAACTTTATTATGAATGATACTTATGCAAAAGTTTGAGGAGGCATATGAGAAGACCATGGTGAATGTGTCGAAACGAGGACAATCATTAGTTTTACACTGCATTAGCAAATGAGTTTGTAGTTTTCCTATAGTTTATTTTGACTGCTAGGAAAATATTTTTTTATTATAGGAACAATAATCTCAACTAAATGCATGAATTGCAAATGGAATAATAAATTCAATTGGAGGAACAAAAACATGGACAAAAGAACATCAATATCCATTATCAACTGAAAGAATAACAATTGTGAAGAAAACAATGATATCAATTAAAAGAACAACAATTTTAAGTTAAGGAATAATGACAACAACTAAATAAATAACAATATCAACTAACAAATTGTAACGAGAATAACAATTTTAATTAAAAGATCAGCAACTAAATACTAGAACAATAATATGAACTAAAGATGCAACAAACCAGATAAAAAAAAACATTAATACCCACTAAATAAACAATAATTACAATTTAAATAAATATCATGAACAACTAACAAATTGTAACGAGAATAACAATTTTAATTAAAAGATCAGCAACTAAATACTAGAACAATAATATGAACTAAAGATGCAACAAACCAGATAAAAAAAACATGAATACCCACTAAATAAACAATAATTACAATTTAAATAAATATCATGAAAATGATATAATATTTTATACTTCATGAGTACCATTTAGCTATTCACTAGAGACATGTGTCATTTCACCATAAGCTAGTTCTTTTTTAACTTAAGTTAACTTAATTAAAAATAACTTATTTTTATTTTTACATCTTTTTGATATGAAACCAATTTCATTTGAAATGAAAAATATGAAATATCTGTCTTGTTGAACTGTTTTTGTACATCAAAAGGAATTCATTAATTGAAGAGACAAAACTCTTGTTACTCACGAGAATTGCATTGAAAGAATGTAAGTTCTTATTTTAATGGAGGGAGATACATTAAAATTAAAAAATAGTACATACCCATTAAAACATGAAAAATCCGTTTTCAATGGCAAAGTGGATGTAAGATATTATGAATATTTAATTACATTGTATAGACAACGTAATTGGGAGAATTCACGTAATATAAGTAATTATACTCCCAAAGACTTTTAAGTCAAAATTTTGACCTTGTTGTAAAAGAAAATGTAATGTTATTGTATTTGATACAATAATATTAAACTTCAATGTTCATAAAATGAAGATAATCTTGGAGATTATTTTTGCTAATCTAAGGTATGTATCAATTTCGGGTTAATTGCATCAGTGACCCTTAACCTTTTATTATTATCTTATTTTGGACCATAACATCAAAATCTTGCATAGGAGGCCCCTAACCTCAAGTTTTTGTTCCGTTTTAGACTTTTGGAAAATGAAAACCGTTAAAATGGATGAAACTGGCCATGTGGCATGCTAGCGTGGCTCGATTTACCATGGTGGCACAATAATCAATTGTTGGGGATGATGTGGAAATTAACAAAACTAATAAAAAAATATGAAAAAAAGAAAATAATTAAAAAAAGAAAGATAATGTCAAAAAAAAAAAAACCCATCACTGGTCTGTTTCCTTTGGCACCGCCATCCTCACGCCGCCCTTTGCCACATCACCACCTCCCCATTCCTTCCCCGCCCAACCCGTACCTTCTCTCTGCCTAGCCAGTTTCAGCCAACGGCTCGCCACCCCAAATGGTAGATGGTTCTCATTGTTTTTAAGCTCCTTATTGGTTTCATGATTTCACAAGTTATGGTACGGACGAAGGTGTAATCGAATGTGAAAGAGGCTGAAATCAAACAGTTGCAGTTGATCTTGTACGATTAGCTGTCACAAGTGGGGCTAGTGCTGAGTGGGTAGAAGACGGAGGTGGAGCTGTAACTCCGATTCATTTTGCTTAACTCTGATTTTGTCATAGGGGGAGCAATTGCAGAATGCTTTTGCAAAGAGGGATTGTCGGACGATGCGAAAAAGGAGGTGGAAGGCTGCTGGTGCTAGGCAGATGAAGTGGAAGGCTGAGTTTCAATTTATTTATTTTTTTGATTATTTTTTCCATTTACACATCATCAATAACAGATGATTATTGTGCCACTGTGGCAAATCACACCATGCTAGTGTGCCACATGGTTAGTTCCGTCTATTATAACGGTTTTTATCCTCCAAAGGTCTAAAATGAAATAAAAAATTAATGTGAAAAACCTCCCATGTAAGATTTTGAGGTTATGGTCCAAAATAGGATAATAATAAATTTTTAGAGGTCACTGATGCAATTAAACCCTAAATTTCTATACTTTAGATTTCATAATTTGAATAAAGCATGTTTGAGTATGAATTATTTTAAGCATCATTATCATTTTTGTATGATATTGCCTTGATAGTATATATGATTTACATTTATTCTTATAAGTTTATTGTTATTTTGAATATTTATATAAGTTTGCAAATTGAATTCTTGTAGGAATATATTTTAGAATTGTTTCATCATAAAAGTAAAATATAATGATTGGGTATAATGTCATGCAAAAGGGAATATTGTGTTTTATGTTTCACATTTTTGAAGTTATTTTGAATAACCTTAGCCCACATAATCAATTGGGTTTTCATACTCAACAAGTTAAACAATTTGTTGGTTACTCAGTGGATTATATAGCAATGACTATAAATAAACTTATAAGTAAAATATGTAAGAATAATTTCTTACTAAAGAAATTGCAATTGGTTATAATTAATAATAAGCTTTTTAGAACTTCATTCATAAATCTTGGTAATGAAATTTGTTTTGTTTTAAGCTTTTCTAAAAGTACAACTTTATGACTTTTAAAAGAAAATTATTTTTTAATAAAATATTTTAAAAAATATTTTATATGAACTTTTTATTATTCTTTGGCTCAAATTAAATATTTGATTCAACAATTGGGTTAAGGTATGAGGAATCATTATTGGATATTGCAAGAACATAAAAAAAGTTATTTTCGCAAAAAAATGAGTTCTATAGATATTCACAACAAAATTGTTTGTTATAGTTCTCTAAATTAGATTTATGTCTTATATATGATATAAGTCATAATCTAAAAATGAGTATAATTATTGGATTAATTATGTTACATATAATTATGGGTAAAATCCAAATTTGGTCCCTTAACTATTCGACTTGTCCTAAAGTGGTCCCTCAGCTCTAAAAGTGACTATTGACATCCCTTAACTCAAGGATCGTGTCCTATTTCAGTCCATTCCGTTAGTTGAGGCGTTATTTTGGATGGATTTGCCCACATGGCACCCATAGTGCCATGTGGATTTCTCTTTAACTAAAATGGGTGACCATTTTGTATACAAAAGAAAATTCAAACCCAAATTATCACAAACACATAATCTTGAGAACTTAAAACATAAATATTGCAAACTCCTTCTTCTTCCCCAATTCTTGCAAACCAGCTCGTGGACCTTCCTTCGTCTTCTTGCCCTAGCAACTCTGATTTATCCAAAATCCCAACAGAGACTAGGAGAACGAGCAGCAATCGAGCACTGAAACCTAAGGCTGATTAAATCGACCCAAAATCTGTAGCAATTGAATCGATGGCAGATCTTGCGGTAGCTGTCGGTTAACGAGGGGTCGGTTCGAGGATTGAAACCTAAGGCCGATTGACTCACACCAAAATCTGCATATCCCAAATAATCCCAATCGATCGGCGATTCAAAAGGCAATTTGATTGGTGTGGCATCTGATTTACGCGGCTACAGAATCCCAATGCCTACAGCAACCGCTACGTAGTTCGCAATCTGGGCTTGAGGGCAGAGGCGAATGACTGGAGATAGAGCCAAAGTCAAAGGAATCGGCAACGTCGAACGATCCGAAGGCGATCAGATCAGATGGCAGTAGGTAATTGGGCAACGAGGGTTGATGCTAGTCAAGATCTACAACGTTACTACTAGGAATGTTCGAAAGCTCTTGCTGGGGTGACGAGAAAAAGGAGCTGCCATGGGGCTAAAAGGTGGCAGAGGGAGGGCCGAAGCTGAGCATTTGAGAAAAGCAGGAACCTATGGAAATGGAATCCGAGTCCAACAGAAGTTAGGCTTGCCCGAGTGGGCTTGTGCAGGTGTGGTGGCGCCGGAGAGAACTCAATCAGAATACCAGCGATTGAGATGAAGAGAATCGGATCTGAATGCAATCAGAGCACCATCGATTGACGAAGACGGAGAGAATTGGATCAGAACACAGTCCGACCGCCAGCGTTAGACAAAGACTGAAAATCAAATCCCTATCCTAGATGCTCGAATCGAAGAATCGAGAGGGCCATGGAGGTCGAGAGGGCAAGAGGGCGGCGGAGGTCGAGAGGCGGCGGCAGCTCGTTAAAGAGAGATGGTTGGGGAAGATTGGGTTAATGAACCATTTAAGTCCCTAGAATTATATGTTTTGTCAATTCTAGCCTAATAGTTATTTTTCTGCCAGCTTTATCACTTATTGTCTTGAAAGAGAATGCCACATGGCATTATGAGTGCCACGTGGCATTATGGGTGCCACATAGGCAAGTTTCATCCAAAATAATGGCTCAATTGACGGATGGGACTCAAATTGGACACGCCACTTGAGTTAAGGGACCTCAATAGGCACTTTTAGAGTTAAGGGACCAGTTTAGGACAAACTGAATAGTTAAGGGACCAAATTTAGATTTTACCCATATAATGATCAATAAAGATGTTTAATAAATATCTTATTAACTGCGTTAACAATTGTGAATTGTTGCATAATCTAATTTTACTTTTCTATTTAATAGATTGACATAAGATATGTTTCAATGGTGATTTTGTGAACTTATTATTGTAAAATAATAATGACATTATTATTACCATTACAAATTATTTTGAGTAGAAATATGAACATTAATATTGATTATTATTTTCAACTAATAATGAGTATGAGATTAACTTGTAATTCTATTTTTTATAATGTCGAATGTGAATTACGAAGAATTCTTATATATGAATCAAGTTGTGATACTTGATTATTTATTAACTGGCCATAATGTTTTATGAATAATTTTTTATTAAATATGCAAGAAAGATATTCTTATTTATTCATGAAATTTGTCATAAAAGTAATTTATTATATGGATAAGATCTTTATAATAAATTAGATTACTCAGTTATTAAGAATAGTCAAAGTGGTTTTACAATTATTTTTTTTATTGAATCCTAATCATATAAGTTGTAACATTTTTTATTTCTATATTTTATCACAATAGTATGATAAGCAACATAATAGGATTATGTTGTTCATTCAATATGAAAATTTGAAAGTATTATATTTAGTATGTATTCTGTTAAAAATATTAATAATAAATAGTTTATTATTGATACGTTTATACTCAAATGAGGTTATCTCATTATTGTTAAGAACCAAATTAGGAAAATGTAAACATTTAATGTGACACATACCATGTATTTATGAAATAAAAGATGTATGTAATTTTCTTGAACACTTTGAAGACACACACACACACACACACACACATATATATGTATATATGTATGTTGCTGCACTCTAGCAGTTGTAACCCAAGTGTAGGTTGTCGCAAGTAATAAAATCTCGGAAGTCCGAGTATCGAACCACAGGGAAGTGAATTAAGAAATATAAATTACAAAAGTGAATGAAGGTTTTCGTGAAATGTGTGAACAAGTGTTGATTAAAAATTCAAATTCAAATAAAATAGTTAAGGTTAGGGAATCTACTTTTAGGATATTGGTTATGATTAATTTTAGCCAATTTTACCACTCAATTAGGATCCATACATAAATGAGGTCCTAATAGGAGAATTTAGTTAGTATTAACTTTCATTGATCTTAAAATGCCAACGCTTCCTAATGGGTTCAAGTATCCATCATGCCAACCTTTGTTGACAATAACTCAAGATTTTACTATAGCCGGCAGAGTCATGTTCTACAGAGGGAATCAAGCAGCTTTGGTGCCAATGATTGACTATGATGAATCAAGACTCCCACTTAACAAGGAGGGAAGTTAAATAGATTAAGAAAGAAAATACCATTAACGTTGTGATCTATTCAAATAAATCATAACCTCTATATCAAAAGCTTCACCCTTTCACTTTAGTAAAAAGAAGATTGATTAGTTATCATAAAAGTAAACAATATGTAGAAAGATGAAATGAACATGGATAGAAAGATCAAAGGAAGAACAAGAAGAAGAACAAGAAAACACTTGGACAGAGCTTCGGTATTAAAAACAAGAACAAGAACAAAGGAGAAAATCTAAAAATGATACAAGAACATGGAAATGGCTAAGAAAATGGCATGAATCCACCCTCCCCCTAAGATGCCTATTTATAGAGTTTTGGGGGTGAGTGGAATGGTAAAATGGAATGGTGAAATATAGGTAAATACAAATCAACAATGGTGGGCTGCAACTTATTTTAATTCTTCGACCATGTATACATCAAATCAGCTCTTCCTTAAAGCACAAGATTTATAGAACTCTTCGTTAACTTTGAATGGATAGCTTGCTGATTCAAATTGGACATTTATAGCTCAAGTTATAATTTTTCTATCGAAACCGCTCTTCAGCACATGAAATAACAAATAGTCTCATCTATAATTAGATTTCAGCAATGAAAACGATCAAATTAGCTCACGGAATGAAGCAGAGTTGAAGATCTATATGTTGGCTTTTAGATGAATTTGGAATCGCTTAGTTCCGACATCTACAGCTTCAGATATAATTTTTCTCGTGAAGGGTCACAAAGTTATTATTTTACTAACAAAAAAATAATTATTTAATATTAATGAATAGTGAAAATGCGTGAATAGTGAAAGTGAATAGTAAAAATGCATGAATAGTAACCCAGTGAAAAATGCTCAGAATATAAAAATTAATCATACTCAAAGTGTATAATGATGATTTAAACCCTTAATTGCAATACACTTATGAGTATTCATCTTATGTATGTATGTATAAGTGACTGTATGGGCTTTCTACATATCTTATATGCATAAGGTAAGGAAGAATAATTGTTATTCTTGATCCGAAACAATTTGTGTCATGAGAATTGATATACTTTAAATGTTAAAGGATAGATTTGTCATAGATTTACAATATGATCATAAAGGTCACATTGATTAGCAATTTCATTTGGTGAGATATTAAAAGTTGTTACAGTTTTGTGTATCTTAATTAGAGCAATAGTTATTTCTAAAATGGAGTTTATATATTTTTTTAATTAAAGTCACATATAAGTAAAGAAGGGTAGCTCATTGAGTTAAGAGATAATTGTTTATTATTGAGGTATGTTTATGAAATATTTGTACATGGCATGTTTTTACTTTATGTGCAAGTGAGAGATTGAAAGATATATGCTCATAAAGTCCTAATTGCCAATACAAAGTGACTAATTAGCAACAGCTACAAGCAACTGGAGTTTAATATATCTGCTCAATTTTTTAATCTAATTACTAGTATCAGTTGCTCCATCCGATAATACCAAGCCCCAATAAACACATGCTATTGTATGTATGTGAATGTGATGTCAATCCAACAAACCTAAACAAATCCACCAGATAATAATCTTCCAAATAATTCAGTGTTTTAAGAGACAAAAGAAGAGGTAACGAGAGAGAATGCAACAGCATCGGCAGACATGGGATTGAGAAGGTAGGTCTAGCATTGAGGCCAGGGGAAAAGACAAGAGCTTGAGCCATGACGGTGAAGAAGGATGCGAGCGCCTTCGTGCTAGTATGTCAGATGATCATGAGAAGTTTAAAGAGCCCAAAAGTGGATTGGTATTAAAAATTTCACAGTTAAAGAGTGACCGAATTGCAACTATCATGTTAGCGACTGAAATATTAAGTCACTTCTTAATTGCTCAAAGGTAAGCCCCATAAGTATACGACTTAGGAGTGAGTGAGAGGGACTTATGATAATTAATCACTTCTTTTAGTTTTTTTTTTTTACATTTCTCTTGTAGCAAATTTTGTAGGTTGTAAATTGTATGACAGCAATAACATAAGACAGGAAACAACTTGAGTTTTTTCTTTACTTACTAGAGAAATCACGCATCTAGCCAATTAAGAAGAGTAAGGAATTTGTGTGTGTGGTAGTTGGAGATTTTGTACTTGTGGAATTAAAAATCGTGGTATTTGTGTAATTATTCCTATGATATGATATTGGTATGCATGTAGTAATTTGATCGGATGGAACTATATACAAATCCCAATAAAAGGTATAAAGTCTTCAATTTATTGTAAAAATTCTTTTAACTTAATTCTTTTATTTTCATAATGATTATAATTCTCATACTAGTAATAAGGGACAAATAGGTACTCTCATGTCCATGGAAAAAAAAGGATAGTTATCTCCATCTCAGAAGACAACGGCATTTGCTAAATGCTCCATCCCTTAAATAAATTGATCACAACACGTGACATCCCCATCGCCTACAATTATTTCGATGCAAACACTAAACAACTCAGTTTTATCAAGTTGCACCTTGACTAAACAAATTTTGTTCAATTTTTCCATTGAAACATTTGTATGATACCTAATGTACATGCAATTGAACAAAAAATACTCATAAATTAAATATTCTAGAGATTGAGAACCACATTACTAATGTAGCAAAAATTAATATTACATGAGTGTCAAGAACTTTTGTCACTCCATCTACCCCTTAATATATATTAATTTACCCTTTTTTTTATATCTCAAAATATGTTTCACCTTTTCAAGTTTATATATTTTTTTCCATTATGAAAAACTAGTGAATTTGCTCTTTAATGTAATAATATTGTCTAGTGTAAAGTAAACATTGAAAATGTTTATAGTATGACACAATATTTATAATTTTTATCAAAAAATAAAAATGATAAATATCATGGGATGGAAGAGAGAGAGAGAGAAGAGAGAGAGAGAGAGAGAGAGAGAAAGTTGGATTGATGAGCTCATTTAAAAACTGAATTACATGTAAGCTTAAAGAGAGAACTAAAAAGAATAAAATGTCTCACTAAAAAATGATAAAGATCCCTGCTACCTGAGTTAGGGTGGCAAGTAAAAAAGGAGAAAATAGCTTATACACTAATTAGGTTTTTTTTTTGTATTTAAGTATCAATAAAAAAAACACACACACATATATACTCATTTAATTGTGGGGTTGGGGTCGTAGAAAAAATTAATTTCAAAAAAGGAATATATATATTTTTCTATAGTTTTTAGAACAAGAACGCCAAAGCAAAATGGAAGGTGACAACACTTGAGGTCCAAAGTAGTAGCCAATAAGTTTTACATTTTTATCAATGTTGGAATGTAAGATAAGGTATCCAGCACTTCAAAGACATGCAGAGGTTGGATCGAGGTTGGATCGAGGTTGGTTCTCACTAAAAAATTGTTAGATCATTTAATTATAAGAAAGTAAGAAAAAAGTATGTGTTATATTATATAGTTGATAAAATCTCAATAAAATTAATGAAGAATGGTCAAGCCTTTTAAAAGAGAACGATTTGAACCAGTCAGTTTGGTTTGATTCTTACAACTATGCTTATTGCTGAAAAGATTTGACTTGGCTTACCCAACCCTGCTGTGTTAGCTAGTGGACTTGTTTCTTTCGAGTATGTACATAAAAATGGTCAAGTATGACCTCTACAATGGACAACACTTTATGGTACAAAAATGTAGCACACAAATTTCATACTCCTATGAAGTCAACCATGTAACTCATAGATTGGTAATAGTTATTATATTATACATATATGACAAATTAGACATATTAGCCCACCCTTAATTTTCCATATATAATCTACCTCCATCTAAATAGTTTGACAATATCACCCCTAACCAAAATTGTTAATCTTTTTTCAGAAACCCTACCTCATTCTGCCGTTGCTGTAGGGCCGTCATCGTCTCCAGAGTACATGTTCCCTAATCAATCATTGTCTTCGAATATTTTTTTTGTACTCACATCTAGTTCATATCATGGCTACGCATCTTTAGCTCTCGAAATCACAGTTCCCATCCAAATTGTACCATCAACATCACATTGAGATTTTACCATTGTCGTTCCCCTGTGCATTACATCATCGTTACAGCCCTTAAAATCTCACGGTCACCATGCGTCTTTGAATCGCGCCAATTGTCGCTTATCTTTGGATCTTACTATTCTTGCTTGCCTTCAAATGACAATGTTGTCACTCTAAATCCATCAATTATTACCTCAAGATCATGCTAGTCTTTGTCTCCTATTCATTTTAGCCATCATTGTCTCTTTAGGCAGCCTCTATTCCATTCATCTCTCATATCTGCCATTAAGTTATATATAGAAACTATTTGCATAAGTGTGAAAGACAAAGATGCAAAGTATCTGAATCAATTGGTAAAAGTGTCTGACAAGTATGTATATGTATCTAAAATAATATGCAGACTATTTGTTCTCTTTAGACAATATGAAAATTAGTAAATGATATATAAAAGTGTAAAAACGCTTCAATAAATATGTTAAAGTGGTTATAACAATATGTAAAAAGGTCTAAATTAATATGTAAATAATTTATTATCTTAAAAAATAAAAGTATTTGAAGCAATAAATAAAAGTGTCAAAATGAATATGTAAAAGTATTTAACACAATATGTAAAACTGATTATAAATATGTTGAAAATTTGTTATCTTTAAATATATAAAAGTGTCTAAAAGAATAATACAAAGTGCCTAAGTAAATATGTGAAAATTTCTCAACAAATATATAAAAGTATCTCAATGAATATGCATTTCAGGTCATTGGCTATTTTCACATGTCTATACTCCTTTAAACACATCTCTATAGTCTTTTAAAGTTTAAACACATCTGGATAGCCTTTTAGAGATATTTTTGCAGCCTTTCAAACATATCTTTGAATAGGTTCTGATTGAATTTTGGCTTGGTTTTTTGGCATGATAGGTCATTGACTTGTTATCTTTTCCTTGATTTTCAACAATTTGGTGGTGGAATAAATGATGCATAGCTTGAAATTATATGAGATGAAGCCCACTAATCTTGATCGAGATTCAATAGTGGAGGTGGTGCCGCGAGATGAACAACCATAAATTGATTGCAATTCAACGACAAAGCATGCATGCATGGTTACTTCTCCAAATTTGACTTTGACAATGACTTATATTTGCCAATTTTCTTTGGTGAGATGGTCTTAACCTTGATAGACATGTCATTTAGAGTTGATTACAATTAAAGCATGTGGAAGATTGCAATGACATTGAGAACATGAACGATTATGATTTGAAGATGCAACAGCCAACAGTTTGAGAAGTGAAACATGATCTAGGGTAAGAATGCGTTGGAAATTATCTAGATAGTAATGGGTAAATTTGAAAAAGCAATCACTATATCTAATTAGACATATGTTTACAATAACCATACTAGATTGATAGCCTTTTTTTTCTATGTGAAGATCAATAATTTTTTTGTTTGAAGCTTGATGATGATGAAAATAATTTTTGCTATCATTGCCAATAATGGATCTTAGTTTCTACTAAAACTAGAAGCTATAATTAAATACTTCCTCTATCTCATATCTATTGAATTATTTGGTTTGTGTGAAGATTAAAGAAATAGATAAAATTTATGTATTGTTTATACTTTTGCCTTTAACTTTTACACATAAATTGAAAAAGTTAGAAAAAGTGCATATTGAAATGATAGTTTGAAGGGTATTATGGTAAAGTAATTTACTAAATATGAAAATATTGTAAAGATATAGGGACCTCCAAAACAAAAATATGTTATAGTAGTTTTGGGATGGATGAAGTAACTTTTTATAAATCCTAACACCATTATCAGGTGATTGATCTGATTTATGCCTTACCTTGTGTGTGCCCTACCCATCTAATCACCCTTCTGCCCTCAATCTTATTTTGTTAATTCCCACCATGTCTTTTCGCTTCCAGTTAAGTTGCCATCACATTATCTTCTTCGTTACCATTGTTAGCCGCCATCGTAGTATTGTCTTTTCTATTGCCATCATTGTTATCGGGTCGTGTCATCATGTTCGGTTGTTGCTAGCCACAAGCAATGGTAATCATAGGCTGGGTCATGGTGGAAACGATGGTATTAATGCCGGGAACCACTAGCTTAACTTCATCTAAATGTAGCGAGATTGGGAGAGGAAGTTAGGGCGAAGGCGTTTGGACGACGAAATTACGATGACGGCGGCATTTGGACGATGTTACTGTGACAACAATGGTGAGGCATAAAATACGTGGCAGAGGAAGTTGAACGTGAACATGAACAGATCCATTTTCTTTTCTTTTTGGGCCAAACTACATAAATCACCCTAATTTTATCTAAAACTTGCAATATTGCCTTGAAAATTTAGCAAGCTACTTTTCTCTTTTATACTAGATATTCAAACTATACTTATATAAGACTTCGTATTTTTGCTCCAATATTTGAACAAATGTAACATATTTGTAATATATATCTGATATCATTTGTACATGTGTCACATGTTTTGTACATAGATGTCACTTGCTTTATACATTGAGCTTTATACATATTTCTAATTTTGGCGGAAAGTGGAATTTAACGGGTTCACACTTACTTTTCTATTGGAGGTTGAACTCATATATACTATAGAAAATATATCCATCATCTCATTTGTACATATGTCACATATTATTTGTACGTACCCCTCACTTTCTTTGTACATTGAGCATGTGCATATTTAATATTTGATTTGTATATATCTATAATTTTGGAGGAAATATGAAATTTGTTATGTTTACACTTATTTTTAGCTATGAAATATAGTATTGGAATATAAATATATATAGACATAAAGGGTAGGGTGTATATTAGACTTACTCATTATTAGGTGGGTTGCAAATCTTTTGTTTTGTATTGTTTTGTTTTTTTGGAGCATTCGTATTGGGATAATCGTCCCTAAGCTATATCTAATGTTGCTTATTTGTTCTTAAGCTATCAAATGTTGCTTAATTGTCTATAAACTATATTCAATGTTGCTTAATCGTTCTACTATGCATAACAACCATTAAAGATAAACTGAAAAATGATATGGTTGTTGATGTGACATGAAAAAAATGATGTGGCTACGGATGTGACATCACTTTTCCATTCAGCTTTAACAGTATGATAGACGGCAGGATGATTAAGTAATGTTGGATATAGTTTAGGAATGATTAAACAACATTTAATGGTTTAGAAATGAATAAATAATATTGGATATAATTTAAGGACGACCGATGAAATTTATCTTGATAGAAGAATGATTTAAAAATAAAAAATGGCTAAAATGCGCATTTGGTCCCTCATCTTGGCTAACTCTAACGAGTTAGTCATTTATCTTTGACTCTGTGCGAGTTAGTCCCCCAACTTTGCAAAATTTAGCGAGTTCGTCCAAATTGAATGGAAAAGTAAATGGAGTTAGATTTGTTGCTGGTGTGGCATTGAACTGTGCTGAGTTGGTCTTGCCACATAAGCCAATTTTTTTTCCACATCATCCCGTCTTGTCTGTCTCATTGTTTAGTGTTTATTTCGGCAATTGGAACCGCCGTCTCTACTGAGCTCGCTGTCGCTGCCGAATCGACGGACTTTTCTTCACGGCCGAACCCCTCCCGATGAAGGGCACCACCTTGCATATCCCACCTGGGTAAGGCCCACTCTTCGTCTCTGACTCCGACTCCGTCAGCTTCCTGGTCGTTAGAGGTGGTGGTTTCTTTGCAGTGGTCCTCGCCGCCAAATCAACGGATTCTTCACATTGATCATCGACCGATTGACAGACTCTTCGAATTGATGAATCAATCCTCCATCAATCCTCACCAAATCGACGATCGTCGCATCTATCCTCGCCGTCGAATTGACGGGTTTCTCATCGATCCTCGACCAATCGATGAATTGATCCTCGCATCGACCTTCCCTAAATGGATCCTTGCCAAATCAACGAATTGTCGCATCTATTCTCGCCGAATCGATGGGCTCTTCGTCAATGAATCCCACCACATGACTTGCTCCGCCGCCCTTAATGTCTTCCGCAAAATCGTCGGACTTTTGGGGATTTTGAACCTTTGCCGAATCAACGCCTTTCACCGAATTGTGACTTCATCGTGAGACCTTCGCCGCCGTCCTCAACTCCATCAAGACTTCATTGAACCGTGAGACGCCGAATCGGTCAACGCCTTCCGCCGCATCGTCCGCCTCATTCGTGAAGACGTTCGCGCTCAAAAAAACAAAATCATGGGACCTACAGGTTTTTAATCCACCTATTCACCTACGAAACGACGTTAAGTCAAAAAAAGTCTGAGTTGGATGCTTTTCGTTAGGTGATGGACTAAATCGTTTAGTTAGGCAAACTTTAGGGACTAACACGCTTAGTCCGGAAAGTTGGAGGAGTAACTGGCACTGAGTCAAACAAAAAGGACTAACTCGCTTGAGTTTGTTAAGTTGAAGGACCATATGCGCATTTTGGCCTAAAAAAATTGAGATCTTCTAACATCATGGACCACGTGCATGTTCAGTTATCCGCCGTTGATCGAATACAAAACGGGTCAAGCCCAATCGATTCTAGATCAGGAAAGCAAGAAGAAAAAACTGAGTGATAAAATAAAAGGTTTAAACCGTACTTACGCCTTTAATTTTTATAAAAGTGCACTTATTTCCCCAGAGTTTTGAACTTCCACTATCTGTTCCCTCTGCATTTTCAACATCATTTCTCAAACATATATTGAAAAGGCAAAGATGTTTGTTTATTTTTTTTTATTAAAATATAATCGCCGTCGAGGATATTTGACTAACGGTGTGAAAATGTAAGGTCTATAATAAAACTTGAGTGGACATATTTAGATTTGATAAAAATGCAGGGGCATAAGTGCAGTTTATCCAAAACAGAGAGATATCCTAAAGGAAGAGGGGGAGGGAAAAGGACGCTTACGAGAAAATTGGCAGGCGCAAGCCTCCCGGACACTGTGTGTCGGGTTCTTGTTCGATGCTGGCGATTACAGACTCCAGTCCAACTCTCACCGTCGCACGGCGGCTCAAAACCCTAACCGCAACCCCAATCCCAACCCTGTCGAACCTTCGCTCTTTTTTCTCCAGCTCACATGGAATCCGGCAAAATCCTATTTTCCCGAGAAAACCCTAGAAACTTCGTATCCTTCAACAACGGCGTCCCTGGCAGCAAGACCATGCCCAATGAGCTCACTCAGAAGCCTATGCCGCCGATATTGGACCGATTCAGGGCTCTGTTGAAGCAACGGGACGACGAGCTTAGGGTTCCTGCGGACGACGATGTGGCGCCTCCGTGCACGGAGGAGATTGTGCAGCTCTATGAGATTGTGCTCGCTGAACTCACTTTCAACTCCAAGCCGATTATTACTGATCTCACTATCATTGCCGGGGAGCAGCAGGAGCACGGCGAGGGCATAGCTGACGCCATTTGCGCGAGAATTGTCGAGGTTCATTGAGTTCTTTTTCTTGAATTTGGATTATGTTTCTCGTGATGGGTAATGTTAGGGAGTAGCAAACAATTCAGCACTAATAAATGTTTGCCTTCGAGCAAGTTCCTTCATTTTTGTTTGTTTTTTTTCATCTTTTTACTAGATAAATATCATTTATGTTACTTTGAGCTAGATTTCTGATGAATTTTCTTTTTAATGTTTGTTTTGCTAACAGGCCCCAGTAGATCAAAAACTGCCTTCCCTGTACCTCCTAGATAGTATTGTGAAAAACATCGGACGCGAGTATGTTAGTTATTTCTCTTCCCGTCTCCCAGAGGTGCGTGATATAAAGCACATCCTAGTCTTCCAGTGTTGATGTTTTTTGGTTTCTCTTCCCGTTTCATTTTTCTTTATTTGTTTATTGGTTAGGTTTTCTGTGAGGCTTACAGGCAAATCCACCCCAGCCTCTATCCTGCAATGCGCCATCTTTTTGGCACATGGTCAACTGTGTTTCCTGCATCTGTTCTATGTAAGATTGAGACAGAATTGCAATTTTCTTCATCAGTTAACCAGCAATCATCTGCTGCTACATCACTAAGGTCTTCTGAATCACCTCGACCATCACATGGTATACATGTTAACCCAAAGTATTTGCGTCAGCTGGAACACCAATCAACTGCAGAAAATGTAA
Source organism: Aquilaria sinensis (assembly GCA_005392925.1). NCBI lineage: Eukaryota > Viridiplantae > Streptophyta > Magnoliopsida > Malvales > Thymelaeaceae > Aquilaria > Aquilaria sinensis. The sequence goes on along the minus strand of SMDT01003169.1, from coordinate 283,004 downwards.
GCTTTCTTGTTGCTCCTCTTTGTAGAGCGTTTTGCTGTCCAAAATGCGTTAGTGCTCTGCATTTTGAGGTTCTTTCAGTTTATATTTTACTCTTTTTCATTTAGTATTCTGCTTGCATGTACTCCTAGATGATCATTTAGGAAATGGCTTGTCGTTGTTTTTTTTTATCAGATTTTTGTTAGCAACTCTGGTTGCTGATTACATGTTATGGGGCAAGCAAATTGTATGGCAAGGAGCATACGTGACATTCAAAATTAGTAGATTGGATTTAACTGGGTCAAGTGCAGAAGCCTAGGCTGGTGACTTTCTTTTGAGAGCGTTTACTCTTAGATGCCTTTAGCTCTGGATGATGCTTTCATAGAAATCTCATTTAATTATTTTCAGTTCAAGTCAACTGAATGTTTTTGTCAATTGAGAAGGGTTTGGAGACCCGGGCGGTGTGTTTGTCGGGGTGGGGGGGTCGTGGCGGGGTCGCGTGGGGTGTGCTGCGGGGGGGGGGGGGGGGCAGGGTTTGTGTTGATGAAATAGGAATTTCAGTTTAGTGGATGGAACATCAAAGTAGTAATTCAAAATTTCCTTGCCTGATGTGCTATTGGATTTGCCAATTCAATTACATAATTAGAGAATCGTCGTTTTTATTGGTTATAAGTTTTGCGTGTCTCAATATAAGCGTTCAACCACCTATACAGTTGTATGTGGAATTTACTTCATGGTTTGTGACATCAACAATTTTAGAAACTGAAAGATAAATATGTTTTTTCTTACATATGGTGATTGGTGATTTGTGCTGTGCATTTGTCTAGACATCTTTCCTATTCATTTTGCTTCTGATTAAAACATGTTAGACAGCATTTTTCTTGTTTCGGATAAAAGCTACGTGTGTTTGTATTAATGGAGCTTGCCAGTCTTGTGCTGAATTCCAGAATTTTTTCATGGCTACCAATGCTTCTGAATGGGAAGATACACAAGTGGAATTGTCTCTGTTCTGAATGGGAAGAATAAAAGCTACTAATGTTCTTTATTCTTCTTGATAAGCTTTTTTCCTTTTTATGTTTTTCTGTCCATTTTTCTTTCCACTCAGAGGTTTTGGTGTCCATTCTTTGGTAGTAGAGTTTGGTTCAGTTTTTATTCTCAACAAGCTACTTGTCATTTTTGTTCACCATTGGTAACTGTTGACTTCCCTTGCTTTATGTTCATCTGTGTTTTCCCTGTTACGGGTCCCTGCCTTCCATGCTTTAGTTTTCAAGTGTTCTTTTCTTCCTATATAACACTTGCTTTTCTCCAATTACTTATATTTGTATTACATTTTGTTTTCTTATTCCTGTTTGGTGAATCTCCAACATCTTCTTTTAAAGGGCAGTGATCAAGCATATACTAGTTTTTGCACATCTATAGGGATTGCTCAAATGTTGACACTTTGACCAGGATATGCCTTTGCAGAATATTCAGCAGGTTAGGGGCACAGCATCAGGTTTAAAGATTTATGAACGAAACCATGGTATGGAATTTGGTGACTTTGATTCTGATCATATGGACGTGACAACCTCTGTTGGGGTACAAAGATTAAAGTCAACAGGTAATATTGGTCGTGCATCCTTTGCCATTGGAAAGCTACAACAACCTATGGTTTCAAGAGCTGAAACAACCCTCTCACCTCTAGTTTCTGAGGTTGATGAATCTGCAGTAGATGGTTCTCCTGGAAGGCTTCTTGAGGGTGCCTCTCCTTCTCATCCTGACTTTGATTATAAGCATGGAAGAGCAACTGGCAGAGATGGGGACATGAAAGATTTGCAGAGAAGACATTATTCTGAAGATGATCATAACCACCTTGAAGTCTCTAATACATATAACATGAGCAACGGATGCAAGCATCAAACACAGAGGGCTTTGATAGACGCTTATGGGATTGACAGAGGAAAAGTAGGTTCTGACTATAAACCTCCACAGGTTGAACGGCTGGATGTAAATGGCTTGGGTACTAAGCTTGCTTCAAAATCATGGCAGAATACCGAAGAGGAGGAGTTTGACTGGGAAGATATGAGCCCAACATTAAGTGACCGTGGCAGAAGCAATGATTTCTTGACATCGTCTATTCCTCCTATAGGAACTGGTGTACTAAGGCTTGGTGGTTTACCTTTGGTAGGAGGTGAAAAGCTGGCTACACTTGTTGAGAAGCACCCTGAGGCAAAGCCTATGCTAATTAGGCCACATATGGTTGTGTCAAGGGCAGCTTCTTCCAGGATAGAGTCTGCCTCATCGTCACCTGGTTTATGGCCTCCTTTAAACGTGAATAAACCTGTTCCACTCCCAATGCCATCAACTCATACGCTGCAGAGGCAGACTAGAGGTCAGTTTGACTCTGTTAACACAGGCAATACCATTAATCAAGCTCTTAATAAAACTCCATATATTCTCGAGCAGCGGTTCAATAATTTTGATAATAAGGAGCCAACCTTGACAAGGTTATTGCTGACACAGAATCAACATCTGTTGCATCAGCGAAACCCATTACAAGCACCACCACCTCAATTTCTTCCGTCACATGGGGTTCAAGAAAAATTTCCCTTTTCCAATGCAGCTTCAACGCAATCTCGATTACCTATGCCACCATTGAGCCATGGATTTGTCCCACATGGGCATCGTATGATCATGGGCATGGCTCCGCCAAATCCAGTTCCTGTAGGGCAGCCCCCTATAGCTCATCAATCTGTTGCACCCAGGTCATTGAGTTTGGAAGGAGTTGCACCTTTGCCAACTTTACCTTCAGGGCTCCGCGCTGCACCTCAGATGACATCAAGCCTGAATGCAGGCTCTGTATCCAATCAATCACAGAATACTCCGTTTTCTGGTTTGATTAATTCTCTCATGGCTCAGGGTATGATTTCATTGACAACACCTGTTCAGGTACTTGCTGAGTTGCATCTTTTTTAAAAATTCTAAACTTGTGCCATGTAAAATTTCATCTCATTGAGCGAATTGATGCACAGGATTATGTGGGACTTGATTTCAATCTGGATGCCCTTAAGATTCGGCATGAGTCTGCCCTAAATGCTTTATATTCAGATCTTCCAAGACAGTGCTCGACATGTGGCCTAAGGTTTAAGTGCCAAGAAGATCACAGTAGTCATATGGATTGGCATGTGACTAGGAACCGGATGTCCAAAAACAGGAAGCAGAAGCCTTCTCGCAAGTGGTTTGTGAGTTCAAGCATGTGGCTTTGTGGTGCAGAGGCACTGGGAACTGATTCAGTCCCAGGCTTTTTGTCCAATGAGGCTTTTGTGGATCAGAAGGATGATGAAGAAATGGCTGTTCCTGCAGATGAAGATCAGAATGTATGTGCATTATGTGGGGAGCCTTTTGATGAATTTTATAGTGATGAGACTGAAGGGTGGATGTATAAAGGAGCGGTCTACATGAATGTGCCTAGTGGATTGACTGCAGGGTTGGACAGATCCGATTTGGGTCCTATAGTGCATGATAAGTGCCGCTCAGAATCTAGTGTTGTTCCCTCAGAAGATTATGGTAGTGTTGAAGGGGTATGTGTTCTTTCTTGTGCTTTTTATTTCATCTGGTTCTGATTACAGGTCTTTGCTTTTTCTTTGCTTCTTGTTTCTATTTTTGAGCTAACAATTCAGAGGTTGTGCTCTTGTGTAATAAATGTGAAAAAAGAAACTGGCTTGAAAAAGAAAAAAAGTACTAACTAGTTGGCATTTCAATTCAAGTAAATTCCATGTACTGGAATGTGCAAGAGTTGTGTTAGGCTTCTTTAGCTACCCGAATTGCTCAGTGATTTCAGGAAATCATCCTTGTTATCTCTTGGGGAACTGTTACCTACTTGTTACTGTTGATTAATAGTTTGCAGCATGTTGATGGGAACCAAGCATTTGTACTGTTCTGATAGCATTTTTTATGGCTAGAGAAGAAGTAGATGATCTTATAGCCACCATTTTCTTGTTTGTTTCGGAGTCTACAAATCCATTGGTACTGTATCTGCTGTAGCCATGGTCTTTTAATATTTTGTTGTATTATGTTGTATATGTTCAGTCACCCTAACAGTTGGGGTTAATGCTTATTCATTATCATTTTCTTTCGCTGGTATCTATCATTTGAGTGACATGTTTTGTCAAGTAGTAAATGATTTGCTAATTTTTATGATCTTTTTTAAACAGGGAACTACCGAAGATGGTAGGGAAAGAAAACGGATGCGCGGCTAACACACCAATTGGCTTTTATATCTTCTGTAACTTAATTTGAGTTGCTGCATCATAATAGTTCTCTCTTCTGAAGTAGGTGGTGGTTGCAATAGTTCGGCATCATGTCTGGATTATTTACGTGTATAGTTGAACTTGTACTGTGCACATACTTCTGCTGCAAAAGAAAATGATAGAATTTTCTTGCATCTTTTCTGAGCTTTTCTGTCCCTTGACTGCCACGTGCGAACTGATCATGAAATCTGAAACCAGTAGATATTATTTAAATTTCCAACTTTGGCTGTTAAAAATACAGAAAAAAATGTCACATGAGGCTGCTCTTGGTCACTTTCCAAGTAGTTTGGCAGCTAGTTGTTGCATTGTTGCTGAGGTCTTAGTTAAGATACATCTGGTCTCTAGTCTTTGTATCCTTCCCCCTGATTTTGTGTGATGCAGGAAGCTCGGTATCTGCATCTGCAAATTTTCATTTGAAGCCCTACAGGAGAACCGTGTAATGCTGATGAACGAAGAGCAGCAATTACTTGCATTTATTATCTGTGATTTCTTTTCTTTTACTGGGATAATGTAACTTCTGTTCATTGTTCTGAAAGAACAATATGAGCCGCAAAATAGATTGTGCTTCAGTTGAATACTTGGAGTACCTCACGCACATGATTCCTTGCTTCCTTATTTTCTCAGTTTCTGTATTCTGCATGCCCGTGTACTCAACAACTCAGTTAGACGCTCAGATTGGTTTACATGATTAGATTACATGTATGCGAAAATGAATTTTACAATGCTTCTGGGTGATTATGCTAATTGCTTCAGTTTCCTTGTGAAGTAGTAGTGAACTTCTACTGTTTGGTAGTTATTGATTTCCTGGATTCCTGTTGTTTAGCATTCCATGGTGCTTGCTTGTGATGTAATACTGTGTTGTCATCATCTTGTTTGTGTTGAAAGACGAGGGCTGCATCTTTATCACCGCGGCCACTGATATTGATGACAACCTTGGTCCCGTGGTCAAGGCTGGGACAAAGTTCGTCCAGAAAGGCTAATGCATGGGAGGCCTCCAAAGCTGGAATTATTCCTTCCAATCTGCACAGCAACTGGCATGCTGCATGTTTGAAGGTAAAAAAATGTGTTATTCATCGAGGACCCTAGATATGATTGCTTGCATCTTAATCTGCGTAATCACCTTTCAGAGCTTCTTGATCTGTTGCTGCATAGAACTCTGCACGCCCTGTGTCTTTGAGGAAGCTCACCTCCGGCCCTACTCCGGGGTACTGTAGCCTGAACCATGAGCCTTTTCCGGTTAGCAACTTTAGCTCCTTAGAGATGATGAGAAAAAATGTAATTTACAGTACTCACCCCACACCGATTGAGTAGGGCGGTAGTATTTGGCCTTCCTCGTCTTGCAACAGGTAGCTCATTGCTCCATGGTAAATGCCGACCTCTCCTCTGGCTATGGTGGCTGAGTGTCGCCCACTGTTCATACCAAATCCAGCAGCCTCAACGCCGATCAGTCTCACTTCCTCGTCTCTTATGAACTCATGAAACAAACCTAATGCGTTGGAGCCACTGCCAATGCAAGCGATGAGCACGTCTGGCTTGCCGCCCCATTTCTCAAGCGCTTGTCTCCGTGTCTCCTTCCCTATCACAGACTGGAATTCCCTTACCATGCTAGGGCACGGATGAGGACCCACTACCGTACCCGTCAAGTAATAGTTCCTTTCAAGGTCCCCCACCCATTCGCGGATTGCCTCCGAACTTGAGTCCTTAAATGTCCCATCGACAGCTTTCACCTGCATTTTAGTTACTTTTATAAGCCGGATAGCTGAACATGAGAATGGCCTGATAGAGTTGCTTAATCCAACTTCTAGCTTTGTGTGGATGCATGATATGACTCGAAAAAGATAGGTAATTGACCGACCTCGGGTCGATCCATCACAGGACGAGTGTAAAATGGGCTAGTCACATTAGGAGCATGCTTGTTTGCGCTAGTAATTGCTGTATTTTTACTTACTGGCAAAAGGGAAATTGGTTTATTTATTTATTTTGTCAACTTGTTTTTGTTAATTTTAAACTAACATTTTATTCGAGTTGAGAGCAACTGAAGACTTTCGTTTCTCCTAAAAACCCATTTTTTTTCCTAATTAGGAACCTAAAAAAACCTTATGATTTGTACTTTGGAGGAAAAAATTGTGCAAAGCGTTTTTCATACAAATAAATAGCAAGTTTTCAAGTAATGTTGTATGTTGATGAAGTACAGATAAGTTCGTTGGTCTTGGTGCGCGACGTGCATAAATTTTTGTATAAAATTAATTTATATTTGTTTTAATACTCAGGATAGATTATATATTGCAAGTTCAAAATGAAGGGAATGAGAAACATATTAATGGGTTAAGTAGGGATGACAAAATTGGATTTCACCTGCATCTAAACTTAACCTGACTCAATTTGATTAGAAAAATTAACAACTTAAACTAAACTACACCCAGCTTTACCTGAACTTGAATTAAGTGAAATCTGTGAAAATTTGAATCCAAATTACCCAAATCTGTATTAATGACTTGAAACCAAATTGACCTTAACTTGAATAACCTGAATCTAAAATAACCTAATATGTGAATCCAACAAAACAGGCTTTAACACAAATAAACAAGATGGTGTAATCCAAGTTTGACTCAAAACCTGAATAACACGATTTGAAGTCATCTAATACTGAAATTAGTTTGACCTATATTAGATGCGAACTGAATAAACTCAACTAAACTCAACATAAAACCTGAAATTAACACAAATCCAAATAACTTGACTTGGATCCAAATTCAAAATAACCAGATCAAACCTGAATCTGAATAATTTGATCCAAACATAAACTGACCCATCAAATCGTTATCCTTAAGGTTAAGTGGCTTTTTTTGCAGCCAAAGAATTATAAATGAACAACCTTAATACCTGCAAGAAGTACTTCAAGTATACACAAGATTCAATCGTAATTTTGACTTTAAATGATAACAGTATTTAATTATAACTTACAAGCATTCGGAGCAGCCTTCAAATAATATGTTACATAAGTACCTTTTTGTAATAGAAAATTGTATACTAATCAATTACATCTCATAGTTTTTACTTTTAAACTACTTCGTAATTCTTGACATGTAGGAAAAAAAAACTCCATCCCTATAGTGAAGGAAGAAATGTTTCTCCAAGCACAAAGATTAATGTATGTATATAATTTATGATATCTTTTTTCAATTTTGTCCCTAAAACTAAAATTAGGAAAAGATTTTATTTTGTTTTGTATGGTAAGAGTTTATATGATAATTAAAAAAAAAGTCTTTTTTTGACTTTTGTTCAATAAGAGTTTAAATGATTATTAATTTTTTTTGTATAATGAGAATTTAAATGAAAATTAAAAAAGGAAAAGATTCTTTGTTGCTTTTTTCAGTCAAAGTTTAAATGAGGGCAATAAATGAAATTGAATATTAATGACTTTCTGAAGGAAAATATTTCAATCTTTTTGTGACACCTAAAAATATACATTTTATTTTTTTTTGTGTGACACCTAAAAATATACATTTTAATTTTTTTTGATAGAGTAGATTATACCATTTGATATAATATAGTATATTGAAGATGAATTAATATCCTATGCACCAGCTAAGTTTTTTCTTCTCCACAAGTACCTTATTTATGAAACTAAGTTTTAAATTAATGAAAGATTTCATATCAACAATTTTCATACTTGTTAATATTGTCCCATAATTATAAGGTGATGGTGAAGGCAAAGCACTGCACAGTCAGCGCAATCATTAGAGGAATGTTTTATATATTTTCATTACATAAAAAATCTCTGCAATGATTTTTACGAGTTAAAACTTTAGGTTCTGGTTTGATAGATTAAATTTTATGAATGGTCCCTAATTTTTAGTTATTGTTATTTTTTAGTCCATAACCTATTGAATATTTTGTTTTAGTGCTAAACCTATTAAAACGTTTCATTTTGGTCTTAAATCTATTGAAAAGATTTCATTTTGGTTCCAATTTGATGAAATTTGTTAACTTAAAATATTTTTTTGATAATAAATTTTTAGATCATAATTTAAACTATCCGGTAACTATTTTATAATAAATTTAATCTGTATAATAATTTTTTTACAGTTAATGAAAAATTCAAATCATATTTTTTTCTCTCTGTCAATTGAATTTATTTCATTTAGAAAGAAAAAGCTACTAATTTAAATTTTTTATTTATTGTAAAAAAATATTAAACTGTTTAAATTTATTGAAAGACAGTTACCGAATATTTAAATTAAAATTTTAAAAGTTTCTGTCAGAAAATTATTTTGAGTTAATGAATTTCATTTGGTGAGGGACCAAAATGAATAATTTTAATAGGTTTAGGACCAAAACAGAACATTTAGCATGTTAGGGACTAAAAGGAAATAATGACTAAAGGTTAGGAACCATTTATGCAATTTACTCTGGTTTGATATGATACTAAATAGTACTAATTCTCCACGGACCACTAAAAGTAACAATACGTAAGTAGATATGTCAAACGTAGATATGTCAAAAAAGAGTGGAGCACCTTCTCTTTTATTTTATTTTTTCCTTTTCTCTCTTTTAAAATTTTTTTTTCAGGGCAACTCTAATGCTGGTAACAAATTTTTTTATTAGTATTGGAGTTTTAAATAATTTATTAATAATTGATATGAGGCTACCTGAGCTCCGAGCAGCTTTATTAAGCGCACATTAGACTCCTGTTTCTGAATATCATCTGTACCCATGAACACGGTACACTCCAAATCAAGCTTAGCGCAGGCGGCTGCAGTCGCAACACCGTGCTGGCCTGCGCCGGTGGCGGCCACCACCCTCCGCCGCCCCATCCTCTTGGCAATCATGGCCTGCGCGATGGCGTTGTTGATCTTATGTGCACCTAAATGGTTCAGATCCTCCCTCTTCAGATAAATCTCCGGCCCTTCCCCGTTACTCCTCCTGTAGTGCTCAGTTAGCCGCTGAGCGTAATACAACGGCGTCTCTCTTCCCACGTAGTCTCTCAACGCCGTCGCCATCTCCTCCTACACGTTTAAAATCACACACGTGAAGATTAAATATTCAGGTCAATTGTGTCGGGATAATAATCAAGGAAAATGTCACCCTCATTATCCGTCACAGGACACATGAGGGCCGTCGGATGAGTGGGTCCTCGTACCACCCCACAGCCTCACACTTATCAAGATTTGCTTAATAATGACCTGAAATTCGGGATCGTGCAAGACCATGTTAAATTCTGCTTCAAGTTTGGAGAGACAAGAGATGAGGGTCTCGGGCACAAACTTCCCTCCAAACCTTCCAAATTTTCCAGAAGTCGGCGCCTGCTCCTGGGACACTAGGGTTGGTGGTGCTGAGAGGGTGAGTTTTCCGGTGGGAGCGATGGCGGCACAAGTTGCAGAGGTGTTGACCTTCTGGAGCTTCGTGTTCATAGATAAATCTTGTGTTGAGAATGGATTCGTCATCAGCTTCCGGTTGAGGGAACAAGTCCGGAGGGCCATTAATTCAGAAAATATCAAGTAGTAATCACTGTTGTGAAACTATGATGAGGGAAATGAAAACTTAAGATCTTTGCTGAGAAAAAATAAGGGAGATAGTAAAGGTATTTATAGAAGACAGAAATTTAAAAAAATCGCAGCTTTGAGACAAAAAAAACGTGCTAAAGAGTTCTGTACTCTCAATTACTCCTAGAGGCGTTGTTTTTAGGGTTAATTACAATTTGCACCAAACATTTAAGTATTGTCACACTTTGGCTTGCCCAATCTTATTTCAGAAATATATATTTTTACCTTTATATATATTTTTTATACTATCTGACGGTAACTTCTTAAACTTTAATTTAAATTATATGATAGTCATCTCCCGATAATTTTGTTTGCATGATACTTTTTTTTATAGTTAATATATATTTTAAATTATTAATAATTTTTTTAAGAGAAAAAGTGTAAGGCATGAGCAAAGTGTATATTTCTAGAATAGGAAAGTGTAAGAAATAGTCACTGTTAGTCGCTAACAATTTAGTAGCGATTAAAATGTTCAATAGCAAAATCTTTAGTTACAAATTGCTAGCGACTAAAAGCGTCAATCATTAATATTTTGAATTTTATTATATCAGTGACTGAAATTTCAGTTGTTGCTAGAGACTGAACCTTTAATCGCTATTTTTTTTTAAAATTGAATTGCTTAGATGTTTATATATATAAATAATTTAAATCAATGTACTAAATGTAATATTATATATATGTAATGAAGAGATTGAACAAATAACTTGTAATTTAAAAAATATGCAATTAAATAAATATAAAATGAGAATGCAATATTATTAATTTAAGAAGAATAAAATACAATAAAATTTTGTCCAACAATAAAAGTAATGAACTAAAAAAATCTAAAGTAATGAACCCATTGGCGTCATTACTCTTATTTCCTACAATTGACAATCATGTACATCTTTATTTATAGTAAATCGAACATTTAATATAAATGCAAACATATATATAATTAAAATCTTATTACCACAAAATTGTAGACGCTATCTGAATGTCCTCCTATACCTAATAAATTTCAATAGAGAATGGTCATAGCCTATTCAAAAATGAAAAATCTAAACTAAGATCATGTTAAGTGGTACTAAGATTAGGTTCAAAAGGTATTATAATTAGGTCTAATGGTACTAGATTTAGGTTAAATGGTACCACTAAAGTCTGAATCCGGTGCTACTAAAATCTCAATTTGATACCACTTAACCTCAATATAGTACTATTTAACCTAAATTAAGTATAATGGTACCAAATTTAGGTTAAATTGTACTATATTGAAGTTAAGTGGTATCAAATTAAGATTTTAGTGGCAAAAGATTCAGGTTTTAGTGGATTGGATTGAGAAATTCATGTATCTACCTTAGTGGATGTACACTTCTGTATGAAATGTTAACGGTGATAACATTAGATGAATAAGATAAATTTTTATTTTTTAAATATTATCATTAATTAGGAAGATAATCATGATATTTTTTTAATCTAAAATTAATATGAAGATAAATATCATGCCATTTTAAGGTTTTTCTATTTTAAAAGAATATTTACACCATACATTTTCCTTTTTAAGATTTTTTCACAATATTTGTCCATATCATTTCCACTTGAAATTTAACTCACGCGCATGTTTCTTGGTTAAAATCAATTACAATCTTCCTATTGTAATTGCAGTGCCTCACAATTTTGAATCCTTTTATTTTTGTGGTTTTTGTTTTTGTTTTTTAAACTTCTAAGAACATTGAAAGTTTGTGGTAAATTTTTTTGTTTCATTTGGACATTAAATACACAATAATAGACACCATATTCATGGTTTTGAACAATTAAAATTTAGTAGTAGACACTATTATAGACAAAACTAGGCACAAACGTAGACAAAAAAATATATATTACAATTAAATACCACTAGAAATGAAGCTATACACCACCATAAACACATCTAAAATCTTGCATAGACAAGACTAGATATCACCAAAAATGAAAGTAGACACAATCACATATTAGACAATACTACACATTACCATAAATGCATTTAGACATCTCTACAGACAAAACTAGACATCACCACAAATGAAACTAAATAGCACCACTGTATAACAAAACAAGGTTGGACATTATTATAGGTGAAAGTAGACACAAATATGCACAAAAATAGACATCACAATTAGATACCACCATAGATGAAGCTATATACCACGATAGACGTATGTAGACACCTCCACATACAAAACTAGACATCAACATAATAATAACTAGACACCATCATATATTAAAAGATGCCCCACCATATACGTTAAACAACACCATAAATGAAACTGGACTTTAGTCGAAACTATACAACATCATAAACAAATGCAAACAGCAGTATAGATGGCATTAGACATCGACAATGCTAGATATTCCACCATAAACTAAACAAGACACTACTATGGATGAAACTATACAATACTAAAAACATAATTAGATATCACTACTATTCACTTAACATCAACAAGCAAAACCATACACAAAAAGACCATCAAAATTCTTACTTGAATTAGACAAATCCACATTAGAATAGACACATAACTAGACAAGATCATACACCATATTTTTTAAACCAGAAACACTTGTACCGAAATGAATAAATAAATATATAAACAAGTCTAGTTGTACCCCATTATCAAGGGCAAACATTTTAGGTAAAGAGAAAACAAAAACATCAACAATCAGATTATGCTTTGGTAGCCAACTCTTTTGGCGACCACTCATAGATCATATTAAATGTTGGCCCAAGTGCAACCAAGAGGGGAGGTGAATTGGTTGTATTAAAAAATTTAGCAAAATTAAATTTTACGACTAAATTTACTTAACCAAAAATCAAGAACAAACTAAGCACGTATAAGGAAAATATAAAGAGAGGCAAGGAAAGAGTGCACCGGGATTTATAGAGGCTCAACTCCACCAACCAGAGTCTACGTCCTCTCCTTAAGCTTGTCCACTTGAGATCTCATCCACTAACTCTTGATCAAGATTGCAATGGTGTTTTCTTCAAGATTCACATCCAACCAATCTGTAGTTTTCTCCAAGACTCACTAGAAATCACTTCCTAGTTTTCTTCAAGGCTCACTAAAAACTACTCCACACTCAAGAGATTCTAAGACTTGAAATGTTTACAAACTCACAAGGTCACACAATAGCACTCTTGCTAGATATACAAGTGAAAGCACAACCTCAACAATGAATTTCTCATGATAAGCTTTTTCTCTTGGATTTAATGATGAATCTTTACTTTTAATGGCCAAGAGTTATCTCCAAGGTGTTTCTCTATGTATTTATGCTCATTTGGGGGCCAAAGAGACGTTGAAGAACCATTGGGAATGTAAAAAAAGTCTCCAAGAAAGCAGGTGACGTTGTTGTCAAATTTGACAAATTTTTGCTTCTATTGCCCAGTTTCACCCGGGCCAAAAACTTTCACTTGATTGAAAATTCAGTCTACTAACGAAATCCAAGGTTTGATCTCCAACGGCGATATTGCTCATTAATGATATGTCAGCACTTGGTCCATGTGACAATCTGATGTGGCATGATTTTAAAAAGATTTTTCAAAAAGTTTTCAAACTAAAAAATCACGCGCAGATTTGGAATCACGTTTCACCCAGTTGAAAAATTTTCACTCGAGTATTTTTGTATTCTAGAACCAAAATGCTCTCGGGTTCAAAAAATCACTCTAGTTTCACCCGGTTGAAAAAATTTCATTCAAGTGTTTTTTAGTTTCAGAACCAAAATACTCTCAGGTTCAAAAAAATACTCCAGTTTCAACACGCTGAAATATTTTCATCCTGTTGAAACTGTAGCTCCAGATTTTTCTCACTTTCAAACTTCTAAACCTCAATGAATTTTTCACAAAAAAATATTTCTTCCTGCACAAGCAATCCTTGAATTACCATAAATACTTCAAATATACCTAAGAAATAATTTATCTTCCAAAGATCGAAACTTTATCAACAAGAGACCAATGTATAAATCTTTAGGTAGAGCTTTGAAACACATAAAGCAAATATGTTTTGTTATCATCAAAATCAAATAAATATGAGCAATGAATGGAACAAATCCAACATTAAAGAAACATTTTTATAAAACAAAAAAGTATTTCAGAGGAAAACCCATGGAATCCAAATCACATTTTGTGAATAATTGGGATTGGTTTGGCTTGATTTGCCATCCTCGGAGTTTGTCTAATGCTTTTCACCACCATCACCTGAAGCCAATTGTGGGAGATTGAACCAAATCTGTCGTTGCCTTCTATCCTGTCATCAATCGAGCTCACCTTCATCCTAGCACCATTGTCTATGAGAAATCTAGCCACTGTCACCGTCGTCTCATCGTTCAATTGTGTGAAATCATGGGGAAGAACCCTACATCTACGATTCATTGGGTTTGCAACCTTGTTGTCATGCTTCAGTGTTTCTGCATCCTCTTGTTGCCACGCTCCACCATGCTTCCCAATCGCGCCATCACTTTTTGGTCTCTAAAACAGACGAGCTTCGGTGCCTCCTCAGTGAAGAATGTTTGCAACCTTTAAACTCTATGATTCTGGAAAGCAACGAAGTCCAATATTTGCAAAATAAATTTTTGCCTTTAATTTTGTAGAATCCCTATTTTTCACGTTAGTGTATTTATCTTAATTATGCCAATCCTACCCCATCTAAATTTCTAATTTGACATTATATAATTGATGGAAACCATCCAGGTGGACGTACACCATGGTGGACATTTTTATATTTTTACTAGATTTAGGTTTTAGTGGCATCAAATTTAGGTTTTAGTGGTACTAGATTCATGTTAGGTGGCACTAGATTCAAGTTTTAGTGGCACCAAATTCAAGTTTTAATGGCACTAAATTCAGGTTAAGTGGTACCAAATATATGTTTTAGCTAGGAGCACTAGATTCAGGTTCTAGTGATACCAGATTTATGTTAAGTGGTATTAGATTCAAGTTCTAACGGTACCAGATTTAGGTTAAGAGGCATTAGATTTAAGTTTTAGTGGTATAGGATTTAGGTTAAGTAGTATTAGCTTCAGGTTCATGTTGTATCAGATTTAGGTTTAAGTGGTATAAAATTCAGGTTTATGTGGTGTTAGATTTAGATTCAACTGGTGCCAAAATCAAATTAAATGTAACCGTTTGAATCGGTTAAACTAGTACCAAAATTAAGTTCAAGTGGTAGCAAAATGAGGTTTGATGGTACCTAAATCTGTTTTAGTGTGACTGGTGACCAATTGAACCTGTTAAAGTGGTACTAGATTGAGATTCAAGTGATGCCAAAATAAGGCTCAATTAGTGCCAAGATTAGGCCTATGGGTTAAGGTTAGGGGTTGGGGTTAGTGTTAGGCATAAGGGTTAAGATCAGGGTTAAGTTTAAGGGTTAGGATTAGGGCTAGGGTTAGTGTTAGGTGTAGGGTTTTTTTATACTATATTAATTTTTACCATAAGAATTCTTCATAAAAAATATTTTGAGAATTCATACTATCTTCGTTTAACTATATTTGTAATGATTATAGGTGACATTTTAGTTTAAGGATAGGACAGGGACAAAGATAGGGATTCGAGTTAGGGTTAAGTTTAGGGTTAAGATTAAAGTTAGGTTTAGGTTTATGGATTAAGGTTAGGGTTTGATATTAAGGTTTAAGGTTAGGGTTTAGGGTTAGGATTTAAGGTTTAAGATTAAGAGTTATGGTTTAGGGTGGGGTTAGGTTTAGGGTTTAGGTTATTGCTTAAGATTTAGGGTTTAGGGTTAAGATTTAGGGTTTAAGGTTAAGGTGTACGATTTAGGATTTAGGTTTATGGTTAATGTTTAAGGTTTAGGATTAAGATTTAAGGTTTTGGGTTAGGTTTATGGTTTAGAGTTAAGGTTCAAGGGTATGGTTTAGGTTTAGGATTTAGGGTTAAGGTTTGGGATTTAAAGGTTAGGGTTAGGATTGCAGTTTTGAGTTAAAGTTATGTTAAGGGTTTTTTTACAAAATATTAAGGGTCAGAGTTATGTTTAAGGTTTTTTTAAATACAATATTAATTTTTACTATGATTGGCATATTTATCAATTTCATAAATTTTAAAAGACAAAGGGTTTATAGTTTGATGAATATTTGGTAAATTTTTAAATGAGCTTTTAGGATTCAAAACATAAATACGTTGAAAATTCTTACTATAATTTTTATAAACTATATTTACTATAATCATAGGTGACATTTTAGTTTGACAAGTGGGACATTGCTCTTAGTTTGACTAATCTAAGAAGTTCTTATGTTCAATTGCACAATTTTAGTTTAGGATTAGGAATTAGGGCAATGGTTTGTCATTTAGGGTTATGATTAGAGTTATGTTAAGGGTTTTTTTTTACAAAATATTAAGGCCTTAGGGTTAAAGTAGTTTTTATGATTTTTTTAATGATATTAATTTTTACTATGATTGACATATTTATCAATTTTGTAAATGTTTAAAGACAACGGGTTTATAACTTGATTAATATTTGGTAAATTTTTTATATGTGCTTTTGGGGACGGTTTGTAAATTTTCTAAATATTAAAGGCTTTAAAATTTCTAAATATTAAAGACTTTATATATATTTGAGAAGTCTTACTTTGAAGATTCAAAATATTAAAGATTTTGTATATATTTGAGGAGTTTTACTTTGACTAATCTCAGAAGTTCTTGTCCTCACTTGCTCAATTTTGAAATCCTAAGGTTCTAGCTAGAAATTGCAAAATAGCGGCTTTAGTCCCTACTTTTTCACTACTTTACCCCCAATTCTTTTGCCGCCATCCTGTCGTCGTCTTGGCACCACTCTTCCACCAAAAAGTAGCTCCTAGTAGTCGTCCACATGTCCATCGAAGGCTATGGCATCGTCCATCAAAGCCGCGCCTAACTTTTGTCAAAGGCTATGACACCATCCATTGAAGGCTAGCATAGCAAACCAAGCTTGCCATTACGCCGCCTCTCCGCCATTACTGTGAAGCAAAAAAGGGATATGGAGAAAATAGGTCCAGCTCGCGCGACGTGACCCATTTCTAACTAGCCATGGGGCATGCCTAAATATCAGGTTGGGTGATGTGATTTTGCCAAGGTATAGACCATTGATCCATGGATGAGGAAAAAAACGAGCACCAAATCAATGAGAAAAGGAAAAAGACTGCACAAAATCAATGAGATGAGAAAGAAGAGCAGCACCAAGGCCACCTATAACCGGCTGTATCAAGTTGACACTAAAATGACAAAAAGGCAAAAAATGAAATTGTAAAGAGTAATTTAACTAAAATTCAATCTTTTGATTGGATGGTGGAGATTTATCCACATGGGTATAAGAGTCCTATTTTAGATCAGTCATCCTTAAATAATGGGTTAATTACATTCGTGGTTCTTAATATTTTATTATTGTACTATTTTGGACCCTAATCTCAATTTATTGCATAGAAATTCACTAACTTTATTTAAATGCTTTGTTTTTTACATTCTCTTAACTTGAGGTGTTAAGTTGGATAGAAAAAATTAAAAAACTAGTTTTAACCCCTGAAAACTTTTCTTTTATCTTAGAAATCTTGGAACCTTTATATCTAATAATTGAACCATTATCTCCATAGCCTGTTATACTCACGTCCTTCTTCAGCCACCATTTTTTGTGAAAGCCATTGGTGTATAACTCTGTTTTATAGTGTTAAGGCTGAAGAACAATATCCCTATGATTTAAATGCTCAATTTTGATTAAATTGGTTCAATTTTTTGTTCAAAACAAATATTAGTTTACAAAATGAAAAGGCCATTGGGCTGAAGACGATAGCTATCGGCTATGGGAACGGCTATCAACAAGGAGAGACGCAAACGATAGGCAAAGACTTTTATGGCTTGCAATTCTAGGAGGACCAAATTGCAAAGGCAATGGTATAAGACCCACATGGCGTATTGTCAAGTTACTTTATTAATAATTTAATTGATATATATAAATTTGTTTGCTGATTCAGAATGGGGTAAATTATGTTCGTGGCTCCTAACCTTTTATTATTGTATCATTTTAGACCCTAACCTCGATTTTGTACATGAAAAATCTCTAACATTGTTTAAGTGTTCCATTTTTTATCTTTTATGGATGAAAAATGTTAGCGTGCATGAAAAATGCCACATGGCACGCCAATGTGGACGATTTGCCATGTTGGCACAAAAATCAATTAGCAAAACCTTAATTTTTCTTAAAAAAAAAGGTAAAACTGCACCCTTAGTCCCTTATCTCACCACCCTCATCCCAAGAAACCTTAAACTTCTTCACATGTTGCTGCTACCCCTAGGGCTTGGCCATTGTTGGCTGACGTTTCCAGCCTCTAGTCGCTGACGGTCTTATCCACGGCCACCGTAACACAATGAATAGAATCCGAACAGGCCCTCCTTCTTCTTCCCCCACTGCCTCTGACAATCCCTTGTTACCTTCGGGCTCAGCCCATCCACGGCTCATCCTCCAATCCTCCCCTAGTTCGCTCCATCAATCCCTATCGATTTCGGCCGATCTCAGCCCTCTAACTCCACCTATGTCTTTATTTTTTTTGCCTTGATACCAATCTCATCCTCTCCAATCAGCTATAGTGGATTAATTTGTATTCTTTGGTATTCACCCGAAACTCATCTGATTACTGGCCAATTACATCTTCGGCATCCATAAATCGAGTGGGCTCA
The DNA here is from genome assembly GCA_005392925.1 of Aquilaria sinensis. Lineage (NCBI taxonomy): Eukaryota > Viridiplantae > Streptophyta > Magnoliopsida > Malvales > Thymelaeaceae > Aquilaria > Aquilaria sinensis. The sequence continues at coordinate 264,525 of SMDT01003169.1, read as the reverse complement.
GCGTTGATGCGAATCGAGTGGGGGATGAGAAAGCGCTGGGAAGAAGAGTGTGAGGGATAAGGGAACGATGAATCTATTCATCGATGGCAAATGGAGTGTGAAGGATGAGGGAACGGGGGGAGAAGGGGATGTGGAGGGCAGATGAGGCCGAGCTCGAAAGAAGGGCTAGAGGCAGCAGATAAGGCTGAGCTCGAAGGAAGGGCTAAACATGGCTGACAAGGCTAAGCTCGGCATCAGTAGAGGAGGGCTAGAGGTGCCGGGGAGTGACGAGGAAGGGTTGTCGGATTTTGGGCATATGTTTGATTTTGAGCTAACCTATGTAGGGCTTAATATTTTCATTTTTTGTAACGTAGGCTCTAAATTTTTTATGTAAACAATTGCAGGCTAGTTCTGATGTGGTGAAAGTGTCACCATTGCAAATCGCCCATATTGGTATGTCACATTACATTTTCCATCCATATTAATGTTTTCCATCTACAAAAGGCCCAAAATGGAACACTTAAATGAAGTTGGGGATTTTTCTTGTACAAAATCGAAGTTAGGGTCTAAAAGGATACAATAATTAAAAGTCATGTTTTTCGTCCACATTGACGTTTTCATCTATAAAAGGCCTAAAATGGAACACTTAAATGAAGTTGGGGATTTTTCATGTATAAAATTGAGGTTAGGGTCTAAAAGGGTACAATAATTAAAAGTTAGGGACCACAGACACAATTTACCCATTCAAGATGATATTATCGGGTTAAGGAAACAGCTTAGGGAGGATGGCAAACAAGAAGTTTTATGAGGAGCCATCCCCAACCAATTCATCTTTGGAAAAGCTAATAAAAGGTTTTGATTTATTAACTTTCATATGTCATATGTGAGGTGAGGCTTAATTCTTTATTGTTTCTTTACATGGTGAGCCTTAGATGTGGTTGCCTTGTGATGGGGATAAGCAAGATGATTCATTCTTCTCAATTTTGTCAATCATTATTGCTGCCATAGCAAAATCATATTTGTTAATGAAGCAGCTCAGTGGAGTGATGGTGGGCAGTGGGCGGCGAAGAATGGTGTGAGAAAAGGATGTGAGTGCGGACAGTTGTGGAGATGGTAGTTCGATTTTTAGATGTGAAAGTGTTAAGGTTTCTAAGGTGAAAAAAAAAAATTTAGGGGTTAAAACTAGTTTTTTAATTTTTTTTTTATCTAACTTAATGTCTCAAATTAATGAAAGGTCCAAAATAAAATATTTAATTAAGGTTAGAGACTTTTTATACAAGAAATCAAGATTAAGATTTTAAATGGTGCCACTAGTGGCCGAATTTCATTTTCCATCTCCACTCACCACCTCCTGTGGGGCACAAAGGTTTTCTCTCTATAAAAATATCTAAACTTCATAAAAATTTATAATAGGGCACGATCACTTTCCTTCCGTCCAGATGAAGAGGTAACCTGTCTACAATTTGCAATGTGCGGTAAATCAAATCGAACAGGTACAAAAAACTCAGTCACCGGTCTTCTTGCAATATGCGCACGTGTTGCACAACAAAAAAGGAGATTTCAGCAACGAAATCAGAGTCCCTACACTCTGATTTTATTATATATATATACGTAATATTTTCTCGTTCACGGATTATCCGGGTATGTTAATTTAACCATTTAGATTTTGAATTACACTTAATCACTATAATATATAAAAAGTTTACGATCGGGTTTAAGAGCGAAAATACTCGCATTTGTTTAACTGTATTTTGCTCGTTTTTTAATTTTTAGAAGGCTTAATTAAATCTTAGGGTGACCGTCCTAATTTTAATAATATGGCCAGCATCAGCCCAGACTTTAAAATTTGTACCTGTTAAGTCATTGAGACCCTTAATGGGAAATTTTATGAAGCTGTGGTAAAAGTATACAAAATTTTACAAAATCTGAAAATTCAGAGTGGGAAAAGTAGATAATTAAGAATGATCGTTTAATTATAACTTTTGACTGGTTAGTGAGACTGGAAAAGGCTCGGCATTAGGTTTTTTTTTTTTTTGAGCTTTTCAATTTGTAAAGTTATTGCAGTTTTTTGGTCCCAATTTTAGAAACTTATCTTCTATGGACTGTTTGGATTGATCAAAGAGGAGGGGAGATGCAAGAAAATTAGTATGATTTCTTTATTTGAATAGAAGGAAATAGAGGGAAAGGGAAATGCATGACCCCCTCTTTCCTCATTTATACGCTAATTTTCCTATTTTCATTTCTCCAAAGTGGGTCTATGAACTATAGTTCAATAATTGAATGCCATTTTGGGATTTAATCTTTATTGAAAGACATTTTTTTTTATTTTTCCTTTTAGTTGTCCATTTCAAGCTTATAGCGATGGTGGTCATTCTTTCTGGGAAAAGGCAAAGCCTATGGTGGTTATATTACTCCACGACAAGACAGGGAAAAGAAAAGGCCTAATTACATGAATAGTCCTCAAACTTGGCTAACTCGAGCAAGTTGGTTCATAACTTAGGACTCACTAAATGTTGACCCATTAACTTTTAAAATCTATATACTTCAGTCCATGCCCTACTGTAACAAATAGACAATGTTATGCTTTGGCTGAGGTGTCAATTAGTGGCTAAGGTGTAAAGGGGAGAGCAAATTGACCTGTTCCAGCCTTCAAAGCAAATTGTAGTTGTCGAACAGCAAACTAGATATACTTCAAATCCCAACATGTCACTTCCTTTGTGAAAACGATCGATCGAGAAGCCAGAGGAAGCAAAGAACACAATCATGCCACAGCAGAGCCCAAGGATAGGGGAGAACCATGCCACAACCACGCTGGACACCTATTACTACTATTCTTACCCCGACGAGGATAATGAATCTGATTCCAATTCTTCCTAAGCCGTCGACCTAAATGACTATTACTACCATCAATCAAATTTTCTAGCTTGGGATGGCGCATGAACAGTGAAAGGGCTCGGGGCTCGGGACAGCATGCGAACAGTAGAAGGGCTGGGGGAAGCTCGAGGACAAGACGCTGCAAAAGATGCTGTGTGACATAGCTGATGCAACCAATCAGAGCTAATGGGGCTAAAGCTGATACATTGGCAGAGGGGCCGATGGGACCAATCAAAGCCGAAGAAGACTTCGTGCTGGAGTACCAGTGAGAATTGGCTAGGATTCTTAGCAACTATTTATTGGTCAGTGAGTAGGTGATTTTTCAGGCAAATAAGTCTCCGTTTTTAAGAGCCAAAGTCAACTCCATCTCAGCTACCCATTGCCACCTCACCCTCATCCCAAACGTCGTCCGTTATCGACTGTAGCAATTGGACCGAAGTGCATAGCTTTTAAAAATTAAGGGGTTAGGTTTTAGTGAGTTTTGAGTTTTGGACTAACTTGTTTAAGTTGGCTAAGTTTAGGAGCTATTCCTATAGTTAGGTCAAAAGATAACCAAAATTGCTCATTTTAACTGTGAGAGCAGAGATGATGATGACCACCCCTAATCCTAACACTTTCTTGATCATGACATTTCGTCCGCAGACGGGGATGAGATGAGATAAATCGTTTTGCTTGAAATATGAATAGCACGTGCTAATTGCTACGTAATTGATGACTTTAATTCAATGCAATCAATTGTTAGAAATTCTCACCCACTAGCTGTAATTTCACCCACTAGCTGTTGCTGAAATAATTCTTACGAATTTATAATGAAGGTTACCCATTTTTTATAATACTTGACCACTTGGGGAAATTGACAGCAGGCTTTGGCAATTGAAAATTTCTAATGGCGGACATGTTAGAAATCTCCAGTTCAGCATTCTAGTATTCAAAACTAAGATCATTTTTATCCGCTTTTTCATTTTATAGATTTTTTCTATTTTGGAGAATATGAAGCACTTTTTAGCTCTAATATATAGCTTTCTTATCTCATTATCTAAAATAGAGAATAAGATAAGAGAGAAGATCTCATTCTCTATATTTGCAAAAACACTATAAATTTTAGAGAATGAAAAATTAATATTTTTTTCACATTTATTACTTCTTGTTCATTTATTAATTAGTTATTTTGCGTGTTTATTGATTTTGTTAGCAAACAAGAGATAGCAACTATAATTGGAAAGGAAGCTAGTAACAAAGTAATACCCACTCACGCATAAACAAGAAAAAACAAACTATAGAATATTTTAAATTTATTTCAAATATAAAATATTTAATTATTGTAATAATTAAACTGGTCATTAATTTAAATTTTCTTCAAAAGCATAATATTTAATTTTTGCATAATAAATGTAAGATTCTACAAAATAGAAAAACTGTTGGAGTTAGAGTAAAAAAATTATAGAAATTTTAATTTTTACTTGCTCATTTTGTAAGAATTATGGGAAAGTTGATGTAAATGCGCTAATACACAATATGAGAATGTTAATAATCTTTTTTCAAAGAAATTTGGATTTAATGCACCAGTGGTCCTTAAAGTTGAACTCATTGTGACTTAGTCCCATAAGTTTATTGACTTGCTTGTGTTAGTCCTTAAAGTTGAACTCATTGTGACTTAATCCCATAAGTTCATTGACTTGCTTGTGTTAGTCCTTAAAGTTGAACTCATTGCCACTGGGCCGTGTTGGCCCGGACCCAGACCGGCTCAATCAAACCAGGGGCATGGCCCAGCAGGGATCAGGCTTAGAGGGATGCGAGGAGAATATGGGTCCGAGAGAATAATGAAACCCATTCTAGAATGGATCAGCCCACGAAATTGGTTAACCTGGACCTACCAATAACTTGTCGGCCGGGTCGGGTTGACAATTGTTTACTTGACCGTTCAACAATAAAAAAATTCAAAAAAAGGCAAAATGCCAACCTACCCTCCTAATGGCTTCAAAATGTTTTTTCAAGCCCCAAACTTTTTTACCTCCACCCAAACAGCCATTAACGGCTAGGTTTTAAGGGTTTTTTGGGCAAACAACATTTTTTTTCTCTCCTATAAATATGTAGCCTCCCTCCCCCCCACACTTCCTCACATTAAAACTCTATTCTCTAATCTCAATCTACAATATTATTTCATTCTCTCTATTAGCTTTCTTCAACTTTCTTAATCATTCACTAATATTTTCTTAATCTTCTCATAATCTTTTCTTTATCTACAATTATTTTCTTAATCATGGATTTATGAGGAAAGAACACTGGCAAGGGCAAGGGTATCGCTAGCTCCTCATCCGGCATTGGGGTTAGGTCATTTTTCCATGGTCATTTATTCTATAAAAGCCGAGGCCTGCATATCCAAGAGGTTGCCAATGACAATGCCAACATCAACACGATGAACTACGAGTTGAGTGCCAACGATCAACTATTCAATGATGACATTGAAAAGATTCCATCGACCTAATTTAATGCCAAGGGTTACTAATCAACACCACAAAGCACACAACTTGAGGCAGCCCAAGACAAAACTGGCAATTTGAAGCCATCCATTTGGGTGCATTTTAAGCAACTTTAGGAAGGCGACACGAGGTACGCCAAGTGCATACATTGTGGGAACAAGATTGCCCACAAGTTGAATTCTAGGACGGGCAATCTCACCTAACACTTAAGCAAAGTCCATGGAGATCTAGTTGGCACTTCCGTTGAACAAACACAATTGATAAGGGTGGAAAGCTTTGGTGGTCCAGGTATTTTCTGATATAACCCAAAAACTGCTAGAAAAGATCTAATTAATTGAATGATAATTATAGAAAAACCTTTTAAACAAGCCGTGGATGGACATATAGAAAGATTTATCCAAGAAACTCTAAATCCTGCTTATAAAAAAAGGTATAGATAAACGGCTAGGAGAGAAAGCTTTTAATTATATGAAGCTAAGAGAAGTGATTTACAAGTATATTTTTCTACCGTTGATCATTGTCTGTCTTTTACATCTGATATATGAACATCTCCAATAGGATAAAATTACCATTGTGTCACTGCTTATTCGATAGATGATGATTGAGTTATTAAAAAATGAATCATTATTTTTAAATGTATGAAATTTGATTATACGGGTCAAAATATTTTCAATTGCATTGTTGAAAGTCTGTAGGAATTTTTTGTTGCTAGTAAAGTTTTATCAATTTATTTTGACAATGCTTCAAACAATGATTCGGTGGTGAGAGAATTGATAAAAAAAATAAAACCACTGCTTGATGGAAAATTTTTCCATGTTTGTTGCTTGTGTAATATTTTGAATTTATGTGTTTAAAATGGTTTACAACAATTACAAAATGAAATTGAGACAATTCAGAATGCTTTCCTTTTTGTTAAAACAAGAAACAAATTGGCTCATGATTTTAAAATATTTTGTATTGAAAATGAGATGAATTTTTCTTGGAAAATGTTTAAAATAGATTGCTCAACTTGATGGAAACTCAACGTTTAAAATGTTAAATGATACCCAAGCTTGGACAAATCTTTTGAGTCGATTTGTGAACTTAAGAGTACAAGCCGAATGGCTAACCAACGAGGTTTGGGAAAAATATTTTAAGTTAATTGAGCTACTTAGATATTTTTAAGGCAACAAACTTTTTCCCTGAGGTTTATTATCCAACTGTTCACCAAGTAATGTTATATGGTGTAAACATCGTCTATGTTATCAACTAATACGAGGACGATGAGTTTTTACAACCAACTGTTGAAGCAATGTAAAAGAAATGACTTGATTATTTTCAAGAAATCCTATCAATTTATCTTGTTGTATGTGCATTAGATCTCAGTGTCAAAATCACTGATTGTTTGTAATTGTTAGAAGCATACTATCATACATATTTAAGATAGCCACAAATTTCTGCATTTGCTATTTTTACTGAAACTGACCACAATTGGAGAGAGTTATACAAACTCTACTCCGTTAAGCATTCTAATAAGGTTAGGTCATTCGATCCAACACCCGGCCGACATTCCACCTCCTCCTCATCATCAAGGTTCAACTCGACTGCACGTATCCTCAAATGACTAAGACCCATATATCCTCCAGTGGTGGAAGAACAAGAGAGGAAGATTTCCGATTTTGTCAATATTGACGCAAGAGATCATGACATTTTTTGGTCTCTACCATCACCTCTGAGGTTGCCTTTAGTACAGGGAAAATAGTCATCTTGGAGAAACAAACAAGGCTTACTCACATTTGAGGCCGTTGAGGTTTGTGTCTGCAACCAGGATTGGGTCCTCGTTGCTATAAGGAAATAAGACATGAAAAACTCGGATGATAAGGTCTCTTCCGATGATGAGGTATAATAGTAGATTGTAGGTTTTCATTGCAATTTTTAGATTGTAATTGATCTGATTATGCTGTGAAGTAAGGTTTTACTTTTCTATTTCTTTTTTGGAATGTTTAGCTACTTTTTAAGTGTAAGGCGTGTTTCAAATGATGTAAGTGCCATTTAGTTTTTTCATTAATAAAATTTACACTGGCGGTGATGTTTTCCTTCAAATAGAAACATATTTAATTAAATTATACTTGAATAATGTTTCGAAACATGTTAAAATACTTTTTTCACAAAATCGGAAAACTAGGCCCAGCTCGGACCCCACCTTACCCCGAGTCAGGTCCGAGCTAGGCCCGACCCAAGCCCAACCCACCTTTAGGCGAGCCTTGCCCAAGTCCAAAAACCCTAACTCAAGCCCGGCCGGGCTGGGCTAGGTTGGCCCAACTGTTACCTCTAATAAAGGGTGCTACTTTATTTTGAGAAAAATGGTCATGGGATTTTGGAATCCCCAAAAACCTATTCGGCTCTCTTATTTGCGATTTACAAAAGAGCTTCATTTTTCCATGTTTAGTGCATTGGCGACCTCGAGCTAGGATGTGTATAGCAAACCATTGGTAGGAACTACAGCGAGGATGAGATGTTACTGTGATTTATCGGCGAAGCAATACACGGGGCGGAAGGACACTAAATATGTGGGACAATGGTTGGTAGTAATGATGTGGAGGGGATTTTGTAGGCTTCAAGTTGTGGTTACGAAGATTACAAAGATTACATCCCACTCTTGCTTTTGTTAAGGTGGTCAAGAGCCTCGTCATCAAGTTTTGTCGCCTGTTTTGTTGGAAATTTTCTTTTTCAAACCGTATTTCATGCTTGTGTTTATGGGTTTGCTTTTGGCAAGGCATAAGCATTTGGTCACCTGGAAATTTGTATGTAGGGAAAATTTGATCCTTTTGACCATTATTTTAGAATTCTAATTGTTCTCCTCCTCGACAAAAATGACTTGTAATTTTTTTTGTTGAAAGTTTGAAAAAATGAAGGTATTTTTAGATTGTAAAGCTTTAGATGGTAATTCTTTAATCTAATTTAGACTCAGGAAACACAAACAATGCTAAAGGAACTGAATGAAAATTTGGGCTTAACATTAGTCTGAAGTACACAATTGTAGCAAAGCATTTCCAATTAGGCAGTAAGCACACAAGGTTTTGTAACCTTTTCCAATTAGGGTTGATGGAAAACATGCATGTGTTGTCATGTGACACTGATGGCGTTGGTGATCAGAGCAATTCTGGGGAAATTGGAACAGGCAAATGCTGCAGATGACGAAGAGGGGGAAGAAAGGCCGACGATGAGGGGCGTCTCCTAGTCAATGTGCTGTGGAACGGTTACCCTGGCTAACGCCTAGGCGAACGAGTAGTTGAGGGTAGAGCCCCTGCCACCGTATGCCATCTGCCATGGAAACGATGTCATTGCCACCTATCACTGCCCATTGTTCACCGTCCAATCGAATCGGAGGAGGCCTAATTAAATCGGATGATGTCCAATCAAATCGTACAAACTTGGAGGAGGCCAAACCAGGAAAGCATTGAACCCTTCTCCAGGAACTCCGACCACCGTGCGTTCTTCACTGTCAGCTTCACCCTGCTCAGTGTTTCTGTGAAAATCTTCATTGTTTTCGGCTGTTTTAGAAGCCGGCGGGTTGGGTGAGGCTTGAGATGTAGACGTCGTGGATTTGGAAACGGGCACGGTGGGGCCGCAGCCTAAGCCAAGAGATGAAGGCGACGAGGCTGAAGAGGTTTTTTTTGTTTTTTGTTTTGGTGAAAATATAGTACTTGAAAGCAATAAAAATGGACACATCTAATCCCGTTTGCCTTTACATCCTATTTGAACTAACTCGCTAAATTTTATAAAGTTAAGGGACTAAGTCACATTGAGTCAAAGATAAAGGATTAACTTGTTAGAGTTAGAAAAGTTAAGGGATCAAATGCACATTTTAGCCTATCTAAAAATTATTGATTTATCGGAAACTTAACATTCCAGGTAGTATAAAATAATTTTAAGATATTTTTTGTAAGAGTAAGTACCTTTTATTAATTTTTTAATTTATCAAACCTTAAGGAAAGGACAAATAATAAAAAAATTATATGTGTGGACTTCTTAAAATATAAACTTTCAAAAAACTGATAAATAACCACTCTATACAAAAATAGTGCATAATAATACAAACTGGCCTATATAATATTTGCTTCAAAAAGATTTACATAATGGCCGTTTGCTTAACTCTTTCATTTTTTTATTTTTTTGATAAATAGACTTTCATTACTATCTCAATAGCTGGAAGCAAAACTTGCATCCAACCCTAAAATTGGAAAGAAAAACTTGCATCCCACAACCAGAATGATTCAAGCTCAGTTGCTTGGTCGGCAGGTAATAAAAGGGGGCCCACCTGAAAAACATGGTGATCGGGACATGGTGGTGTCGTACAGATTATTTACATCACAGAACTGGACTGGAGTGATAAGAAAAGAACACATGGTGAATGTGCGTGGACGTTCAACCACTGACTGCCGACCACAACACATCTACACAACAGTTTGGGCCTAGTAGCCCACTGCTCTCGCTTCTCATTGGGCTGAACATTTTTTCTATCATCTTTCGAACTTGGACTTGTTGGGTCCGACAACTTGGCGCTTTGTTGGCTTATTTTATTTGGTTAGGTCAGATTTTTTTCGGGATAAGATATTAGTAAGTCATAAAACTTTTCACATTTTGCCAACTTCTAAAACTCATCGATTTGTTAAAGTAGTTCTAAAAATATGAAACCGTTATCTCCGTTAGTCATAATTTGGATATCCTGTTAGGTGGCAGATGAAAAAGTTGAGGTGGTAAATAACTGCGGTTAAATGCTGACTTATTGACTTTTTTTATTTGATTGGTAACTTTGGGGATTGAATTACTCAAAATGAAAAACAAAAGTGATTAGAACACTCATTTCTCCACTTTCAAACAAAAAACGCGGCCACCATTTCACATTTGCTGCCTTACGTTGATTCTTCCACATAGGGATGGCAATTGGGTGGGTCGGGTCAGTTTTGGGTCGGGTCAGTTTTGGGTCAGGTCATTCAGGTTCAGGTCTAGTTGGGTTAGCATGAATTCGGGTTTAGGTCAGGTCATTTGGGTTCGAGTTGATTTCAGGTTAAGTTGATTTCGGGTTTGGGTTGGGTTGGGCCGGGTTTATTTGGGTTCGGGTTCAATTCAGGTCTAGTCAATTTCAATCTCGGGTAACTTCAAACCAGCTTTCAGGTCAAATTCGGGTCAACCTTTGTATTCACGTAGATTACTGGTGTGTAGGCCAAAACGATTGAATCAATTTTTTTTTTTAATTTAAATCAAATAATTCAATTTTTTGTGTGATTTAATTTAAACTAATTTTTCATTTTTTAGTACATTTAATTAAAATATTTATAAAAATCTTCTTCATTATAGTTTAGTACATATTTAAGTAATTTAACATTGTTAGTAATACTTAATTATTTTTCTAAACCTACACTTTAACTATCACTGTATAAGTTATTCAGATCTTCACCCAGCTATCACCCAAACATACATAATGACAAATTTGTTATGCATATGTTTCAATGAATTTTCTTTGAAATTACAATGAAATGCAAATCAAGTTTATTGCTAGTGACTAAATCGTAAAATTTGAAAAATTTTGGGTGAAAGTGCAAAGATTTCAAAAATTTTAGGACCCATATTGTAATTATTATGGGTGACTAAAATGAAATTTTTTAAAATTTAGGTACCTTTTTGCATTATATTTAAAAGTTTAAGGATGAATGTTGTAATTTTAACAATTGCTTATTAAGATCATTAAACGTACTAAATATAAAAATTACTTTTGTTGAAAAAATTCAAATATGAGATTAACTAAATATGGATGTTTTTTTCCCCAAATAAGATATTTGCAATATATAGCAGTCTTAAAAAAATAGAAGTTACTAAATATGAAAATCACTTCTCAAAATATGAAAATTATTAAACATGAATATCTTAAAAAAAGAAATAAAACTACTAAATATGAAAAGTCTTATCTCTAAATATGATACTTACTAAATATGGAAGTCACTATTCCTAAATATGAGACATATTGAATATGAAAGTTTCAAAAAATGGAAGTTACTAAACATGGAAACCTCTATATTTCGGACTGACTTAATTTAGAAAATAATGAAATAAGAAAGTTAAGGTTTAGGGTGAGAGTTAAAATTGAGTATTGTTGGGTTTAGTTATCGGGTTATCTCAGATTCAGGTCAGGTCAATATTGGGTTTGGGTCATTTTAAGTTTGGGTCAATTTAGGCTCAGCTCATTTCGGGTTTGGGTCATTTGGGTTCGGGCTTTTCTCTAGTTTCCTTTTAATCGCCTTCGGGTTCAGATCGGATTGGGCACAGTCAGATTTAAGTTGTTGCCTTTTTTAATTAAATCAGGTCAGATCGGACTTAGGTTCAAGTAAGTTGGGTTAGGTCATCGGGTCGGATTCGATTCTGTCATCCCTACTTCCACAGACCGATTCATTATCCGATTCACATAGAGCTAGTCGTTGTCGTCCACGGCGGGACCCGATTCCACGTTATGCTTGTGCTTGTCACCGTCATGGGATCGGAAGGCTTGTACTGCTGTTGGAAAACGAACCGTCACTGGCGCTGAACTCAGACTTCGCGGCAGTAGGTGACGGCGGACGGAGGAAGGCTGCCGTGATCCAAATAGGATTTGCGGGTGAGTGGGTACCAGGCTCAGTGGTTTGTGGGGCTTTTCCGGAATTTGGGCAAGAGACGGCGGCGGCAAAGGGGAGGGGAAGAGTGGATCTCATTCCATCCAATGGCGCTTATGTTTCTGCCAGTTTGACGAACGAAGCATTTATAATTAACTGTCCTCAGAAATTATAATTTGAAACGATGCAATTTGTTATGAGTTGAAGGCGCTCGTGCATCCAAGCAAAAGATTTTGTATCTGAATTTTTGACCTTGTGTGTGAAAAAGAAAAAAAAACTTGTTTGCGGGAGATTTCTACTTTGGCACTTGACGATACCTCAAAAGAAATTAATCTCAATATAACTGCTCAAACGACAAAAAGAAATGCTTAGTCATTAATTATATTTAGGTGAATTTTTACAGCTCAGTAGTTTGAGAAAGGTTTTGAGCAGCGATATAATACAATACTAGTATGGTTTAGTATCTTCATCGATACTGAATTCACCCATATCTAATACTTCCCCATCCCCATCTTGTTTGCAATACATGGTGTGCGCAAAAATTTTCATATTTTCCCCCATTTTTGCCCCATGATAAATTAACTTTCAATGTTCAAACTTTAATTACTTATTTGAAAGTTCATCAAACTTTTGGAGCTACTTGGCAACTTTTTAAAAAATATAAGAACTAAAAGGAATTTTTCAGAAAAAAAAGAGATTAAATTGCAATTTCTCAAAAAAATAAAAAAGGAATTATATATGTAAGTTTAAAGTGAATGTTGAAAATAAAGGCAGTATGTTAAATTAACTATAGAAACTCTTACATCCCTTTTTAGTTGGTACCATGACAGCTAAACCGTCTAGTTCCATTTGGTCCACAAGATGGTACGAGACATATTTATTTGTATTGTTTTCTCAGTGGTGTGATATGAAAATTAAAATTTCATCATTTCCTCATTTTTCAAAAATATTATTCTTATTTTTAATTGTTTTTATTCCCAACTAATACAATTTAAAATTCACTTGAATCACATCTGTTTATCTTATTTAAAATTTGAGTCACTGCTTAGTTAAATTTAACTCCCATTGATAGATAAACCCTAGCCGCAAAATACCATAATTCATCTCCTTTATTCTCTATGGACCCGACTAGGGTTGCATATGAATTCAAGTTTGGCCGATAAAGGTGGCCAATGGGCTAGGCCAACCTGGGTCAAACTTGGCCTAGCACAATCAAACTCGGGCTTGGCCCAACACGGAGGAAACCTGGGAAAAAGTGGGCTAAACTTGATCCTAGAGGGAGAAGGAGGTAAAAAAGGACCGACTTAGCCCATACCTAGTTTTTTTGGCTTGGGATTAAATTATTTTGGCTCAAACCAGATGGGCCCGAGCCAGGCCAGGTTGGCTATTGCTACATTTGACCAATGCGTTTAAAAATTCAAGAAAAAAAGAAAGGTAAAATCACACCTTAAGCCCTCCAAATGGTCCCAAACATTAAATTTAGTCATTTTACCTTTTTAACCTTTCCAACTCCTATAAATGATTAGTTTTTTAAAGCTTTTTGGGGAATTGAAAATTATGGCTCTCCTATAAATAGAGAGCCTTATTCCCATTTTTCCTTACACCAATCTCTCTTCTATATCTACAACATTATCTTATTCTCACTACTAGCTCTCATTAATTTTTCTTAATCTCCCATTAATATTTTCTTAATTTTCTCTTAATCTCAAATTATTTTCTTTCACAAATGGCATCACAAGGAAAAAATACTTACATAAGGAAAAAATACAGGCAAGGGTGCCACGAGTTCTTACCCTGCATTAGAGTTTAGTTTTTTTTTTGGAGTTGTTTGAACCACAAAAGTCGAGGAGTCCACATCCAAGAAGTAGCTGACAATGTTGCCAACATCAAATGATGAATTACAGTTTGAGATTCGACGATCAACTCTCTGATGATAACGTTGAATCGATCCTTATAATTGTGGATTTGACCAATGTCGAAGGGTCACAACTGACACCGCAAAGTGAGCAACTCAAGGGCACATAAGGCAAATATAGGAATATCAAAGCTTCGATTTGGGAGCATTTCAAGCAAGTGTGAGAAGGCGAGACAAGGTTAGCAAAGTGCAAACACTGTGGTAACAAGTTTACGCACAAACTTAAATTCTGGAACGGGAACGTTTACCTAACTTTTGAGCAAAGTCCACGGAAATCTTACTGGCTTTTCTAGTGGTCAAACCCAGTTGACGAGAAAGGGGAGCTCCGATGGACCTCGTATTTTTCAATATAACCCTAAAACTATGAGACAAAGTTTAATTAATTGTATGGTGATTACAGAGAAATCCTTCAAACAAATCGAGGATGAGCATCTTGAAAGATTTATTGTTGAAAATTTAGACACTACTGATAAAAAAAATGTATAGGCAAACTGCTAGAAGAGAGTCTTCAATTGTTTGAATCTAGGAGATCTGACTTGCAGACATATGTTTCATGCCTTAATCATTGTGTTTATTTTACAAGTGATTTGCGGACATCACCCATAGGACAGAATTATTATTATGTCATCGCACATCGGATTAATGATGAATGGGTAATGTAAAAATGCATCATTGGATTTAAATGCATGGAATCAGATCATACTAGTTGGAACATCATGATATGTATTTTATATACTCTGTAAGAATTTTTTTGCGTTGATAAGGTTTTATCTATTTCTTTTGACAATACTTCAAACAATGAAGTTACGATGAATAAATTAATTAAAGAGTTGAAGCCACCCTCTGAAGGAATATTTTTCCATGTTCATTGCTTGTGTCACATTTTAAATTTATGTGTTTAAACAATTTAGAACTTTTGCAAACCGAAATTACCCCAATTTGGAATGCACTATTTTTTCCAAAGACAATGAGCAAATTGGTTCATGAGTTTAAAATCTTTTATACAAAAAATGTGGTTAATTTTTTTCCTAAAAAATGTTTAAATTAGATTATCTTACTTAGTGGAACTCAACTTTTAAATTGTCGAACAATGCATAACCATGGGCAAATCTTTTGGCTTATTTTATAAATTTGAAAGTAAACCCATAAACGCTTACTAGCATAATGAGGAAAAAAATGTTTCAAACTGGTTAAGTTTTAAGATATTTTTACAAAGCAACAAATTTTTGTTTACTATCCAACTGTGTACCAAGTTTTAATGTATTTTGTAAACATCATTTATATTTTTAACCAGTACAAGGATGATACTGAATTTTTAGCCCCCATAGTTAAAGGAATACAAAAGAAATGACTTGATTATTTCCAAAATATCCCACTCATGTATTTAGTTACATCTGCATTATACTCAAATGTCAAAGTTACAAGTTGCATTCAATTGTTTGAGGCATACTACCATACATACTTAAGGTAGCCCCAAATATCTGCACTTGCTATTTCTGCTAAAGCTAGCCACAATTTAAGAGAGTTGTATAAACTCTACTCTGAGCGCCACTCTGATAAGGTTAGAGCCATTAAGCTTACATTGCCCTATTTTTCAACATCATTCTTATCATCACGGTTTAACCCTGTTGCCCATATCCTAAAATGGCTTAGACCCACAAATCTGGGATTGGCTGAATGAGATGATTACCTTCAGACATTATTCGAGCATAATGAAAAGAATATTATGGAGTGGTCGAAGAACAATTGAACAAGAGGGGAAGATTTTCCATTTTGTCCATCATGGCCCAAGAGATTTTGGTTGTCACATCTAAGTCCTCTTTTAGTGCAGGAAAAAGAGTCATTTCAGATAAACGGACAAGACTTACACCTGAGGCCGTTGAGGTATGTGTCTATAATCGGGATTGAACCTTTGCTGCTTTACGAAAGCAAGATCAGAAGAGTTCCGATAATGAAGTTCCATCTAATGAATTATCTGAAGCCCAATCGGGCTTAGGCTGGGTCAGCCAACCAACCACCTATATTGGTCTGTTAATTTATCATAATTATTCCACTCGATTATCCTCAATCACCCAGTTCATCCGATGCTTTACGGCGGATAGATCCAGATAATCCATTTCAAAATTGGTGGCTTTAAGAAGAACGATAATAGAGCAAGGTGAGAAAATCAGCGAAGGCATAAGTGATGAGGCATTTACAAATAATGGGTCAAGTGATGGTGATTTTTTTTTTCATTTTCTATATCATCATTGAAGTTATATTCTTAGATGGTTTATTAGCCCAATTTTATGTTGATTTAGTAGTCCAACCATGTATTAGTTTGTCAGTATGTTAGTTTATTTTTCTGTTTGTGTTATTAGTTTATCTTTATCAATCTGTAGGTTTGAATATCAAATATGTTTAGGAAATTTAAGGAAGATTTTTTCATGGTATGGTATCACGAGGATGGAAAAATATGTAAAGTTTGCAATTGAGCCAAGTGTTTCCTCCTCTTCAGTATTATATTCCTTATTCAATGTTGTGCATTACTGAGAATTAGTTTTTATAAAAAAAAATTATATATGTTAACAAATAGAGTACCTAATAATTCATTTGTAAAATTATCTACCATATGGAAGCTATGATTTGAAATAACTACTGTTTCAAATTTATTCCCATACTAATAGTCTGTAACTTCATCATTTTACTTGCTCAAAGCCATTAGCTGCTCAACATCAGCACATCTATAAAAATAGTAGCCTTGGGATTTGAAAATTCCCAAAATAGAAAAAACCTGTAGAATGAATTAACCAACAAAATTAATTTTTTTTTTCTGCTAACGTTTCCTTCCAAGTTTCTACAAGAACCAACATGTATACAAATTTCATAAGGCCTTTAAAGGGCAAAGGAAATTGATGGCCTACCCAAGACATGCCTTTACTTCTTGTAATGAATCCAATGAAACTGGAAGAAGAGCAATACGATCTAGTTTTGTCGGTTCATTTAAAGAAGCCTTTTGAATTTGTAAGGGAACTGAGTTTGGACAAAGAAACAATTAATGGAGGCTACAAGGACCTAATAATCCCTTTTAATTGAATCCCATAAATGATGCCTTTTTCGCCAACAAGCCATCCATTTGACCTATTTTAATTTTCTTGGTGGCTTTGAATCAATGTGTACTTTTGCTCTTCTAATCTCATTTAATGCAATGCCAACAAAAGCCATAAGGGGTAGGGCAGGGTAGCGTAAGTTTCTTCCTTCTTAACACCCCTTGTTACTAGGTTGGTGTTCTTGTTGGTTTTCTTTGAGTTATTGATTGTTTTACACTATGATGTCTGGTC
Source organism: Aquilaria sinensis (assembly GCA_005392925.1). Lineage (NCBI taxonomy): Eukaryota > Viridiplantae > Streptophyta > Magnoliopsida > Malvales > Thymelaeaceae > Aquilaria > Aquilaria sinensis. The sequence continues at coordinate 247,331 of SMDT01003169.1, read as the reverse complement.
TTATTTGTTGGGTGATTTTGATATTTCCTCTATCTTTTGGTTGCTCAATTGTTTTGTTTTTTGGGGTTTTAATGTTGAAAGTTTTAGGTTGGTCCATTTCTGCTTGTGAATTTGATTTTAGATTTTGATTGTTAGATTCATATTGTCATGCCTAACTTAGCCCCTGGCCCATTCGAGGCCAAATACTTAACCACACAACGGAATTCCATATAAGGGGCATTTATTCCTTATCAAACGTACGGGCATTTTTCCAGGACATTACTAGTACTAGCTCGTTACTTACTTAATTAAGGCTCATTTTTCATGCTCTCAGAAACAAGCTAGTACTTATGTGAAACTTATGTGTTCATTTTATTACTCAACTAGCCAAGTACATACATGGTAACCAAAACACCAACTTAAGTTTTGAAAATTTGTTTATTATGCATATGTTTCGTATGCCCAAGTTTAATCCAAAAGTACATGTAATTAGGTACATGCACTTTATCTATTTGGTTACCAACTTAACACATTATAGGCATGCTTTTCCATCCCAATTCATGCTTACTTTAGTGTTGGTCATTAGTGCACAAGCAAGACTGAATATGCATGTTTCCATATTTCAAATATAGGCTTATAACCATATAATCATGCATGTCCATCAACTTTACAACTTAGGCCCAAAATTGTACAACATCCAAAAGTTCAAAAGTCCATCAAATATGCCAAGAACACAACATGGCCGAATTTAACAAGTTCATTGAAAACATATTCTTGATCTTTCATGACAAGGCCGAATGCACATATGGCATAGAACAGACATAACCACCTTATTAGACCTTATTCCCACAATCTAGACTCCAAGTCCTGTACATAAAGTCCACACCTAGGTAGCTTGTTCCACAAGCAACCCATAACACATAGGATACGTAGAATATTGAGCAAACACGTATGTATACATAAACCCTTTTACCAATAGAAAGAGTATAAAATACTCTTGATCTTAGTTCCGTTCTAGTGCTCCTTTTCCTACATTGAGTAGAGAATGGCGTGAGTAAAACTCAGTAAGGATTTCGTACAGCTCATAGAGCCTAACATAACACAAGTATATCTTGGCAAAATATAATCCATGCTCCTTCAAATAAAATACTAAGACAAAGAAAATACAGGATATATCCATATAATAATAATTGGGCTCAGCAAGCACAACTAAACATAGAAGCATACAAACACACCCACCACTTAACACCATATTCCCATAAAGGGCAAAGCAAGCATGAGCATATTTTCTTTAATTTTGGTTAACCATTTATTAGTCTGTATTAATCTGAGATCTTTATATACTTGGAAATTGAGTTGGTCGACCCAATTTCTAGCCGTAATGTTTGCATAGAGCTAGATAGCATATAGTTGCCTAAGCAACAAAACATAGCCCTCTGTAGCACCTTAGGATCACATGGCATTCTTTATCCATCACCTAAGGGCACTGAATACTCAAAGAGTATAAGAACCCTTACCAAACTGTTTGCAACCTTCGTTGCCCGAAAGCTTTTAGTAGCTTATTTTTCTTACTTGTCCTTGCTTGTTGTACCTAGAACTTGGTTTTTAGCTCAAGAACCTACAATGGCCGAAACATTAAAAAGTATATTCTTGCATTACCATAGCTCAAAAGCTTACATATACCAAGAAAACTTGGTGGAATACACAATACCTCAACAAAGGAGGTATGGCCGAATTTGTGTTGCTTGGTCTCCTTCAAGCTCCCTCTTGACTTTTCTTCAAACTGCCACTTGATTCGTTGCCTTGGAAGACTTTTTAGAAGCTTATGTGCATCAAGAACACAAGCTTCAAATACAAGAATGCTAAGAGTAAGACTTGGCCGAAACTCCTATTGGTTGATGGTTTCCAAAAACGTCTCATTCTTTCAATCTTTTTCTTGTTTCTTTCTTGGGATGTTCTTAAGAGCTTATAGACACCAAGGACACTTGGTAAAAGCTCAAGGATGCTCAAGAATGAGCTATGACCGAATGGTATTTGGGATAGAAGAGTTGGAAGAGTTTGAGAGCAAACTTAGAGAGAGAGGGGGAACAGTGAAATGAATGAATTTGTGAGCTTAATGGGCATGTAATGGGCAAATTTGGGAAGGGAGAATGAGTGTATCAAGTGCTTGGATGAGAGAGAGACAAGTAGGGGACAAATTGGAAGACTTGTGTGAGTGGTGGGTAAGATAGTCAAAAGTAGGGGGCAAATTGGAAGACTTTGGTAAAAGTTGGGTGGATTTGTCAAAAGGTGGGGACAAGTAGGTTGAAGAAGGAATCCTAAGTAATGAGTTGGATTGGAGGTGGATTAAAATAATGGAAAATGGAGGAAGGTGGCAACCATGACATCCAATGCCTTTAAAATTGACTAATCCACCCTTAGTCCCTCAATTCTTCATATTTGGGCAACTGGGCCAAATCACCAAAAAGTTCCCTTTGTGCAATTGAGTCCATCACCTTAAATTTCCATCATTTTGCTTGGCCTAAGCCAAGTTTAAATTCTGAGAGTGTCTAACACTCATCATACTCCTTGGTCCCACTTAATTTAGTGTCTCCCAAACTTAATGAGCTTAATTCCTAATTTAGAAAAAATTCTTAAGCCTTAAATCCTCATAGCTCGAGGCTTAATTACTTAGAATTTTGCAGGTATTACACATATGATGGTGGGGAATACGACTAATTCTTGGTTTCTTATAAAAATGTTCATGTGTTTTAAATTTTATGGGGCTTTCAAAATTTCTTCTTCTTCAATGAAGAGGTTGTACCCTTAACCATATTAATGTAGAGTTGTCACTTTCTGTAGCTTGATTGCTTGCCATAGACATGAGTGTGTACTTTTACTCCTAATAATTTTTTATGTCCTGATGAATCAATTAGAAGGAAAAATATGAACCATCATTTCCTATAAGCCCTCCAACTTTTTCCAATTCATTGGGTTGCCATTTGTTGTGTGGCAATTCTAAGCTGCATTTTCTTTGATCATTTTACGATAGATAGTTGTTCCCTTCCAAACTTATTCTTCAGTACCCCAATTCACCATTACTTAACTTTGGCATTTTCTTTTTCAATGTTAGATAACTCACATGAATGTTTTTGATGATCATATAGTGATTATTCTCCGTTATACTCTGCATCTTATTGGAGTGAATGGTTCTTTGATATATAAATTGGCTTTTAATTTTGTTTGTTTGTACTAGGTGAGGTCACTTTACAGCTTATGCATGATTGTTGCATGTGAAGGTTATATTTTGCGTTAGATGACACATAATAGAGTTATAAAGCCCAAAAATAAAAAGAAAAAAGTAATTTAGCGAAGAATGGATGGATATTCAAAAAGCAATTCCTGATATCAATTTTAGTTACCAAGGTGAAGTGAAAAGAACCGGTTAGCAGCTATCATAGAACGAGAAGAAAATAAGATGGTACTTGGTGAATTATTTTAGTATTGATGTTCGATGTAAAGCACCAAAATTGTGTTCTCTTTCAAGTTTTGTTGGTACAAAATTCAAAAACCTAATTAAGTGATTCACTGAAACATGATCTTCTACGGTTTCCCTTAAAGACTTTTGGCTATGAATCTATTAGCTTCAATAATTTGTGGTTTTTTTTATTAGTTGAACGAGATATTATACTGTTCCTTTAATTCTTTTGGTGGAATTAGTTTTGGATTATACGGAGATAATTGATAAATGGTAGTATTTTCCTTGTCCTATAAGCTTTGAATTAAGGTATAGAAGAAATTGGTCTATGTTACATTGATTTGTTCCATTGTTGGTGTATTAGTTGAAAGTGTAAAAAGCTAAACATCATTGGTTTTTCTTTTCCACTATGTTTTGTCAATTCACTTAAGAGTTCATAGAGGGCTAATTTATTTGAACTTTAAAGGTGCAAAATTTTTAAATTGTAACAGGACTCAAGCAATTTTGGCCAGAAATAAGATTCAAGCAATTATTTTTGTAATCAATAACAAAAAACACTTAATTGCCAGATTAAGATTTATTGCAGATGGGTTTCATTTCCATTTATCCATTCTTAAATACTCTTTGATCAAAATTGAACATTCTTGTTCAATTTTTCTTGCTCCATTTAAAAGCTAATATTTCATTCTTGTATAAATTTATATGACTCCTAGTTGGCATTATGAATTTGATGTCACCAACTTTTATGTAGTTGAGGTTAGGGAAAAGTACAAAAGAAAAATGTCATTGTACTTATGACGCTGGACACATTTTGTTACAATTCTTTTAGGTGGTACCAAATTCATCAGTAAAGACAAAGTTTGGAGCAAAATCAGGCATCAATATTTTGAAATATGATCAAATCAACCACCAATGTAATTGATAATGGAAACTTTCCGTTAAATGCTAGAATACTCCATGAGGCGATGATTACATGGTAGTTAAAGGATTATTGTGTGGCAGTGAATGATGAAACAACATGACATTCAGGCAAAACACAAGGCTTATATGGCAATTGGGGATTTTAGGGATTTAATTAAGTTAGGGATTTCTACATTTTAAGGTTTAAGGGTTGAAATTGAAGATTTGGAAAAAACGTGATTGAAGGTTTTGGGAGAAATTTCAGTGGCATTTAGGATGAGAATGTCTTCAGCGTATGATGCACCGTCAGTTTTCTTGTCTAATGTCAGAGATGGAGAAAGAATGAACATCCTCTGCCAATGTGGATAAAGAGTTGTATAGAAGACATCTTGGACGTATAGGAATCTTGGGCGACGTTGCATATCATGCCCCAAGCTTTTATGGCCATGGAAGTGTTTGATATGTATTGGTTGTTTTAATCTCTTTGTTTCTAGATTTGGAATTGTGTAAAGGGTGGGTGCATGTAGGTTCTAGCAGTGGTAGATGAAAAATTCCTAATTCAAGTCAATGATGCAATTAATGCTTTGAGTAATAAAAAATGTGTGTTTTTTTTTCCTGCATTACACCTTTTTTGAAAAGGTAGTTGTTTTTCAGGACATGTTGAAAAAAGAGAAAGTTGACTCTATAAAAGTAAAGAAAGAGATTGTGAATCTCACATAAAAGAATAAGAAGCTGGAAGAAGAAAAGAGGAAGCTGGAGGTAGAGAAGAAAAAACTAGAGGAAGAGAGGACTAAACTAGAGACAGAGATGATGAAGTTAGAGTAAAAGATGATTGAGCTAGAAAAGAATGTGTCTAAGAAACTAGTTATAGCTGTTCTTGTGATTATGGGTTTGCTATCATAGATTGCAGTCAGTTGCTATAGGATTTAGGCTTAAGAAATGATAATGTGCCATGTCAGTTACTTTGCTTTTTTTTTTTTAGGAGGACAGGCACTATATGCATGCTTGTCATCATGCACATGACTATTGAATAATGTATTTTGTTATGGTACAAGGAAATAGTTGATCAATGCAAAGTACTTTTAGATGTTTTTTTGTATGTTTGTAGATTGCACAATGTTTTAGCAATACAACTTAGGTGTCTATTAGAGAGTTATTGTTTAAGAAATGTAGTCATTTTGCGAACTTGGTTGGACATCTGGTCTTTTTGTGTCCCGATTGTTTGCGCAGGCTGCATGTGTTTTATTGCTCCATCCATGACAATTTTGCCAGTTTTGATTGTTCACTCACTCTCTTTTCCTTTTTTTTGTAGGCCTTCCAAGCTTCTTCCTCACTATGGGGGGATAATAGGTATTAAGTTGAACCTCTCTCAGCTATTTAGACCAGTTAAAAGTTATAATGAGTATTGATAAGCTATTTCAAATTTCTCCCTCTTGAATTATTCACATAAATACTCTTGTAGATTATCACTCTTTGATAAAATATAACTTACTCCATGGTAGAATGGAATACTAGATATGTCCTAAGATCCACAAGGGCAACTCCTTTCATTTATCTTTGTTACAAATTTATTCATGCCACATCTAACTTCAAAGCCATCCTCTCAATTACATACAATATCCTAATGGTGATGATCTTTCACTTGTTTTCTGAACTTTTCTAGAACTATTTTCCCATATCCTCTAGTCCTTCCTTTTGCTTATCTTCATTTCTCTCCGAATTTATGCATGATGTTTCTCCTAATGTTCTCAAGCATTGAATATGTAATTTTATGTCTTGCAATCATAACATATTCAACACCATTAAAAGCCTCATAAATGTTATTCTAGTTGGTGTCATACTTGATTTCCTTGTTGAAAAAGCCCTTGCACTAGCAGTTAGGAAGGTGCTATTTATAGTTGCCTAAAACGGGCCCTTGAAGGCATCTACAAGATACTTCTACCCTAACTTTACGCAAATATGCCTTGCACACCTTTAATGTTCTACATTAGGAGTTAATGACTCAATAGCTTGTATCAGGCCCTGTATTTCAGTGAAAACACATGCATTAAAAACAAGAAGTTCATCAAACATTAGGACTTAATTGAGCGAAAATTAGAATTCCTTCTACTGGTATGATATAAATGTCCAACCATAGTCATGCCTAATTCCTAAATCATCAAACAGCCTCTGTAAGAACCATATCCATGCATCTTTATTCTCTACCTCCATAACTACCCATGCTATTGGGAACATGCCATCATTGGCATCCTTGTTAATTGTTGTTAACAATTCCTCCTTCACCAATCCTTTTAAAAAACATCCATCAACTCCAATTAGCCTCCTATAACCTATAAGGAAACCTCTCTTGCAAGCATCAAAACATATATACATCCTCCTAAATATTGTACATAACACATCTTGAAGTGAAGTCAGATCAAACTCAGTTGTACTCATTGGATTTGACCTTATAATCTCATATACATAGTCTCTAAGAAGACTAAACTCATGCTTATAGTTATCTTCCATCTTATTTCTAACTATCTCCCTAGCCTTTTCAATTGTTCTAACACTAATATTCAGCTTCAATTCATCGTACACTTTACCTTGAAAATGTTTGATCCTCATTGATAGTTCCTTTCTAAGTATTCTATGATATTTCTTGGCCAAACACTTAGCACTCACAAGCCTCAGTTTATATTTCTTAACACAATTACGTTCCTATCTCAAGTTTTTTATCTGTATACACTTCAAAGCCTTGTTGTATGAGACCCATATATGAAATGGGCAGTTTGGTGCACACTTAAGCTCAAGGCTTTTACCATTTACCAGCATTAACCTTCCACTAAATGCTTATATGATTTTTGAACTGTATAATCAGTTGCAACAACTTTACACTCTAAGGCATCATCAAACCTCATGCCAAATTGAAACTGAACAACTTCTGCATCTAGATTGTATGTTGGGAACTTGCTCCTTATACAAAAGCTTTTTTTCCCTCTATCTCATCCTCAGAGTCATCTGCATCTAAACCCTCTACCCCAGGATCATTAAAGTCTAAACAATCAATACTATCTCCATCATTTCTTCCCTTTATTCTTTGAAGATCATCTTCATCCAACTCAATTTCACTATCTAACTTCTTTTCTATTTCACCATTGGGATTAAAGTCCTCATCATCTTATTCATTCTCTTTTCCATTAGACTCTTCACCATCATTGTCAATGACACAATTATACTCATAATCCCCCCTATGCATTTCAATGCCCATACCCTCACTCTGTTGACCAACACCCTTGTCTAAGATCCCTGTATCTTGCCCAATATTTTCTTCCTCATCTTCTGGTGTTTTACCTTTCATTTCAGTTATCTTTAATCCACCAGCATCAACATCTTTAGCCTCATCCTTCTCCCTCAAGTTTGTACTCTCATTCACTACATCAACACATTCATCTCTATCACCCTCATTATGTTCTACAAACAGATGAAGCTAACCTTTGTTCTATAGCAACTGCAATGCTTTAATAGTTTAATATTCATCATATATCAACTTCATATCATAGTACACCCTAACAACTATCCATGTTTATTGGAAGAACCCAACTTTCACACTGTTAATATCTCTCTTTCTAATGAGGTTATAAAAACCAAGCCAATTTGAAAAATAATCAACCCCTATATAAACCATTTCTTTGCCACCTTTATATCTAATAGAAAATAAAAGAATATTCCACCAACATGAAGATAGTATTTGAAAACCATTGTCTCCCTATCAGCCAACTTACATTGATCATAAAAAATAAAATTGTAAGCTCAACAATGCAATGATCACGTAATCAATAGCGAGAATCATGTTTCCTATGCCAAACCATAAACAGAATATTAACCATCAAACACTCAATGATGACAGAAACCATTTGGGAACACAAAACCTTATTGAACCAAAACCAAACCCTATCACAGACGCAACCATAATCAGCATATTCTTACACAAAAATTTTATTTAAACAACATGATGTTTGCTCTCTACATCTCTAACCATTGATTATGATCGCTTTCATCACACCCAATAACAGAGCACAATTCCTCCCACTATGCATACCTGAGTGATTCTTCACCACTTTTCATTACTTCATCCATTGTCGCTTCTCCGCAAGTGATCGTAAAGTAGGAAACTAGTTTTTAACTTCCTCACCTGAAGAGCATCCCTTAAAAAACCAAATTAGGCATTTTCCCTCACTAACCAAATGTTTTCAAACACCCTAGACTTTTTGCCTACTACTTTTAGCAAGATGAAAAATGCTAGATCAATTGTCAATTCATCACTTTATTAACACATCATCAATACTAACAAACCAATGATGAATTTAGGCTCGACTTATAACTTCAGTTATGAATTTGACACTACTTAAAAGAATTGTGATCAAATGTGTCCGGAGGCATAAGTACAATTACTTTTTCTGTTACTTTTGCCTTGGGATTAAGCATGATGATGATGATGATGATGAGAGCTTTTCATCTTCCTTGGCCTTTTCATTACTCGACAGATTGGATTTTTGCTTACTTTTTATTATTGTATGAATATTTTGGTTAAGTCCAGCAAAGGAATATTGGCATTTCATATTTAAGACAGTAGAAAATAAAACATGCTGAATAGGTTGCTCCATCTTCCTTGGTTTTCTAATTTCTAGCAACGGTCAATTAAGAAAAAGGTGACATGGCACTTAAGTTCTAGCTTACATGCCACTTGTTCTATAAACTGAAGGATGCTCTTTGTTGCTACTTCAAATTTAGGGAAAACTTGTAGAATCACAGCCATATGTTGAAACTGGAACTTGTTAGGCTACAAGTAAATACTTTTGGCTTGTGGGAATGGGAAAAGGCCATTGTTTTTCGTATTGGTATTCTTGTAAGTATATTGATATATCTCTTTTCAAATGAGTGATCGCTCCGTCATAAGGTTACTACCCACACAACAGTGTAGAATGGTCTTATTGATATTTGAGCTTTATTCTTTTCTGTCCAAACATCCACTTGTGTTGAACATAAAATAAGGGATAGAATCATTTCAATAAGGCATAAATATCAAATTTACTACTAATGTTTTGGGTAGGGAGTGGATATGACACTATAGTTTCTTTTTTGCCCAATTTCTCACTAATGTTTTAAAATGGGCCAAATATGCCACTGCCAATTAGAAAATAATGAAAAATGATAAAAATATCTGGTTTTAAAATTTTAGAGTTATTATACATCTTTAAAAAAATATCATGACCTTTGAGATTTTTACCAAAAGAATGTTTGAACTCTGCCATTAGTGCTTCAGCTTTATTGCTGTCTAGGTCACTAGCGCCCCAGCCCCATCATAGTCCTCCCTCTGTCTCTGCTATCTAATCTTCTCATCGGCATTTGAGAGAGGAAGAGAGTGTCTAATTACAAAAAGTTTTTAAAGTTTGTTAAAACTTGCATTATCACCTTAAAATTTCAAAACTTGATATTTTTAACATTTTTCGTTAGCTTCTTAATGTTTTTCATTATATTTTTAATGGTTAGTGGCATATCCACTTTTAATTTGAAACTTTGATAACATATTTGGCACATTTTACAACATTAGTGGGAGATTTGGTAAAAAAAAAAAAACTATAGTCACATGTCCATTACCAACCCAAAATATTAGTGGCAAATTTGATATTTTTGTCTTTTTAATAACATCTGTTTGCTAATTAATAAACTCTAATGCGCCCTAAGCTTTTCATAGGGTTGTCACATGTTCAAATGTTCCAGCCTTTAGAAACTTTTTAGTTTTGTATGGTTACCGCATCATACTTGAAAATTTATGCTTTTGATGCAGTTTTTCATGAAGAGTATACTTAGTTGAGAGATTCATCCTCACGATCAGGGACAGTTTGAAATGCAGGTCCTACGCAGGTTCGTTAGAGTGGGGAAGGAAAGGAAGAACAGAAGACATTCTATTTCATTAAACCCAGATACGAATAAGTAGAAACATTCCAACAGCTCTCTTAAGCAGCTAACAAAAACATGAAGGAGAAACCTAGTTTTGCCAGTGGGAGTTTCAACGGTTGCTTCAGACATTAGCATAAATCTCTCCTACGATTGTCACGGCACTGACCTTAATCCTATCGATAGAAGACGGTTAGTGCTCCTACAGTATGTAAGAATTCTAACTAGTTCAATATGTTCCGCAAAGTCAATACCCGAACCTAGTACCCTACAAGGTGGTACTTTGCTCCTTGGCTGCTTCTTTGCATTTTTTTTACCTCAGCAAAGGACAAACACCACGAGGCTAGGATCATTACAGGTGCGTTCTTGACTTCTGCCTTATAGTTGGAAGCGGACACCATTAGGTTTCTGTCTCTCTTGTTTGCTGCAATAAAAAGAAGAGAAAGAAAGAAGTATTAATATCTCATTACAATTGTCTGATTGTGATCTTAGACCAAATGCCGAAATTAGGATTGCTGACCATGACAGAGCTTCCAAGATTAAGAACTATCGGAAATGACTGCTGCCTTGATCCTTTCAACAGTGCACTTTAGGAGACTGTTTACTGTAGCAACTGATCCAAGTGACAGTTTTGCGGTTGGAACAGAATCAACCAAGATCTGGAATGCAACAGTAATGAGAGAGCTGCCAGATCCTATCTCATGGTTTCCTCCACCGCTGGCCAGGCCATCAGAAAGTATTGCAAAACCTGATGGCAGGAGTGCAACATAATCTGGGTCCCCGCCACTAAGAACCATGTTCATAGCACCTATGTCTACTGGAGCATAAATCACATAGGACCCTGTAGCATCAGTGCAGCTCTCTTGTAATATCAACATGTTGCTTTGGCTAGAATTTGCACTCTGCAAATTAGTTCGTGAAAACAATCTTAGCTTGGCCGACACGGTCGTTGCCTAGTATGGAGACAAGTTTGACATAGTGTAGCTTACATTTACCCTCAGTAATGAAATGCAGTTTCCTGGATCACGGCCATTAGCTATGTGAGCCATTTCTTGAACTAAGCCACCATTTGATAGGATATCCCACTGTGAATTCATAATTGTATGTGCAAATCAGCTAAAGTAAATCTCTGCCTCTTCTGGCTGCAGGTAAAGAAGAGAGAGGAAAGAGTAGTTCTACCTCACTTCGAGAGTTCTCATCCCGCAGGAAACTGAAAACTCCCTTTGCTGGAACTGGAATCCGGAAAGAAGTTGCAGCACTTAGCACAATACCAGGAGGCCTTCCTGGATCGTCCATGCTCTTACGGGTCATAACCCTGACATCGTCGGATTCTGAGGCTGATAAAGTCGTCCAGGCATGGGCAGTAGAGGCACCAACACCAGTACAAAAGCTCATAACCATTCTTTCTGCTAACTTCAGTATACTCTTCCTCCCTTCTGGACTTGTGATTACTGTAAGAAAAGGACGTCTTAACATTAAGACTTGTATTTCCAGGAAAGGAAATGCAACAACCTTGAACACAATTTTCTTAAGAAATTTGTTATTACCACCAAGGTCCCCCGCTGGAATGTTGCTGACCATAGAACTCGCAAGGCGTTCGCACTGGCGGTCCAATGTAGCCACCCAACGTTTTGCTCCAAAAGCGAGGCCAGAGTTTACCAGTGGCCGGTATATGTTGTGAACAGCCCTGTCATCCGCTTCGACATGCTCAATCCATATAACCTTTATAGGGAACCACGAAGATTGTAATTAGTGGTCACTTAATGGTTCTCACTGACGAACGTCAACAGGCAGCAGTTAAGGTCATTAAGGCTACCTTGGAGTAACCATTCGGCAGTTCCTGAATCAGGCAACCTGATGGCCTCTTTCTGCACTTTGACCATGAAGTCGAGCGTATAGTGTCCAGAGAAACATCGACCACTGCCCATGTCCCGTCCGTATGCTGCTTGCAGTACCTGACGAAATAGTTTTCGCGAGTGGGAACCAAAGGTGACGGAACCTGGAACTCAGCTGTCATCTGCAATAGAAATTGAAAAATTAACTCAGCTGATCAAAGAAATTGCGATTATCGATATAGAATAGCTACCACTTGCAGGGCTCCATTGTAGTTCCCAGCTACTCCGGTTGAGAGGACTTCCAGAGTCATCGTTCTGGAGACAATTCCGCAGAAAACACTAGACCATTGGCTCTGATGCGATAAAGCAGATGATCAGAAACAATATCATACATATCTACAACTTGTTCTGATGAAATGAAGTACCTACTTCTGGATGGAGAGAATAAAAGAAAATGGATGGGAGGCCTACCACATCCATGAGAATCTCAACAAGTCTCATGTGATTGATGATAATGACTGCCGACTCTCTTGAAGCCTCCGATTTTAGTCCCAGCGGTTTCGGTCCGATTCCTCTAGGGAAACTTCTTGAGTACTCTTCCTCATTGAGCATGTCACTGCCGTTTTCTGCAGCAACCCACAAAGGGTCACCAGCTTGAGCCATTTTCACCAGTTCCTCCATTGCTGCAACTGCCAGCTCAACAATTATCGGTTTGTCTGCTTCTGATGAAACCGCCCTCAGAAGATCACTACCAGCTCCGATAATTTCTCCTACAAGGCCTGATTGTGCGCCGAAATTGCTTGCCCCCAGATCAAATGATCTTGAAGACAAGTGAGAAGAGAGATGTGGGAGGGAAGATAGAGGTTTTCCCGCATATTTTGCTGCTATTCCTGATATCCTATCAATCTGCAAACATATCAACACACAAAATAAAAACCCAATTTAGAAGATTATTTGATAATTGCAACCCAATTGATAAATTAAGAGGAGATGGCTAGCTAAACAATAATTAATGATTATAACCTCCTCTCTTAAACGAGCGTTCTCGATTCTCAAGTGCTGCTCATCAAAGGACATTTCTCCAAGGGCAGCCGGACCGCCACAACTAGGGCATGAGGCATTACTAAGGGCTTCCTTGTACCTATTATTTTCTGCCCTAAGCTTTTCGTTCTCAGCCTTCAATATTGCATTCTCATTCCGCTCATGTTGAGCCTGCCACAAAATTTCTTTGATTTTCATTACAAGTTGCGCGCGGGAGCACACACACAAAAAAAAAAAAAAAAAAACTCTTCAAAGTCACAATTCAGATTATTTTTAGCAGCTAGTTAGCAAGCTGACAATCCATGTATATATCTTAATTACACTTGATCAAGTGTTGACAATATCTATATATATATATATGTTCATTATTTCTTACCTTAGTTTGGGTGCGCTTATTTTGGAACCAAAATTTAACTTGCAAAGGCTCAAGCCCTAGCTCCCGACTCAGCTCCTTCCTTTGCTTGTCATCCGGGTGGGGGCACTCCTTGAAGAAACTTAAAAAGAAAAAGAAAGAAGTTTTACGAAACCGTAACAGAAGTTTGCTTTTTCCTAAAACAAAGTACTACCACTAGGACTTACGCTTCCAGCTCCTGGATTTGGTGCTGGGTATGGCGGTGGTAACGCTTCTTCCTGGGGCGTTGGTTGGGATCTTGATCGTCGGCCGACTGCGGCTCCGTCGTCTCCATACCTGATTTGGTGTCATAATCTTCATCTCCGGTGAGCTTCCCCAGGTGGGGATCGCTGTCGGGGCTCTTGTAGCTCATATCAAACACATGGCTCTCGAACAAGTTGGGACTGAACATGTTCAATTCGATCGCCAGAAAAAGCTTAGCCTGTCGCCGGACAGTTATGGCGTCTGACAGAGGAGAAAAAGAAAAGAGCAGAAAATCAAGTCAAGCCAGCTGACTTCATCGTCATCAAGCTCATCGATCGGCGGAGCACTATTGAAGCGAAGTAAAAGTGCAAAAACCGAAGGAAATTATTAGAGAAGGACAAAGTCAAACATATATGGCAGAAAGACAGTTTTTAGGGCACACCTCACTTTATTACATCCATCTATATTTGGCTTCCACTTCTTTTCTTATTACTTCTTTCTTACTGTTACATGTTGAAAAAAATAATTATCTGCACCCTTTTATTTAATTAAACGGCTAATAAAAACTAAACCAATAACTAATTCTCATCAATCTACGTATGATACTTCTACAAAAGTGAAATCTGCAAAATGATAGATATATATTAATAGTTGAAGCAATATTTCCATGCTTGTGTTTTAATAAAAACTAGTATTTCTAAAATTTTGACTAAGGAGAGACATTAATTAAAACTAGAAAAAGGCTTAAATGGCTCCCAAATGAGGGGTTACCTTAACTGATGCAGGGTATTAAGCAGGTTAGTAAAGTGATTGAATGCTTGATAAACGTTCGAGTCTCTTTATTATGGTAATAAAGCTGGAGGCAGGTAGCAGCTGAACTGTTAGGAGAAGCAGCAGCATCGTTAGGATCGCCACAAAACCTTAGGAGGCGGCGGCTAGCTCGTAATGGTTGAGTTTACTGTTGTTTGGCGTTGGTTGTTTGGAGGTTCTAGATAGAGATAGGTTTTGAATTTATAACAAAGCTAGTAGACTTCTGGGGAAGAAACAAGTGATGAGAATGAGAGAGAAGAGCTGATGCGATCCCCAAACGACAAAAGGACCGAAGAAAGGAGCTTCACGAAGCAACAACTCGGAATTGACAAAGACTATCCCTATATAACGCGAGCGCTCACTCAATACCTCAGATCTTGCTCTCTTCCCCTTTTTTTTTTTAATACCCTAATAATTCAATTATTTTTTTTTATCTCTTTCTCTCTCTCTCTACCTCTGATGGAAATAATGCAAAAATGCAGGCTAAATTCATAGAATTTCATTTTTGGCGAGGGAGAGAGAGAGGGGGAGGGAAGTAATTTGAAGTTTAAAGAAAAAGGATTGGAAGAAGAAGAGAGGAGTGAAGAAGAGATCGAAGTGGCAGCTGAGAAGTTATTGCCAGACTATTGAGATGGTGCAATTGCATTTATTGCCACTGCCTGCAACTTGTAAATTGTAATTCCAGTTTTTTCTTTTATAAGAGATTACTTAGATGTCATTAAATGATTAATTAATTCCAACATGTTACACTATTCCCGTCAAGAGAAAAGCGGAACAATATTTTCTTTTTTTTTTTTTTTAAATTCTGTTCGTACCATATAATTTGAATATATTACCAGGCATTAAACCCTAACCGGTCCACCTCCTCTCAGCCTTTCAACCCTTCTTCCTCAATCCAATATGCCCCTTGCCGGGTTTGGCAGCTTTGTCAAAGTTTTGCTGGTCAATCTATTATCTTATACCATCCGATCGCCCTCATCGCTAATATTTTCTTGTATTTGCTTCTTCTTCTACAATACATTTCTTTTTTGAAGACGAGTTTATTAGCAAACATTGAGCCTCATGATTAGCTTGACAATAGATTGTATTTCATCGTTCCATTGAGGGTGGTTTGACTAAGCCTAAAGAAAATGATATAGAGTTTGTAGTGGCGATAAACAATATCTAAATAAATGGATCAAAAGTTTTGTATTTCATTTTTATGTTTTTGTTTTCTTAAGTACTTGTTCAAGTGTTTTGCTTGGATTATCGTTGGTTTGTTTGCTTTTTTGTTTTTTCATTTTATCTTTTTAGATTTGAATAGATGAATATTAGAATTACTAAATTATTCATGAAAATTTTCTTCCCAGTATGGTATCTTTAGATGCATTGTAGAAGACCTGTACTTGAGCCAATTGTTCTCCATTTCTCTGTATTTTATTTCTGTTATAGATACCATATATATAATCTAGATGAATGACATTCCATGAAAAAATATATATAATTTGTTCAAGATAATTGCAAAAATCATGAATCATTCCAATTTGAAGTTTAAAATTCCCTAGATAAAATGAGGGAATTATTAAAGGGCAAATATACCATATTGAGTTGGATTCGAGCTAGATTTGCAAAGAGTTTTTCCGGGACATTCAAAAAAATTTTGAGAATTTATTGTTATAGGTCACCCCATTTTTGGATTTATTTATTATATAAATTGATTTTCAGGCAATTCCGTTTTTCGAACCTAGGGCATTTCACTACAAGAGGGAAGAGGGAAGGTTATTTCCTAACCCACCATAAATCATAGGAAAACAAAATAGTAGGCAAATCATTAGATATAGATGTGTTAACTATAGAGATGACAATAGATAGGATGTGAGTAGAATAATGTTAAACCTACATTTTATCCATCATGTTTTATACTCAATCCGCTTCTTATCCATCTTCCATCAGTTTTACAATATTAGTAATAAAAATAGAAATTGACTTAGCCATAAATCAATCATAAATAATTTGTCTAAATCAAATTAATAAAATGAGCATATACTTAGCATTAGTATAAGCGTACAACTTTGTGAAAAAAAAAAAAAGGTGGGAACCTTCCCTGAAGCTTTACCCTAGTCATCTTATCTTAGTATTACAATGATATTTAGTTGTGATTACAAGTAGTTAAGTCAATTAAGTTATTTTGTAAACTATTATATGCGAGTAGGAGATGGGGCGGGTAGGCCTAAACCCGCATCCTCCCCACATCCACCGGGTACCAAAAAAAATAAATTCCATATCTGCTCTAAGTCTATTTAATTGTAAAAAAAAATCCTATCCATTGGGTAGGATATAGTATGATATCTATTGAGACAAATATCCATTGACATCTCTAGTTGACATGTCAATATGTGCTTTATCCGATTATTTTCCTATAGTTTTTTATTTGATGTAAAGAATTATAAGAAATCTGTTAGAACAAATTGGTAGGGACAACCATAGGACAATCTTAGAATTGCTTGTCCAACGATTTTCCTACCCACCGTAATTCGTACGATTTTGTGAGGACTATTTTTCATACGATTTCCCTACCCACTATAATTCCTAAGATTTTGTGACGATTATTTGTCCTACAATTTTCATACCCTCTGTTATTTTTATGATTTTGTGATAAAAATATATACGGCAAACTTAGTCATCTCACCATTAGTTATAAAACCAAATTAATTACAAAACCATTGGTTATATAACCATTAGTTATAAAACCAAATTAATTATAAGACCATTAGTTATAAAATCAAATTATTTATAAAACCAGATTAATTATAAAAATATTAGTTATAAAACCAAATTAATTATACAACCATTAGTTATATAAAATCAAATTAATTATAAAACCATTAGTTGCCATAACATGATAAAGAGTTGTAAGTGGCATGATGGTTGGACCATCTCTAATTAATTAGGAGGTGGAGGGTTAGACAAGTGGTTTTTCCTACGATTTTAAGACAACTATACCTCCCTGTACGATTTTGAGATAGGTGGCTTTTCTTATAATTTTAAAACTGCTTGCTTTCCTACTATTATAAATCATAGCACCATCATAGGCAGCAAGTGGGAAACTTAAATTCAAAGAAATGCCACTCTATTAGTGGGAAATGAAAATTAAAATGTAAGTAATGGGGGTGGGAAGGTTAAATTTTTTCATCCTACATTTTTGAAACAACTACCTACTACATCAAAAAGTTGTAGAAAATCTGTAGGGCTTATGGACACCAGAATCAATACCTATTCCCTTTAAATTCATTGGACTTCACCTCTTTGTTTCTCACATTCTGCACTCCCTCATAATCTTCTCTCCCTCACTCTCTCTAAATCTCCTCCATCTCAAGCTTCTCTAGGTAATTTTATTTTTAAATTTTTTATTAATATTAGTAATTTATTTTTTAGTAATTTATATAATGCATATGTTGTGTGTAATTTTGTCTTTAGTAATTTACATAAAATGCATGTTGTTAGTAATATGATGTAAATGAGAAATTTTGTTAGTAAGTTGTATGTTGTATGTTAATATAAGCTGTTTGTTGTTAGTAATTTATATATGATGCTAATGAGAAATTTTGTTAGTGTATGTAATTTATATAATACGTATGTTCTTAGAGTAATTGGAATTAATGATGGAAAATATTTGTTACTATAATTGATGTAAGTGTAATTAATTGAAATTGAAGTGTGTGTGTGTGTGTGTGTGTGTGTGTGTGTGTACACATATATATGATTTTTTTTAAAAAAAAAAATTGTTACATGCGTTACAAAATCATATGAGAAGTGTCAAAGCCTGGAATTGTTACAAAGTGATAAGAAAAAAATAGGGTCACAAAATCATAAGAAAAAATTATCTGAACATCGTCGAAAAACCTGGCGTCCACAGCAATTACAAAAATTGTCAAATAGTTCTAAAATAATCAGACGATTATTATTTGTGGCATTAGTTTTTCCAACAATTTTTTCCAATGATTTTAATAGTAAAAAATAGTCATTTCCTACAATTTCAACCACATGAAATACTCTGTCCTCTTGTAGTGTTTAATGGTACAAACTTATTATGTCCTGATATAATTTCTATTCATTTGAATTGGCTTATTATTCATCAGTGAAAACATTAAATATGGTTTCATGATGTGTACAAATATGTGAATAAACCCTGATGACTTGTGCATATAAATTGGATAAGGGTGATAAGAGGACAAAATTGAACCACTATATAATTTATCTCTCTATTATCTTCTTATTGTGATTTCAATTTGTATTTACTTTATTTGATTTTTCCAATAATTAGCTTATGCAAAAAAAAAAAAAACAAACAAACAAATCCAGGTTCTAGAAGAAATCAATTCATTTCATCTTGATTTCAAAATTGATTCAAAAATTTCCTTTTATACATTTCACCATTTACTCAAATTATTTACAATAAGTATAGCTGAAACATGAATTTTACATAAGATATGTTGTGAAAATTTCATGTTTTTTTTTTCTTCATCTTGATTTCAAAATTGATTCAAAAATTTCCTTTTATACATTTCACCATTTACTCAATTATTTACAATAAGTATAGCTGAAACATGAATTTTACATAAGATATGTTGCAAAAATTTCATGTTTTTCTTTTTTTCCATTTCAAAATATGAAAGATTATTGGATGAGTCTAGCTTTTCATCATGAGGTTCATCTTAGAAGAGTTGTGACTTTATGGCCAAACCAACACATCTTTTTTAAGAGTGGTTATAGCCTTATTTCAAGGAAAGAAATTATACGTAGATAAGAATACCTCTAAGCCAGCTAGTATAACCTTTAATGAAGAGTTGTCACTCTTTTATGAACGATTATGACCTCCTATAAATATAAATTTTACCTCTTATAAATAAAAGGGTAGTAGAATTGTGCAAAAGAGATTACAAACATAACTTCTGGAGCCTCTATTTCTTCCATTTCACCTCACACACTTTTCTATTACTATCAAGAAAATTCTAGTTGAATATTGAGTGTGAACTACATATTTAGTTACTTGTTTTCAAGTTAATTAAATATATGACCCTTCATGCTCATAACAAGTCACGTCTTCCACAATCTACTCAAAGAGACATCTTTCATCAAGGAGGCTGTTAATCGGTTCTTTAATGATAACCAAATAGCCTTAATTTCGTTTTCATTTTATATCATAGAAAGGGAAGTAATCATTAATTATGCTCTAAATTTTCTTCAAAATATTCATTTTTAATTCAAATGAATGGATCTATTTACTCTAAACAAGCAATACACTTCTTACTGCTTAGATTGTTAAAAAAAATTATAAATATCTATAAATTGTCCATGTTAGTTTAGCATGCAATATTATTAATTATTTTGTACCCTTTAGCTCAAAACTAGCTATGATCAATTCTTGTATACAATGATATGTTCTTCTTTAAGATTTGAAAATAATATTTTATTGGCAAAACAATATATTTCTTTTTTGGTTATTTGAAATAGTATATCTTCAGGTCATTAGTTTTAAAGAATTTATGTGCTCGCTCTTTACAACTATGCATGTTTGTTTCCTTTAAATTTATTTCATTAAATTTTTAAGTTATGCATTTTTTTTGAAATTATATGTTATTTATTTAGGATTATTTTTAATTTAATTGTTACATCTTCATAATTAGGATCATAATAGTCCTTTTCTTCAAAAGGGTTAATCCCATCCCCTTAACTATTGCAAATGTGACTTTTTGGTCCTAGGAAAAAATTGATTGCCTCCTATAATGTTTTAAACCAAGGGAAACCAAATGCATCGAAAGAGCCTTGAATTGACCCAAAAACTTCGTTTAACCTAATCTGCCCTAATTTGTTATTGGAATTTCAATTGATTTAATTTGATTGATCTCTTCCCTAAAATTTACGGGTGCAATCTAATTATATCATAGCAAATATTTACTTTGTTATATTAATACATCATAGTCAGGCTCTCTAGCATGGATGACCGTTTTGACAGCCTGGCCTAGTTTGAATGTTGCCCAATTAGTGCTAAATAGATTACCGGGGTTGGAGGTGGGTAGCAGATCTCATTT
Organism: Aquilaria sinensis; assembly: GCA_005392925.1. Classification (NCBI taxonomy): domain Eukaryota; kingdom Viridiplantae; phylum Streptophyta; class Magnoliopsida; order Malvales; family Thymelaeaceae; genus Aquilaria; species Aquilaria sinensis. The sequence goes on along the minus strand of SMDT01003169.1, from coordinate 226,703 downwards.
CAACTATGAAATAAACCCCAAAAAACCTAATCAAATTAGAAAACTATCACACCCATAACAAGAGAGAGGAAGAGCAATCTTGAGGGAATGGCGAATTCAGGAGAATAGTGTACGTCTAAACCTTCACGGCCATCAAAAGAAAAACAGAGAAGGTGGAGGTAAAGGTTGTAAAGAAAAATCAAGTAGTGTTGGGTAAGTTGCACCTAACTCGTCAAACATTGTTCTGACCATTCAACAATTAAGGAATTAGGCCCAAAATCCAATCAGAAGAGAAAGGCAATAAAGGTAAAATACGTACCCAAAAATACCCAGAACCCTGATCGAAAGCTGAAACGTGAAACAACTTGATAATGTTGCAATTGATCATGCTAAACATGGTGAAATATCCATAAATCCAGGACAAGCTATTCAAGGAAATGAAAATGGTTGTAGGCAAAACAAGGTAAGTGAAAGAATAGGATTTTGCTTGAATTGCCTACTTGAATGCAATGGTCCAAGCGGATTTTTCTAGGAGTTAAATGAAGGATTTAGGCAAACTTGTTGTTTTGGAGTTGGGCAAAAGATTTGTCCTAAAGTGGGACTAGCTCTGCTGTTTCTAGAATATTTCATGGCCAATTTTGGTTTATGGAAACTGGGCAAGAGGAAACGGTTAATGACGGTTGATAAACAAGGCACTACTCTGGATCAAGGCTTGATGGGCAATGTTTCAGTCATTAACAAAGATGAAGGGGTGGAAGCCCGTGTGGGTAGTGGTAAAACTATTAAATTTATAGGCTTAAAGGTACTTTGAGTGTAGGATGAAGAAAATCTAGAACTAAAGTTGACATTTTTCAATGAGATTTCATTAAATTTAACGATCAAAGTGATGGAAGAACTATAATTGGGATACAATTTGACATGTTGGAGAATTTAAAAAGATAACATGAAGGTTATGGACCCATTTAGGATAAAGCCAAAAAGTTAGGGATGACAAATAAAGTTTACCCTAAAATAAAGGCTTGCTCAAATGTATAATTGGCCCTTGAAGAATCACAAATTTGATCATTCAGCCTTTAGCCTAAAATTGATCCCAAATAGCACTGAAACTTCAAAATTATACCCAACTAAACTAGACCTTGGGTAATGGACCATCGAGATAATCATTGCTACAAATCAGTGCCCCCTGTATAAATAGTAGCATGAGTGCAATGATAAAAAGAAATTTTAGTCGATCATTTTTTTAGGCTGAGGAATGTATTTGGATTGGGTTGTTAGGTTCATGTGAGACCCTTAACAATTTAAGGTTTAAATGAAACTAATATTCCTTGTTTATCCTTTACCATGAAAATAATGATGATAAACTATTATTACCTTACAACATATAAAGGCAGTTGTAAAAACCTAAAGCATAAATTACTGTTGTAAAACCTAAATCCCTAAAGGACAGCAGCACTGATTCGAACGAGACAAAGCCAAATATTTTTGTTGTTTGCGGCCTTCAGAACCAAATTTCTCCCTAAGTTCTCCAAATCTCCTTCGATCTTTTTTTTTTTGGTGTTCTATAGTTTCTTAGTATCTTGCTCCTTATTCTCATACGTCTTTGTTGGATTTAAGTTTAGTGTTGTCCCATTTTTATGGTTTTTGTTATTTTATCGTGTAGTTCTTTTTCTTTCTTTCATTACTAGATCTAGATTGTTGCTTATCATGTCTGTTCTAGATTCTCTTTCGGTTTATGTGCTAGGTGATTGTTGATTGTTCTTGGTCAACCTACTAATTTCTTTCTAGTTATTTGGTTGGTTTCACTTCTCTTGCGTCCTATGTTTTCATTTCAATAATGGGTGTTTGTCTTGTTATCTGGTATCCACCATATTAGGTCTGTGTGGTAGTGTTCATTAATGCCTTTTAGCCATGAATTATCTCAAGAAGGGATTTCTTATTAAGAAAGAGAATTCAGCAACCTTTCTATCCTTACATCAATTGGATAAAGACAAAAATCTCCTTATTAATAATACGTCTCAGGTGTCTTCAGAAAGATTTAGATAAACAATCATTTGACGATTGTTTTTTTAAGGATAGAGCAAGGCATGAGAGAAAGCTATGGCACTTGTTTATGTCTGAGTTGACTGACTTCAAAATGACTTGTCTTGAAGTTTGGGATCACTTAAGACATTCTATGTGTAAAAGGTCTGACTACGCTCTACCACTTCGAAAGGTTCTTCAAGCAGTTTTCTCCAGGACTTGTCTTAATTTTTTTTTAGGGGACAAACAATTGTATGACCATTCTATGATTTCAAAATTGGAAGTTGGAATCTTAGAACTTAAATCCAAGCTACATAATCATCAACTTGAGCTTTAGTCTATAGTACAATAGGCTCATGACTTGATAAGGGAACTAAAAGCACAAATGCTTATCTTCTCAACAAATTAGTAAAGACATGGGAGGAACTTCTATCAACAAAGGTTTCATCACAAGTGGACCTTGCTAACTTAGAAAGTACAAATAAACACATCTAAGAAGAATTAAATTATCTAAGGATTCGAGCTGGTAAAGAACCAGTCTCTACTGAGTCAATTCATTTCTCAAAACTTTTATATTCAAACAAGTTGAGGGTGATGATTCCTGGTTTAAAAACAGTAGGTCAATGGATTTCTTTTTAGTAAAAAGAGAACTTATCTTGTTTGTTTGAGTTGCAAGTCCTCAAAACACCAAGGTTCATGTTGTTCGAAGTCAAGTAGTGATACTAACATTCCTTTATGTTTGCATTGCTTTGTTCAAGAAGAAGCTAAGTCATGCTCCAAAACCCATGTTAGTGACACCTCCCGTGCAATGAAGGTTTCTCCTCATACAGATATTGATGTTGTTTCAACTAAAGCTACCCCTAAAAGATCATCTTCATTTTCAGTTTCAAGCTCATCATTCAACTATTGCCCAGGAGTCACAGACACAAAAGAGGAAAATGAAGGATATTAAGTCTCAAAAAAGGAAAAAAAAAAACATATTAATAGTATTCTGGCAAATTCTTCCTCTTATCAAGGCAATGTTGTTGGCAACGAATCACGGGTCGTAAGTGCTAAGAATTTCCTTATTCACCCTGTTTAGTTTTCTATAAAGCTCAAGTTCAGTGCTATGGCTAGTATGCAATCTCATGTCATGGTCGATCAAGCATCTACTCCTGCTTCATCAAGTCTCAACAATAAACATAGGCAATATGAGAATATTTGGTTATTTTCTAAGTGACAACAGATTTTGACTGTGGATGAAAACTGTCCAAATACATCAACAAGTCGCTCAAACTATTTATCTTAGACTACTCAATGGGAAAAGCAAGTTCTTACATCTTACAGAGGTGCTTGGTCTAAATTAATATCTTCTAGCCATTATGCATTGTAGTCCTACAAGCAAACTTTTATTTCATCTCCTCTTTTCTATACATTTGATTCTGATTACAAAAGAAAAAAAAAAACATATAAAGGCAGTTGTTGACTTTTATTGACGTAAATTTGTGGCCAACACCAGTGTCCTCATACAATTAGACATTGCCATCCCCAGTTGGGTTGCTTCCTAAGATGTTACTCATTTTGTGCCACCCATGATTTTGTAGGTTTTCTTTTATCCATGTTCTTGCATTTTGTTGAACTTGCAACCATAATTCTGATTCCCTATAGAGATCTTTCTTGTGACGTTAGACAGTACAATATGTATTAAAAGATTTTCTAATTTAATAAAATCATATTTAATAGTAGAATCATTTAGCTTTTCTAACATCAATTAGTTCATGGCACACAACAATTCATACAAATTTTTCATTGGGAAAAAAAAATATACTTTACCTAGAACGTTTTAATTTTGTGGCAAGTTTTTCTTTGAAATTAAAGTTTCACATATAATTATATAGTTGATTTTTGTAAAGGGGGGAGGTTACCGGCCAGGTGGATTATTACTAGCATCCACCGTATGAATTCCAGGATAGGCAGATAGGCCCCGACTATTCAATAGATCCTGTTAGATGAATTTAATTTACTTGCTGCAAATAATCCAAAGTCGCCTTTCCAGCGCAGAATTTACATTTACCCATTATTTTCTGCCACCTCCCGGCCTCTTTCAATTAATGCAATCCATAGTAATTACAACCTACATTTTTTATGGGAATACATATAGTAATTAGTATATTACTACGCGTAATCCGTCAAATACTTGATACGAGGCCTATGAAATTTTACGTGGCGTAGTTAATTGAGTACAAGACGCTAGAAAGTCAATAATTTGCGCATAGCTTCAAATTGCTTACTCTGGTAAGTATGTTTAATTTTCTGGGTTAATTGCATCCATGGCTCATAACATTTTATTATTATCCTATTTTTACTTTAATTAACCTCAAAACATTGTATAAGAAGTCTTTAATCTGTTTATTTTATTTTATTTTAGACCTTTTGATAACAGAAAGTATTAAATTTGATGAAACTAACCATATGTTATGTTAGCGTGAGCAATTTGTCACGGTTGCATAATGAAACACTAGCTATAGATGATATGGAAAAGAAAAAAAATAATAAAAAGGGGTCTGAAAAATGGGGGAAAAAAACTTCTAGGTTGCGGCTACGTAGATTCGACGGAAGTGCTAGTGAAGTGCCAGCATTGATTGCCTGGGTCAGTGGAGGTGGATAGTTGAAGGACCATTGGTCGCCGTCCACACCTTCAGAGGATGCCCTTTTTGTCACCGTCCAAGCCTAGTTCCCTGGATTGTGGCTCATCACCAAACCATCACAGCATCTCTCTGCTCTATTTGCAATAGAAGCATCAGACGATATTAGACGCAAAACCGCTGAGAATCCATCATGGAATAGCGAAACTGATGAGAACTCGTTCAGAAATTGCCAAGAAATCAAAAAATCAATTTCTGCATTTGACAAGTCAGAGGCAATGAAGAAGAGCTGAACAGGTGGCATACTTGGGAGAGGCAGCGAGATCGTGTCAGGCTGGATGGGGAAGGAAGGGGGAGGCGGTGATGTGGCAAAGGGCGGATGGAGAATGACGACGATGACGAAGGTCAGCGCCAGTGATGGGTTTTCATTCTCTTTTTTTCCTTTTCTTTCTATTTTTAATTATTTTTATTTTTTTCATATGTTTTTTTATTAATTTTCTTATGCCACCATGACAAATCATCTTATGGTGACATGCCACGTAGCCAATTTCTTCAATTCTAATGTTTTCCATTTGCTAAAGATCTCAAATGGAACAAAAAATTAAGGTTGAGAACTTTCCAAGTGAGATTTTGAGGTTTGGTCCAAAATAGGACAATAATAAAAGATTAGGGGCTATTGATGCAATTTACACTCAATCTTCTTCTATGTTCACATTTGAGTTCTCATACAATAAAAAGCTTGTAATTACAACCTAAAAAAATTTATAACTTCTCCTACCAATCCCCAAAAATTTTCACACATCAAACTTGTAACCACAACATCAAAAGATATTTACCGAGATGAGTTTGAGCTTGAGGTTATTCATGTTTGACTTAGTTAGACTACTAATAATCACTTAAGCAATGATTAAATGCATATTATTTTCATAGTAACATGCTGGAGGTGAAAAAAAAAAACGGTTTATATAGGATAATTATTCCGTTACACTAGCAAAATGATTTCATATTTATAATGTTAGAAATACATAAGGAGGTTGCACTTAAGTCTTACGTGCTAGAGGCTTGTTGCTAAGCTCAAGTTGGGAAGCGCCAGAGAAAGCTAAAAGCGGACCTCCGTAGCCTCAAGCATTGCTAAGGTGATCCACTAAGACAATGGGTTGGTTGACTTGCAATAATCCCTTCCACGCTGAAGGCTTTGTTTGGATAACAACATTTGGTCTTCGCAAGGGCGGAGCCTAAAAAAATTGTCAGTGGGGGCAATGATAATTTTTTTATAATATATAGATGTAAACTTTAAAATTTATGGGGACAAGTTACAAGTTTTATTAAAAATACAATACTAAATATGTAATTTTGATAAAATTCAGTGGGGCAATTGCCCCCTCTCACGCGAACGTGGCTCCGCCACCGGGTCTTAGAGATTGGAAAGCTATCTAAGTGCATTACAAGTTTGGAAAAGTCATATCAACCGTTTATAAATATTCTCAACCTTTAATACTAATTTTAAATATTACTCTCAAACAAAATTTAAGTTAGGTAAGGTTTAAATTAACTGAGAGAAGAACCACTGAAAATGCACCTAAAAGTGCACATTATATAACGTGTCTTTAAATCGTGGGCCTTAGGTAGTGATATTTAGAGGATGGGGTCGGTGGCCGTATTAGACTTTGGGAATTCATCACTGATTGATGGGTTTTTTATGTTCTTTTGATCTTGTAAGTGCCCCAAATCCAAATGTGGTGGGTTGAGTGGCTGCGAGTTTAGTTTCGGGTCCACGAGGTTAATTGGTTTTCTACTGGAGTCCAAATTCAAGTTCAGTTTGAGCTTTTAGTTTCCTTGGTCGTTATTTGGGCTCTCTTAGCATTTAATTCTCTTACAACAGTATATGTATATTAAAAAGAATTCGTTAGCATGTATTGACTCGTGACACATTTAACACAAGACATTGTTGTAGAGGTATCATTACGTGTCACAGCTATGATGGCATAGGCACATGCATGTCATGTAACGTGGCGGCACAATTTTACTTGTCTAGCGAGGGAGGGTGCTCCTCCTAAGTGTCAAGTTGCTGCTTCACCTAATGTTTTTAATTTCAACTGCTACAATACACATAAATATATATGACTATGTACATGTCTAGTTACGAAAGGGGTTGCATGCTTAGTTGCCATTATCTGCGTTCAGCTGTTGTTGATTACTATATAAAATCGATTCCTGAAAATTCAATGTATAGAGCGGTTTTATAAAGAATTCACGTCTTGCAGCATTCTCTCTTTCACGGTTTACCAACCCAATTGAACGGGCAAATTGGGAGTTGGGTACTATTACTATTGCAAATAAATTCCACCAATCTCAGAATTCTAGAAAATCAAGAAAAAGAAATAACTGAAAACAGCAAACCGATCGACCTCCTTTATTACTTCTCATAGAAACCGAATCACACCTACTGAATTAATTTCTGTGCCAGCTCGACCATCACCACTCGAGCTTGTTCCTGCAAACGGCATCCGCGGCCTGGTTTTGCAGGAACACCGTGATGTTACACAGCCCGTGCGTCGTGGCCTTCCTCTTGATGATCTTGAAAAGGTGTACTTTCCCGTGCAACGTCGTCGACGACGTGAAGTTGAGAGTTCCGGCGTTGACATCGCCCTCAAAACCCGGGTCGGAAACGATCTCTTCGGTGTAGACGGCCAACTTGGCGTACACGTAGTGTATTGCTCTCGCCGGAATGAAGTCTTCTTCCACCGGAGCCTCGGCTACAAAGTGGCCGCGGTAATGGATGTAAGTCGTGCTGTTCTGGTAATGGAAGCCGCCGTAGTTCCGATTGTCGACGGTGAGGTTGATTCCGAGGGAGAAGTTGAGCTGGATTCTGGGGAAGATAAGTAACTGGTAATCGGTGAGGACGACGGAGTTGGCGGAGATTTTGGGGTCTCTTGGTTTGAAGACGGTGAAGAACAGAATGACTAGGGTCAATGCGAGAGCGAAAATGAGGATTGCTGCGATTGCGCAGGTGATTTTGAGGGCCTTATGTCTCATTGTTCGCTTAGTGGGTTGGTTAATGTTGGTGGGTTGTTTAATTGATGGACTTATTAGTAGCAAGTTGTCAAAATTTGGGCCGGGGTGAAGTGATCAAGGAGATCATCATCGTCTTGCACGGAATAATGATGTCAGATAGTTGTCGATGGTAGAAACAAGGAACTGTGTGTATTAGTCATTTGCGTAATTATTTGTGTTTCCAGGGCTGGAGGGAACTTTTTTCCTTATTTTGCACTTTGCAGCCGGCTTGTTTGTACCCCGTGTGGTAGAAACAAGGAAGAGCTTGTTTTATCTTTCTTTTCTTGGCTTAGTGTGGCTTGGTTAATTTGATGGGTTTGTTTCGTTCACGGACTTAGTTGGAAGTTTTGAAAGCTTGGCGCGAGAAATGATCAGCGAGATCACCTTCGTCTCGCACGGGAGTTGTCTCAGAAAACGAAGTCAGAAACTGTCGGAATTGTTTGTGTTACAAGTTTTGTGTTACTAGTATTTTGCTTATTTGTGTTCCAAGGATGGAGGAGAATTGTTTTGTTTGCTCTTAACTTGCTGGCTTGTTTGTAAACGGAACTGAGTGGAGATCACGTGTATGTGAGCCTTGATTGACCTGTCGACCTCTGAGCTCAAATACTACCAAGCACGAAAAGTGCGAGGCCTCTACTGGGATTTATCGACTGATAGCATATGGGTCTGGGCTCAGGCCCAGTCATTAGCTATGGAGTGGAGAGGCCCGGAAGACTTGAGCAACTCAGCACACAAGGTCTCTGATTTCGATCGAAATCACGAAATTTTCTTGTGATATTTCGTTTAGATGTGATCTTAACATTAACATCTACCATCAACAGAGAAGTCTCTCCCTGTAAGTGTACGTCCCTACAACAATAGGAGGTAAGTAGGTACAGTCCTTTCCACCCTCACACACATTCTGCTAATAACTAATCTGGGAGCTAGAGCAAAGGAACTCCAAGGGCACCTAATGCTATCTCTACTCACAGGTGCATAAGTCTTTGTAAGCCTGTTGATTGGCCAGGTGAATTTGGCCATCACAAATTACCATGGAAGAAATTAGCAATAACAAAAACTAAACAGTGGTAATGATAATTAATGTTAACTCCAACAACCAAAAGGAAACTGCAACAAAATGGCAAAGAAAAACTTTCCAGAGCCAGTAGAAGTAATCTGCAGAGTGTTTTCCTTGCACAACCCCAGAAAATTTTGCTTCTCCTTTGAATAATCAATCTGTCCATTCTTCTCTTCTATATACAAAGCTATTGTCGGCCAACGGATTTCGTCCGTGACCATCATCAATCTTCATGGGGGGCCACTTGAATGATTGATGCAGAAGTTGCAAATTTGAAGTCTAAAGCTAAAACTCGAACGAGGCTTTAGACTTGGAGCCTCTTGAAGACCTTGATGAGGATTTGGGAGAGGAAGATGACTTCTTCTTCCTTCTCTGGTTTTTGGGGATGTCCCGGATATCTGCACCAACCATATCTCTCACCATTTCCACTGCTGGCTGGCGTTCCATTGACTGATAGATATCTGATTCAACGTCAACAACAATCTTGGACTAGTTTAGTAAGCCTGCCGCGGGTACTTATTTATGGACTTAAACAAGACGTGAATTTCTCAACCTAATAACGCCGGGCAGGTATCACTTGCCTCACCCCCGCGCAATTGAGATGATGTCACAGATCATTTTTCTTCATGTCATGCGTCACCATCTAGTCTAGGCCAAGTAGATGAGAAATTTGGGGCAGGAAAATGGGGCATGTGACTCAGGGGTTGTTATTGTTTATGTGCTAAAAGATCCAAGGCCAAGCTTGTAAAAAGAAACTGAAATCTCGTGACAGAAAAGGCCAAAAGAATCTATAACAGAGGCTTCAATAAATACTATTCAGCCTCAACAAATTTAGACTATATGTACAAGGCTATTCCCAGTACCAAAGCAACCCGTGGGAAATTGTCTGTTTTTACCTTGTCTGGTTGCTAGTTCTTCACATGGTCAAAGACCAAACATGGTCCCAATTATTTACATAGCATTGGAATTATTCGAGTCACATCTCTCCTCTGCTAGTCCTAAGCCAATTCCATCTATCCTCCAGCTTAAGGCAAGTGGTCTCTGAAACTTAATGAAGCTATCACAAGGGCAAAAAGTAGTAATTACCTTGAGAGGACCAGTTGGAGAGAGCTGAAGAATCAGAACCTCTTGGGTTTCCAAGTGATGTTGCAAAATCTGGGGCAGTCTTGAATTCATTCATCTGCACAATACATGATATCCCATAAGATAGATATCTTCAAATCAAAATCAATTCAATGATAGTGGAAAAGAAGACAATACAATAAGGGGGGAAAAACAAAGGAGGCATACATACCCAACTGGGAGCAGTACCACCAGAAGGGCCATCCCAGCCAATGTGGGCCACATGTTTGACATCTGTTGGGTACCCAATTTCCATCTCTCTCTCCTTGACAACTGCAAGCTCCTCAGGATCAATATCCAACACAGCCCAGGAGAGATAATTAGAGAGAATTGAAGGAAGGGCTTACCAAATATTTGTGATATGAACTTGAAGCCCTTGTAAATCCCTTTGATTTTGGTTGCCATTGCAACACAAATGAAGCAGCAGCTAACACCAGCTCCTTGGAAAAGGATCCGAAACTGAAAAGAAGCAACAGGGCTAAAAATGCCGTAGATGGAAGATTCCTTCACCTGCTACAAAGTAACTGCACTCTTTATGAAGGACAAACAAATGTGGACAGAAGGATGTTGCTGCTTCCATGGGGAAAAGTGAATATTTTCATGTGATTCACAACATGTTTCCCTCTGAGCCAAGATTGGCGTCTACTTACCTGCGGAATCTGGCCCGAAGAGATTGGACAATGGAGGGATAAAAAAGGATCAGCTTGATCAAATTCCAGCAGCTTCTTGAAAGGTGGCAGATATGAGAAAGGAAAAGGTGAAGAAAATGTGGGAAGGAGAAAGAAATCTAAAAAGAGGTGAGCAGGGGAAGAGAGAAGAGAATCTTTGTCTGTGGAAAAGAGAGAAAGATCAAAAGGACCGGAGAGACATTGTGGGCTATGAAAGCAGAGACAAAAAGGAGAGGGAGAGGGAAATGAAAAATAATGGCCGGTGGGTTGGCTTGGCTTTGGTCGATGAGATGAGACACGGCAAATACTGTGCCAGAGATGTGGATTGGGACGATTCGATCTTGTTCACGCTTGGGAGTTGGGACTAGTAGACGAGTAAAACATAACTAATTCTCTTCCGAAAAAAAAAAACATAACTAAATTCTGTTTTTGGTTCCCGGAGCTTCAATACGTAAAACGCTGCGTTAAAGCCAACCCCTTCCTTTTTGGGTACTCCCTACAAAATTGATTAAAGAATCCCCTGACATTTTTCTGTTGTTGCTTCAACTTTTTCTAAGATTTAAGATTAAAATGGAACTATATAAAATTCTAAACTGAATTATTTATGTTTCAATAAAATGAATTATTTGAGATTAAAATGAAGTATGACAACGGTCAGTGGTACCTAGTATTGAAACTTCTCCCTAGAATACCCCATTCCAGTGATTCCACGTCATAGCTCTGTTCTTTAATTTATAAAAATTAAAAGGAAAAAAAAAGTTATTCATCCCTTAATTACATAGAATACTTCAGTCCATCCTGCTAGCTGCATCGCCAGTTACTCATTTTGAAAAAAAATTGATTTGCTACAAGTGGGCATATTTTTTTTCTTTGTAATAATACCGGGATCCCATTTTCTGGATGATATGTGGCTTTCATTAGCCCACAATCATATTTTATAAATTGAAAAACTTGTATTGCTACTATACATTATCTGGCAAAATCTAGGGTTAGAAAAATCTGAAGAAATGGCTTCCAGAAAGATTTTCTTTTTTCGGTACTCGCCCGGAGAGAATTGTTAGATTGTTGGAGCCACGTTTGGAATTTGCGCAGCTGTTTCTTAGAATGAAGCTCATTAACACAGCATCTATTAGGCACTTCTTGACATAGGGATGCCATCATCATGAGCCCAACATGGGATTCCATCTACACTTCAAATAAAATCCTCTTTTTCTTTTCTTTTGGCCAACATTCTTGTCATTAGACAGTATCTAAACATGCTTAACCACCCTAATTAATATTCGATTAATCAGTTCGAATTGTGTATAAGTGTCATAGTCTGTAAAATGGTTATCTTCTTACCTAAGGGAAATTAAAGGACCATCAACATCACGTTATTGGTTTTAGTTCTCTTACCTTCCCTAACATAATTGGAATAGTTCTTTTAAATGGAGGTGATTAGGGTTAGTTGCAGGTTCCCATCAAGATTATGTGATTGGATTAAGTGAAATAGCAGCAAATCCTGCTCTTCTCACTTCAAAGCAATTGAATAGCTAACACTTCATTGGATGAGTTAACTTGGATTTAGATTGAAGAAGCTACAATCCAAAAGTTCCACCCATGCCACGAAACAAGTGAACTAAAATTTCTGTTAAACAAGCCCAGGCAGAGCACAAACAACACCACCAGAGGACTTCACTGCAAAACCCAGCCAGCCTGCCTGTTGGGCCAGTATATATATATGTCACCCCTGAAGGATTTCTTTGTTTCTGAGTCCTACTTTTCTGCTTCCTTTTTGGTAGTTGAAGTCATGAAGTTTTTCATCACAACAGGTCTCCTAGTCCCTGAATTAGGTTCCATCATCCAGATCCACTCAACCAAATCATGAATGTGGCTATGGGTGTACATTACTGAAATAGTATTCAATGTAATATAAGGTTTTAAAACCTTACAAAATCTACTATAACACAGTTTGATTGGTACTTCAAAAAATGAGGTATATTAACATTTTTGTGTTTGATCAATTCCTGGATTTTGTGTAAATTTTTGCCTAACATTTTAGCAAAATTCATCTAATACTCATAACAAGTGAGGAAGATCTTCGCTATAATAGCCAAAATTTTAAATCTCGTAATAGATATCGTGCCGTATTTTTTTACCAATATGATAAGTACCAACTCTTAGCATTATACTGCACTGAATATTGTATCAGCTTTAAATTATCTAAATATGTATGAAAACAAAACATTTATAAATATAACATAAAAAATTTTGAGATTGTATGAGTGTGAAGTATATGTGATATGTTTGTAAAGTTGTAAACAAATTAAAAGTTTTTTTTTTCATATAAATGATTTGTTATATATAAATAAAACCATAATTTTAAGGTATCAAAAGAAATAAAAAGTACTAATTCTTTCAAATATCCATACATACTTACTATAAAATTAATCAATTGCACATGTTTATAGTATATTTTATACTTTGAAGTGTCAAAAATTTAAAAAAATACTTCAAATATCAAAAACTTAACTTAACCAGCACCTAAATTGTACGATGTGAGATACCCGAATCACCTGTTATCCAAATAGGTTACATCTCAGATATGCCACACCAATAATTGTAGGAGTGAGCATAGGTTTAGAAACTTGAAACCTAGCTCGAACAATCCTTACTGGGTTGGGTTGAATAAAAATGAAGCATTGTTCGCAGGCTGGTTTCACATCTAGGAGAGCCATTAGTTTTCGGGTTGGTTCTAGTTCCATATGAAACCAATTCGAATTAAAACCAAACTCGAGGTATTGTATTAATGTAATAATAAAAATTATGATACTATTAAATTGCTCGTATATTTGTGTATAAATATGCACATTCAAACATACATTTAAATGTGTACATTATTCAATTACTCATATATTATGTACAAAACTGTACATTTAACATGTACATTGAAATTATGGTTGTACTAAATTTTTTAGGGTAAATTACACACGTTAACCACAACATTTTAATTTTGTTCTTGTTCTAACTTCAACCTTAAATTTGTTTATAGTGTCTCCCTAATATGGTTAAAATGTTCTATTTTTTACCTTTTTTAGATTGAATTCGTCATTTCTGGCAAAAAATGTCATGTCATCATACAATTGAAGGGGAAAGTGCTTATTTTAACCTCTATAAAAATACCCTTTACCAAAAAAAGTCTTAAATCTTTCAAATCTAACAAAAATCTTATTCATACTTCGTCTTTGCCAAGACTTCACCTAGAATCTACTTCCGACTCCACTGGCTCTACTAATCTCCCATCGAGTATGCACACTGCGATGTCCAATCTCCCCGCCAGTCCCAACGAATCCACTACATAAATTAATTTTTGTATTATATTGAATATTTATTAAAATTAGTTGTGGATACGATTTTATTGTATTACAAAGTTATTAATAGTTATATCTATATGATATGAACAGAAAAATCTGAAAATAAAAAAAAATAAAAAAATCTGAGAATCAAATAAAAAAAAAATTAGACCCATGATTCTGGTTTTGCTTGGTTCAAGGCTCTGAGATTTGGTAGGATTTTTCTAAAACCATCACTATTTTAGGTTGATTCAATTCTACTAAAAAATTGAACCAATCTGACTCATTCTCATCCATAAAGTACCAAACAAATGTGATCTTACAACTTGGAATTGAAGGGACACATTCGAAGGAAAAGGAAAGAAATTAAAGCAAATAATATAAGTAAAGAAGACAAAGCAGTAAGTACCATAAATCTTAGAGTTACACATTTTTCCAGTTTTCTAGCTTATGCTATTTCGGTTGAATTGCACATACAGGAGTTCACTTAAGCTACCTGAAAAAGGTAAATGTAATTAGCACATTATACTGTAGCCAACCCCAAATAGTTGGTTTTAAGACTGAGCTAACGGACGGATCGATTGATTATTACTTTTAAGAAGATTAGATACTAGTAAAAATCCTGCAAGGAAATCTAAGGTATCTATGGTAGAATTTGGGACTACTGCAATTACCAAAAACTATGCACTTTGTTTATTCCATATTTTTTGAAATATTTTCCATTTTGAATTGTCCCAAATTCTTTGAAGCATTTCCTTTTTAAGTAAATTTTACCATACATCTTTACCATTTTACACCTTTTTTTATCTTTCAATTTCTCTATTCTACTCTAAAACCTACAACCAATATCTTTGCTTTGTTCTCTTCTTCGATCTCAGCATGGACAGACGGATGAAGATGATGGCGTTGAGGCAATAAAAGGAGGCAACGGCGATTAGGCGACAGACGGAAGCAGATGATAGACGGAGACGGTGATAGATCGAGGGGCGAGCACAGCCGAAGGACCAAAGACGAAGACGACTGATGGAGGTGATGGTAGGCGACAAATAGAGATGACTGAAGGATCTACGATCAACGTGATGAATTGAGGCAACAAGACCGATCAACAAATCGATGTGATAAGACCCTTGACGAATCAAGATTAATCAAGACTAACAAATAAAGATCAACAGAGCACGCGGAGACGAACATGAAGATGCAGGGCATAACAGGAAAACGCATGCTTCAACAAACCTCACCTAGCACTTTGTGTAAAACCATTTATTTGAAACAACACGGAACACGGGCAGTATATGTTATATGAAATTACAAAAGTCTATATCTCACCTCAACATTCTATTTGAAATTCAATACCAGTCATCAGGCAAACCTTGGATCGACTTCGGAACCATCCATCACCAACCAGAAGGCCAGTAAGCATGAACCCCATACCCAGTCTTCCAATTATCCAACAAAATCACCTGCTTCACAGCCCAGAAACAGACCAACAATGAAAGAACCATAAAGAAGCGCTTGGCCTTCACATTCTTCACATAAACAAGCAACTGGGTCATGAAAGCCAGCAACAATCCAACAATCGTGAACAGGAATCCTACCGTAAATCCCTCCGCTCCCAGCTGAACCGACGCCTCAGGATAGAAGAACATCACCCTCCTCGGCTTGTTACTGTCCAACACAAACATCGGCATCGATCTTATGATGGTGTGCATAGACCCAGAAACGCTGAAGAAGTAGACGAAGATCGCTCCGGCCAGCCATGTTTGGCGATCATACAGAAACGTCCCCCCGGCGGCCACCCTCTTGGCCGCAAACGAGGCCCAGACCAGTATTAAGCCGAGGATTAGACTCAGTTGCGCTTTGGACAGAATCGGAGGGCGTTTGATCGGACCCACTTTGAATTTGGTCCTGGACTCGACGAAATACGCCATGGATTCCGCCATCCGGGATAAATCCCCCGGCTCCATCTGCTCCGACTCGTCCTTGAAAGATCGGACGGTCGGGCCGACGAGACGGATGTGAGGGAGCGAATTGACGCCGAAGAGATGAAATGAAGCCTGAGATTGCCTGAACTCGATGTCGCAGAAGAAGAGATTGGCATCGGTATCGTTTTCGTGGTTGGAGATGAAGGAGTCGGCGAGAAATCCGAATTCGTGGCGGAGATCTCGCAGGCGGAGCTCCCGCTTGTCATGGAGCTGGACGGCGTCGAAGAAGATGAGGAGGGTATAGGGGCGCGGGGATTTGGTGGAGGTGAGGAATTTGGAGAGTGACCGGTCGTCGAGGTGGATGACGCCGGATTTCGAGTGAGATTGCCAGTATCGGAGCTCCTCCGTCAAGTCGGAGACGGAGATTGAAACGGTGACGGTAAAGAAGATGACGATGGTGGCGAGACAAAGGAGAGGCCAATTAGCGTAGGCGATCGACATTTTTCTTTTCGTTGATCGGTACTCTCAGAACTCAGTCCAGACTTGTGAGTTGTGACTGGTTATGGAGGGCGGGAATTTCGGAATAGAAAGACTTTCTCTTCTCTATTTTCGTATGTTTAATTTAAACGCTGTTTGAATAATGTCCCTTGGTCCATTTCTGCTTTGGCTTCACCGTCATTCCGTCTTTGGCAAAATACCGTCAAAGTGACAGCTTTTAACATTAGAATTTGAAAAAATTATCCAACAATAACTTTTAATGTTAAAAATTTTAAAAAATACTCACAACCATCGATAATTTATTCCAATTTCTTACATTAACTTTAAGTGCCATTCCTAAACGATGCCAAATTATTTATTTAAGTCACTCTCTTCTTTCTGGATGTTCGTCCATGCCTTTTAATATTTATACGATCTAATTTTGGTACTCGGCACACATTTATCCGATTTATAATTTTGACCATTGTTACGTAGCTCTCCATACATTACAGACAGGAACTATCAGACAGATTGTTGAACAGAGCACTTGAAGTCTTGCCTCCGTGCAAATCACTAAATCCATGTAGAAGTTGCTGCCTTGCTTCATCCGATCCAAATCCTTCAATTTTGTTATTCTGAAACAAGGGCAGGTCTTCGATTCCTCGCAAAGACATGCCTCCTTTCATTTAATTTGGATTCCGTGCCCCCTCCTCTAGTGCCTTGTATTCTCAAAAGTATCTAAATACGAGGTATGCCCATTCCCTGACCAATTTGCAGGCAATATGGTTTCAATTCTCAATTTCAATCAGGGCTGAACTCGTATTGTATGCTCCAATTATCTCAAGAAAGTTATCCCTAGGATACAGGAAAAGAGTATATACACTCCCGGCTGATGGTCTATCCTCTATTCTTCTCTTCCCTTCTAGGCACACAAAAGTTCAGTAGTGATGGGAAGCTACCTCATCTCAGATCCAATACATATAACCGGCCTTTAGTTGAAGCTGGTACTGGTAGATCTACATAGATGACGGTCTAGTCTCTGAATTCCAAAATCAACCGCTTATACGTTTTTTTATCAGGCTTAAGTCCCATACTCAGCATTTCGTCATGAAGTTTCATGGCCTTCCTCATTTCCTTTACACGACAAAGCCCACGAACCATGATGGTAAAACTAGCAGCAGTCACTACTTTTACTTGTTTCAGGTCATCAAATACCCTGAGAGCTTCTTCAACTCTCCCATCTTCCCAAAGCCTATGAAGAAGAGCATGGTATACCGTGACATCAAAACTGCCCTTCAACTTCTTCATCTCATCATGCAACATAACAGCTTTCCCAATCTGCCTTGTTGAACAGTAACGCTTAACTAACAGAGAACAAGCCAATGGGTCTAGCAGCAAACCCTTGCCCAGACTTAGATGCAAAACTTCTTCAGCCTCCCTCCATCTCCTTCTGCCACATTGTGATGCTATATATCCAGACAATTCAGATGAACAGGGCTTATGCCCTCTCTCTAAGATGTCCTTCAAAACTTCGTGTCTCTCAGTCGAGTAGTCGACCTTACAGAGTAGCACTACAAATGCATTATAATAACTATCATCCACCATAATTCCTGTCCTGGATATCAAATGATATGCCTCCATTGCCTCATCTAATCTTCCTCCGACAGCCAATGCCCTTAACATGCAGCCATAAGTGCCATGCCTTAACTTAACCTTTCCATCACAGGCTCTCTTAAAGAACATTTCTGCTGCGTAAGTCTTCCCCAAATCACAGAGCTTCTGAATAATCGAATCATTTAGTGACAATTCACATCTGGGGAGCAGTCCCTTCTCCACCATCAAGCGCATTACCCTCTCAATCACGTCTGTGTCTTTGTATCTGCAGGCACCATCAAGAATTGAACTATAGGCATTAAAACTAGGGTCAAGTCCCAAAGCACACATCTCGCTTAGTCGCTCAAAAGCAGCTCCAAAATCGCCACTTTTGCTACAGAAATGAATCACAATATCGAAAATTTCAGAACTATAAATACCCACATCTAGCAATCTAACCACCCTCTCTACTTTCCCCATTTTATAGAGCATTTCGGCCACTAACGACCATGTATTCTGATCTGAAGTAAACCCACTTCGAACCATAGCACCATAAAAACACCAAGCTAGTCTAATATCATTCTTGTTCTGTAAAGCAGCAAGCATCTTATGGAAAGTACTAACTGGAGGAATTATTCCATGAAATCTAAAATCTCTGAACACTTGTACCCCATCCTCAAGCAAACCCTTCTCTGAATAGCATTCAAGAACCAAGCTTAAAGCATCACAATCAAAATCGGTACCTCTGCACGCACGAATCATAGACTCTGCAACTCTCGAAGCTGAATGGGTTCGAATCAGAGTCTCCAAAATGGTTCGAACCCGTAAGGCTTCGGAGGATCCAATAGCAGTTCGGATTACGAAGCAATGCGATTTGAGGTCTGGCTCGAAACCCAGATGAGTCCGGACCCAGTTGAAGAAGTTTAGAGAGATTCTGGGGTGGTAACGTGTATTCTGGAGGACTTGGAAGAAGAGAGAGGGGGTTAGTTTGGAGGAGAGGTTGAGGTTCCGGAGAAGAGAGACCCAGTTGTGCCTCTGCAAGAGGATTGAAGAGATTTGATGTACCAGCTGGTGGTCTTTGATTCGGGCTCGCCAACTTGCTGAAGAAGACGAAGAAGTTGTAGTTGTGAGAGATGAAATTGATTTAGTGAAACGGAGAGGGTGGCGAGGTTGCATCGGAGGGCGACAACCGACGAGCTCTGGCCCCTGGGTTTTGGTTCAGAAAGATGCCTGCCGGCGCCGGCCAAGAATAATTAAGGGTGTACCACGTTTCTAGTCGGGTCAATCAAACACGGGGACCCTTGGGCCGAAGGGGAGTTATTAACGCTGAAGAGGTAAATTTTAGTTCCAGGCCTCCCAGGCCCCAGCGCGGTAATTAAGGCAGCATCTGCCAGGTTCAGAGCACGAATTCAAATATCTTAAGCTATTAGAGCATCTCCAACAGCTTTCCCATTTTACAGTTTTTTTCCATTTTAGGGAATATGAAGTCATTTTTCACTCCAATAGTTTCCCCATCCTATTCTCTAAAATGGGAAATGGGATGAAAGAGAAGATTTCATTCCCTATTTCTACAGAAACTCCAAAAATTTTTGGGAAATGAAAAATAACATTATCTTTTTCTCGTAAATGTTGTCTCATTTATTATTCACAACAATTAATTCATAATTTTATTTTCCTCCAAATTTATTATAGAAATATAAACTTTTTATATGAAAATGGTATCTTAAAGACTCTATTTTATAAATTTATTTTTTTAAAAAAAATTATAGTACAAATTAATATGAATATTTTTAAGTCAGACTTTAGTTAAAAAAGTTAAAATAGTCATTTTTTGTGAAACAAAGGTAGTAAATTTTTATATTTTGCACAATATTTAATTATCAACAATTATTTCATTTTTTTTCAAAATTTCTTATAGAATTATATATTTTTTTTTGTGAAAATTGAACCTAAAGACTCTATTTTATAAACATAATTTTTAGAATTTTTTTATAATATAAATTAATATAAATATATTTAAGTCAAATTTTAGTAAAAATGATAAAAGAGTCATTTTTTGTAAAACGGAAGACGTAATTTTTAAAATTTTTTAATAATATTTAATTATACAATAATTAATCTAGTCATTAATTTGAATTTGCTTTAAATCCATAATATTTAATTGCTATATAATAAATACAAAATTCTACAAAATAGAGAAGCTGTTGGAGTTGGAGCAAAAAAATTATAGAGATTTTACTTTTTGCTTCCCCATCTTATAGAAATTTTGGGGAAGCTGTTGGAGATGCCCTTAGCGAGAGATGTCAATAGGTGGATGTAAGTTGGATAAGGTTATTTTTATTTTTTATTTATGGCATTCAACACTTTACCTACATTTTATTTATTATTTGTTGAGTGGATAATTTTTATATTCATATCCTATTCATTTTTAGGCGGATTAGGTTAGGTAAAACCCATTAACCCACCACACCTTCACAACTGCAATTTTATTAAGTTATATTATACCTAATCTTATATTTGTTACTGATAAAAACATTCATTATATATTATCTATTAAAAAACTCATGCTTATTTTTAATTTCTTATAACTTATTTATTATATTTTTATTTTTCATCACATAACTAATATTAATATGTTATGCACACGCACGTGTGCGCACACACACATATATAGGTCAGATCTGGGGGCAGGTGAACCCTACACCTGCATCTTACCCAAACTTGAAAAACCACATCCGACTCAAACCCGATCAATTGCTAAAAAAACCTGACCCATCAGATTGGACATTCATTGACATTTCTACTCTTAGCCCCTCAATATAAATGTTTTTTTGGTTCTATAAAAGCAGGCTTTTCACCTTTTACCTAGCTTTTTAACTTTCATACGTTTTTCTATTTAGGTCTTGAATTTTTTTTATCACTTTTTTTTGTTCTAATTCAAATGCCAAAAAAATTGTGAAGTTAATTGGGTACAAAATAAAGTTAATAGACTAAGTGATTATACTCCCTCCGTCCCATAATCTTTGCTCCATTTCTCCTTTTAGTAACCTTTTCACTGCCAGTTTACCACAATACCCTTACTTTAAAAGTAACCCATAACCGGCATAATTGGTGTTCTCGTCCTCAATTCCGACATCGCAAGCAGGAGCTTCGGTAGAGGGAAGCCTAATTGAAGTTCTCCACAATAGCCCCGCAATCGGCCAAGCGATCAATGACCAAGGCTGGGCCAAGGATGGATGTGCAATCACTGACGGCGGTCGAGCGAGGACAGAGGCTGATCGACAGCAATGAGGACCAATCAACGACCGAGGCCGAATGATCGACTACAGAGGTTGACAGCAACGAGGTCCAATCGACAACCGAGGGCAAACAATCAACTACGGAGGGCGATCAACAGCAATGAGGACCGATCAACAACCGAGGCTGAAAGATCAACAACAGAGGCCTAGCGAGAATGGAGGTCAAGCGATCGACAACATAGGCAAGCGAATCGAACATGCAATCGACTATGGAGGGCCGGTGATATCACCGGAGATGTGATAGCGGTGACAGTTTTTAGAGATTGATGAGGCGAAGACGAAAGAGGAAGGGCAAATTCTGAAAATGCATGAAAATAGTAAAAATACCTAAAATTATGCGTAAACCCAATTGGAGCAAAAATTACGGGACGGAGGGAGTATATAACATAAATATTTCTCACATCTTCTTCCTAATTTATATATTTTTCTAATCGTTCGACCAATAACATAAAAAACTATTTAATTATAGTATTGTTCAAATTTTCTTCTAAAAAACATTTTTTCATCACTAATTTGTAATATGTGCAAATTTATAAGCTTCATTGTTTTATATCAAGATTTAATAGTTATTACACATGAATATACAAAACCCTCGTTTTATAAAAATTTTGGATTCAACACTAGTTACTTCACCACTTAATAATATCTCAAAAACTGAGACATTTAGAGTAAAGAGCACCCTAACAATCAAAAGTCTTTGTCTAACTATTATTACTGAAAAATTCGGGTTCAGTTATGAAGAAGAAAAATCCAAACAAATTCTTATCACAGGTTCCAGTGCCACACAAACTATATTCTTGTACCCATAGCGTCACATCCATTAGCTGGTGTAATACCAGATGACTGATATATGTCCGAACCAAAGATATGAACACAAAGTCGAAATACGCAAATGAGTAACGTTTTCCTGTAAAATGGAAAATTATATGGTAATTTATAGTTAGCCACTTAGTTTTTATTCCAGTTATTTTTCAGAGATTTAGAAGTTTATACTTTTCCATCTACTTTCTATGCATTGTTTGTTGGCAACTTTTGAAATCACAATTTAAAATATCTAATAGCTAACTTTTCTTAATTTTAAATTTTTAATAACTTTTTTTTAATTGATGAATATTTTAAATTAACAGTTTTCTTTCTTTATGAGTACAATTTATATATGTGCGTATGCGTTAGAGTGTATGCGTATGTGTGTATTTTAATATATATCAACTGCAAAAAAATATGAGAGATAATTTAAAATTACCAAAATATAGTTAATAAACATTTTCAATTAAAATTTTAAGAGTGAAAATTAATTATCAAATAATTTATATTATAATTCTAACAGGTAATAAGATATCTAATTGTAATTCAACCAAAATCAAGGGAAAAACTGCTAATTACTAGAAGGCTATAACTAAAATTAAAATGGTAAAATTCATAAGCGGTCCCTTAACTTATTTTTTTGTCATAAACTATTATTCTACCTTAAAGTTATCTTATCAAAGTACTATACCTCATTATGCACGTTTCAATTGGTCCATTTCCATCAATTACGTTAAATTGGATAGAAGTTGTTAACGTGGCATCAATTAATACTAAAATAAATGTGAAATAACAATTTTAGTCATCAGAATTTTATAATCAATAATTTTTAAACACTAAACATAATAGTCTACGGTTTACACCCTCCCTCACCACAGCTCCTCCCTCCGTCCCTCCATCTTCGGTCAACCACCTACCACCAACCAAGGCTTCCTCCGCTTCCGTCTCTAGCTGGATCACTCCTTGGTTGTTTCATCTCCATGCCTCTAGATTTGCCAGAACCGTTCGCATTCTTCATTTCACCGGAATCGTTCTCATTCTTCATCTCGTCACAACACCAACCTCTCGCCGATAGATCTTTCAGCCATCGTCGACCTTCTGCTGCCACACCGATCTCTCGTCAATAGATCTCGCCGCCATCGTCAACCTCTCGCTGCCATGCCACGTCATTTGCCGGTTGGGCCCTTCCACAGTGTTTGAAATAAATCGTCATCTCGTCTCTTCAGTCCTAGTCTTGCTAGTCTGTATAATCAGTTTTGATTCCTTATTTGACGAAAAACTCTTGAAGAAAATCCGCGATTTGGCTTCAAGATTTCAGCGTTTTGATGAGAACTTTTGCGGCCTCATCACTAATTGAGCATCCGATTGGTTGAACAATTCGAGCCTCATCACCAATAGAGCCTCTGATTTCACTAGATCTGGCGATTGGGTCGTCTCCTTTATGGACAGCG
Source organism: Aquilaria sinensis (assembly GCA_005392925.1). Lineage (NCBI taxonomy): Eukaryota > Viridiplantae > Streptophyta > Magnoliopsida > Malvales > Thymelaeaceae > Aquilaria > Aquilaria sinensis. The sequence continues at coordinate 203,302 of SMDT01003169.1, read as the reverse complement.
ACCGTTTCTCGTCGTCTCTTCACTCGCTCGCCTCGCCCATTGCGATTGGGTCGTCTCCTTGCGCCGCTGCACGACCGAGATATAAACTCGAAAGAGAAACGAGAGAGAAACCAGAAAGAGAGGAAGATGGGTTGGATTGAATCAGAGATTTAAAAATTTTGAGGGTTAAAATGATTGATTGAAAAAATTTTAAGTACAAAAATTGTAATTTTATATTTATTTTAATTTTAATTAATGTTAAATTAGCAAAATCCATCCATTTTAACTGTGAAGTAAATGAAAAATATTTACTTAGGACACGTAATATGAAGTAAGATACTTTAATAGGAGTAAGATACTCATTTGGAATAAAATAATAAATCCCGATAGATTTTACCCAAAATTAAAGTTAAAACGTTATATGAATGACGGCTGTGGGATTTGAACCCACGCCCTTTCGGACCAGAGCCTAAATCTGGCGCCTTAGACCACTCGGCCAAACCGTCGTCTTTGCTTTTTCATGTGTCCAATAGCTTATTTAATTTTTTACAATTTCCAATTACCAGGACCAGAATAGTGGGATCTTGCAAAACTAAGGTCAAGTAGCACGTTGTCTCCAAAACCTTAAGATTGGATCACAATTTTTGACGTGATCTATTTTTTATTTTAGTTGGCTTTAGAGCAGGGAAAAATGAAGGCCATCATGGGCCTAGAATTCGCTTCAGCATTGCATCCTTTGTCATGACAAAAGAAATTGCATTTACATTAAGAAAGTTGATTCGCATGTCACCAAATCCAGAGTGAATACATTAGATGTTTGAGTTATAAAAAAATGTGGTTAAATTTATTTTATATTCTTGACTATGGGTAAAATTAATTCTATGGTCTAAGAAAAGAACTGAATCTTAATATGGTATAGTTCAGTAAGCTGTAATATGTCAATATGCTTAATTATCTATATAAATAGTTAAATAAATTAGAGGGAGATGAAAGAGGTCCAATGGGTGACACCTTTTCTTGAGGTTATTATTATTATTATTATTGTTGTTGTTGTTGTTGTTCATAGGCAAAAGAGAAAAAAAAAAAAGATTAAAAGGGAAAGGCTTGGTGTGCTAGTTATATGCAAGATGAGCCCAATTATGTGGGACAATCACCAATAACTTCTGAACATACAACACTACAATAGGTTTAGGGTTAAGTAACAGAAAAATGGTGACAATTTAAACAGTTGTTGTAAAAATGGTCGCTTACACAATTGCCCGAAACAAGAATCCACTTTTGGGCAATCATTTGGCCAACGTTTCTAAGCAGCAACCAAAGTGGTTGCTCCAATGGTCACTATAGTGACTGTTCTAGTAGTTGCCATAAAAAGTGGCCAAACTTTAGCGACCGTCAAGGCGACCAAACCTTGTGGTCCCACAATTTTGATGACTTTCAACAGCCAGGATGATCAGTTCCACATTATAAATTACAACATCCTCTTCCCTTTCTTATTTCAATCATCTGCATTTTTACTGTCCAACTTATTATTTTTCATTTCCTCTCAACTCTGCCTTATTTGCAAGAAGCAGCTATTGGTTTGTATCGATAGCTTCGAGTATAATTTTTATAGTGACGTAATTCTCATTTCGTGGTTATATGGATAATTATATTTTATGATTATAATAAAATAATTTATTTGTTTAGAACATACATTTGTTATTATTGAAAAATAGTTATATAGCTAGGAATCTTATATGCATCTAAACTGTAGATTGCCTATCAATGATTGCTGTTGTTGTGAGAAATATTAATGTTGTATGATGATTTTGATGATTTAAAATGTATATACCTGTAATATTTGTCTTTATTTGGAGCTTGAATTTTATTTTATTAATTTATATAATAATTCATTTTTTCATAATATAGTAAAATTAAATTAAATTAATTATGAAAACATGTTAAACTAAATTACAAAGGGCAACCATCAGACACCGTCGCTCCCAGGTAAAAAAAAAAAAAGTTCACTGAGGCGACCGTTCTTTTAGGTTGCTTTTGGCAACTGTTTAAGTGACCATTTTCGTTGGTTGCCAATTTGTAGCCATTCAATGGCTAGCCCTAGGCAATTTGCCCACCATCTAGCTATCGAAACAAGGCAACCTGGCCATTGCTTTTGCCACCATTTTTATGGTTGCTCCAAGTTAATTCTCCTATAGTGGAAGATACTTTGAATCTTTATATAGCAACCTTGGGGCAAGATTTCAATTATACTAAGTCAAAATGAATGTTTAGCAAGAATGTCTCTACTAACCTTCAGCCTTAATTTCACCAAATTTCTGCCTTTCCAAGTAAATTAAGTTATCTTTGAATAGGATCAAAATTACCTCATTTTTTAAAGATTTTAGTGAACTATGGATCCAAATTACAGTTACCCTCCATATAAACATAGGGTAATATTATATTTACACCTTAAGGGTTGGAAATATATACTTTTTTCTTGTTCTTTTATTTTGCCATGCAGCAATTTCTAAAATCCTAATTTAAACTCTCTAGTAACTATATTATATAATTTCAAATTGCCTAGTATTTTTTAATGATTAATTGAAATTTAAAGATATAATTTTGCATTGACATCGTGAGAAAAATAATAATTTAAAATTTTTATTAACCACAAAAAATATTGTATAGATTGCTTAAAAATAACCCAGTAATAGTTCATTTACTTGAGGAAATTTACCAAATAGGGTAGATTAAGATTTCAAATTAATTTCAGACAGTGATAAAAAAAAGGAAATAGTGAAAGTGTAAATTTCCAAGTCTCAGGGCTATATTTGTAATATGCATAACTCTAACTCATAGTGTTAAAAAAGTATGAGATAAGTATAATACCAACAAAAAATTGTTTATATTTGCAAACATCGGGGAGTAAGTGTAATATCCCCCAAAATTTCAGGGCTAATTATAAAAAACCCTTTATGCATATATTTGAGCAATTCTTGATTTAGAACTGCTAACAAATATAATATACCATGGCATACTCAATACAAAAAGATCATACCTTGTTAAAACTATAAGCTCGGCTTGCTATTAATGAAACTAAATGGATAAACAACATTCATATCTAACAAGTTGAGATTAAGGCAGTGGGGGTTAAACTTCTAACTTCCATTCAATGCTCTTATACTCTAATGCTCTTATTAATGGATTGCAGGCAACTGAAAGACAGAGGGAATGTTCTACAAGTGCAACATGTCTATAGAAGGCCCAATAAAAGTAGCGGACGCATTAGTCAGCATGTCAATTGATCAAGCTTATAAAGGAACCTTGGTTTTTTTGGCAGTGTCCAACTGCTATTGTAAATTTATGTAGGGCTGACATGTTAGGAACAACTACTGGCAAATTTATTTCTACTAGCATTCAAGCCAATGTAAGGGTGCATACAACCTTGAGTGCCGACGTCTGTAATCAACCTTAGGGTTGTCTTTTGTGCTTCTTAATGAATTGTCTTTATTACAAAAAAAAAAAAATTAAGGCGGTGGTTGCGCTTGGAAAAGATCAAATAATGAGATATTAAATACATTATTCTCAATTTTATTGATTTTTTAACTTAACTTATATATCAATTGAAATTTATTAGAATTTTTAAAAAATTATGTATTTTTTATTATATTTTCTTTTTCAAGTTGTGTATGAAAAATTATAACAAAATTAATCACTTTATAAAAAAATTTTATCAAAGAGTGGTTATTAGGTAGATAAGTGTTAACTTCCAAATGGCATTGATTCCATAAAAAAAATCAAAAAAATTAAAAAAATTATTTTTTTGAATTAGCAAAGAAAAGAGTCTTAATCGATTGATTAATTAATATACATTAACACCAAAGAAAAGCACGCAATTATCTGATCATCCACCGGAAGCGTGTCCTCCCAACTTAACACCTTTAACTCAACATCCGTTTGTAATAATTCGATCTTGTGCTTAGATGAATTTTTCTAACATGCATTTGTCTATAATGAATATAATCTTTTCTAAATTTGAAATATATTTATTTCATTTTGATTGCATGTTTATTTCTGAAATGTATTTGTTTAATTCTAAGATACATTTATTTGGGGCTGAGATTACCTGTCTAAGTTTTAGATATAGTTGTTTCACTTTAACTATATATCTATTTTTTAGATTCATTTATTTAACTCTAATATGAATTTGTTTAGTTCTATAAGCACTTGTCTAGATTTGAAGTATATTTATTTTTCTTAATTGTATATCTATTTATAAGATTCATTTATTTAGTTCTAAAATCTATTTATCTAGTTTTGGGTTGTGTATTTGTTTAGTTATGATAAACATTTGATAGAATTGAAGTTCTTTTGTTTAGATTTTATATGCATTTTGTTTCACATTGATTATATGTTTATTTCTAAAATTCATTTGTTTGGTTTTGAGATGCATCTTTCTAGAATTAATATCATCATACTCAGATTAAGATATGTTTTTTCGTCTTGATTGTATAAATAATTCTATTGTGTATATATAAAGGTTTCTAGTAGTGGCATGACGTGCTTTTGTAGGGCACGAGACAACTCATCAGACAAATACTATATATATATATATATATATATATAACTGCGTTGAGAATATACTGGTATATTTCTTGAGTTTGACTTTGGGGTTAATTTCTTTCTTGTCCCAATCCCACTTGGTTCATCATATATATTCCAAATTATAACTTAATCTGAGATCCAACTAAGCAAACGCTATTCCACCGACAGGTTCATGCGGATGCATGCCATACCTATGCATCATAATATAATGCATATATGCTACTGCAGGATATTCATAATATATATAGTATAATTAACAAATGATATATAGCCTCGTTACAGCATTCATTAGCCAAATTATGCGACCAAAAGAGAATGTTTTTGTAATGAGATATTAGCTAGCTATGCTTCCAACAAAAGTTGTCTAAGGGAGTCTAAATGATATATATATTTTTTAAAATAAAAACCCTACACAAATTTTTGAGGAAAATAATTTACAATATTTGGATGTATTGGGTGTTTACATGTATTCATCAACCCATTTTTATGAACATCACAATATGCAACTAGTACGCGGAACTCATTAAGCTTCACGAGAATGGCCGTTTACATAATGATCTAAATTTGAAACCAAGTTTATCAAAATTGATAGGAAAAGATTAGGGGAAAACGCCCCCCAAAAAAAAAAAAATGCTATCTTGATTGGCTTGAAATCAATATCTCAAATAGCTGACTATTGTTTAAGTCCATACTGATACAAGGCGTTTCTTCATTTGACAACCATTGAGTGGTCTAGGTAGATCATTTTGTATTTTTCTCTAGTAAAGCAGAGTTATAGCAGGGTTGTTCTCTAGAGCAGTGAAGCATTTTCTAAGAAACGGAAGGTGATGTATGTGAAATGGGGTCACCTATATTAAGTGCCTAATATATGAGTGAAATGAGGTCACATAGATTAAGTACTAAATATATGTAAGTGAAATCACCCTTTTAAGGTCCCACAACACAACCTCTCTAGATAGAATGTTACACATTTCATTACCCAGCATATGAAATATCTGTCTGGTGCTGGTGCACAAAAAAAAAAAAAAGCATTTTCTAAGACTAATTTGATAATTGCGTATCATGTAAGATAAACTTCTTCGCCAAGATGAGTATTGATTCTATAATGTTATAAGTTTCTACTACTTGACCGGGTTGGTTGATTTAAGGGGAAGGTGAATGCTATACCGGACTCATGTGAATAGGTTGTTTGTGTCGGGGTGGGGCTGGTGAGGCACTGGCGCACACCGGAAAAGTTGTGAAATCCAAGAGCTTTCTTATACATATGGACCCACCCACCTGCTCCTTTCGGCTTTTTGCCCATCCAATCATATACTAGGCAGGCCGCCTGGCTTCTTTTTCCAAAGCCTAAATTCTCTGTAATTTCTCTTTTTGCACAAAACTACTACGAGAAAGTTAGAATTATTTACCATAATATACAGTTTATTTCTTTTATTTTTAAAAATTTATATTTTATTTTTAATTTTTTTATATTATCTAATAACAACTTCTAAAATTATAATTTAAACTATACAATAGTCATCTACCAGTAATTTTGGTCTTTCTTATATTTTTATATTGTTAATAGATATTTTAAATTATTATTCTTTGCTTTCTATAAATACATATCAGTATTTTTTAAAGGTCAGTTAGCTATAAAAAAATATTAAAAATTTTAAAATTATTGAAATATAATTATTAGATAATTTAATTTAGGATTTTAGAAGTTATTGTTGAACACTATAAAGAAAGTAGGAGATAAAGTATAAGTTTTTAAAAATAGATGGACAAAATATAGGTTTGACTAAACCTCACGGGGCTTTCGTAATTTACTCATCTACTATATTTTAGTATGAATTCTGGTGCATCATAAAATAATTAATTACTTTCTTAAAAAAATAAGAAATTATTATTTTTTTTTTATTCACAAAAGTTAACATTTGATATATAATAAATAATTTTATAAAATGAAGTATGAAAAATGTTCTAAAACTTAAAAAGCTAAAAATCTTAAAATTCTAATTTATTGCAAGATATAGAATTTGAAATCAGGGAAGGGGTAGAGTATAATTTCAATCCAACCTTACAATTACCTAATTTTTTCCCCAATAACGAATGCTGAATTTACGAAGAATTTTACAGCAATTTTTTTTTTTAAGAAGCTAACATGAACTGAATGCGAGTCAAAATTATTGCATGGTTCTCGCCAGCCAGCTTGGCTGAAAAAGAAGAATTAACAGGCAAGCTAATCCAGTCACTCACAAACGCATAAATACCTTCACTTGTAAATGGTTCCAAGTAAAAATAAAATTACTGCATGTACTTATAATATAAGAGATTGAAAGTTAGGAGTTAAAGTTGTAGTTTATCCTAATGGCTGAAGGACTAAGTCATACCATTTAAAAAGTTTGGGGACTAAGTCGCATAATTTTGCAAAATTTGAGGAATAGGTCATGCTGAGTCAAAGTTGAGGGACCAACTCGTGCGAGTTGGAGAAGTTGGAGGATTAATGGTGCATTTAGGCCTATTATTAAACTAAGTTAAAAAATTGGATAAATTGCACCCATAGCCCCTAACCTTTTATTATTTTCCTGTTTTGGATCATAACTTCAAAACTTCACATGAGACATCCTCAATCTAATTTTTTTTCGTTTCATCTTAGACTTTTGGAAGACAAAAAGTGTTAAAAATAATGGAAATGACCATGTGGCATGCCAACTTGGGGCAAATCCCCAAAATTGGCTAAATCAAACATTTTGGGCCTATGTTAGAAAAAAAAAACAAAAAGAAATTCAGAACCTTTAAAGGGTTAGCCCACATCTATCCTTCATTCTTCTTCCCTCCCCCGCAACCTCCAACCCTCCTTTGCCTTCTCCGGCCTTGGTTGATTGCTGCTCGATTTTCTCCGATTCCAACCCCCAATTTCATCCAATTCCAACCATCGATTTTCAGCCATGGGTGCAATTTACCCAAATGCTTTGTTGGGTCGACGGCGGGAGACAAGTCGAGTTGCAGGTTTAACTTCAATTCGCTGGCCAAATGACTAAACGGAGAACAATGGTTGCCTGGGCTATAGTGGCAGCGTGGCAAAATGGGTATGACTTGGAGTAATGGAGGCAATTAGCGAACTAGAAGTAGCCGAGATGGATGCGAATTCTCCATCCCCTTTTTTCCCTTGGCTTGGCGCAGACAGCAGAGGGGTAACGTCTAGGATGTGTGGTGCAGCTTTGAGCGGACTGAGGGCGGCCAGCTAGGAGGGCTGATGGCGACGGATGAAGGCTGGAAGGCATTGGAATGTCGTGCAACAGGAGGAGGCAAGGAAAGGCTGGAGTAGTGGAGGAGGGAGGAGGAAAGAGAGATGTGGGCTTCCCTTGTGTAGGCTGTAAATTTCTTCACTTTTTGTAACATAAGCCCTAAATGTCTGATGTGGCTAATTGTGGGCATCTATATCTGGTAATTCATTGTGCCATGTGGCCAACTACCCCAAGTTGGCATGCCACGTAGCCATTTTTGTTATTTTTAACACTTCCTGTCATCTAAATGTCTAAAATGAAATAAAAAATTAAGATTGATGACGTTTTATGCGAAGTTTTGGGGTTAGAATCCAAAATATAACAATAACAAAATGTTAGGGGCCACGGGTGCAATTTAACCTTTGAAAATCATATCTGGTTCATCACCTAAATCATATCAACACTTCCACATTTCCTTGTATACTTTAACATGTCCTTAATTTCAAATTCATGATGATCTAATTGATAGAGAATTTGTAATTATCTCTGTAATCTGAGTTGAACCAACATGATTTATAGAAGTAACAGCTATCATCCGAAATGCCCTTGATGTGGATGCAAATTTAAAGAACTCAATAACCATGATCAAACAATTGTTTTACTAGAATACTTAGGTTAATTTCCAGAAATGCCCTTGATGTGGATGCACCGTTTTGAAATACAGAAGGGTCATTCAATAGACATCCCTGTCTGAGAGATCCAGCAAGCCGTGACCAGAAAACTGGTCCATATATATACTATAACTCAGCCATTTGTCTTCCACAATCCCTCCACAAATTGAGAGATGGACAGGATGAGCTGGGTCTCTCCCATGGCCGCTCTTCTCCTCATCGCTTCTCTAATGGCGGCTTGCTCACAGGCAGCAAACCTCTCTTTCGATGACAACTTCAGCATCATGTGGTCTGAGAACCATTTCAAGACCTCTGAAGACGGCCAGATCTGGTACCTGTCTTTGGATAAAGAAACAGGTAACTAATCAGATTCCGAACCCTGGCTCTGGTGTGATCCATTAATGTACATATACAAGTGTTTGAATTGATCTCGTCTTTGCTGCACCTTTGGATATGTAGGTTGTGGATTTCAGACCAAGCAGCGCTACAGGTTTGGGTGGTTCAGCATGAAGTTGAAACTGGTGGGCCGTGACTCGGCCGGTGTGGTCACAGCTTATTATGTGAGTTTCTGTTCCTTGTATGGTTTCCACAGATGTCTTGTTCCAAGCAGTTAAATACTAGTTAACTCCGGAAATACTGATAAGGACCCTTTTACACCTATTCAACCCTTATTCTGTTCAACATTTACCGACATTTCCCTAACGAATCTGAGGTTCAAATCAAATACAGCTGATTGATTTTGGGGCCCAAATTGATTTTTTCCCCAATTGGTCCGTTAGGAAACTGAGCATTGATGCAATGGCGGGTTCAGAAAATTTTTCCTGAGGATCACCATACAGTTTCCTTCAATTTAAGTAGGCTTCCAAGGCACGAGACAGCAAATCTAAAATCATGTAGTATGACAAATAGGGTCATCAGAAAGGTTGGATTCGAGTAATTATTTATTACTCAGCATAAAAAAGGCCCATCTGAGAGAATGAAATTGACAAACAAAAATGTTGACTTCAACTTCTATTTTGAGGAATAATAAATGTAAGATGATTGGTGGTGATGCAGATGTGTACAGAAAATGGGGCAGGGCCAACGAGGGATGAGCTGGATATCGAGTTCTTAGGGAACAGAAGTGGGCAGCCGTGTTTGATCCAGACCAATGTGTACAAGAACGGCACTGGCGGTCGTGAGATGAGACACTGGCTTTGGTTCGACCCCACCCAGGACTTCCACACCTATTCCGTTCTCTGGAACAACCACCAGATCGTGTAAGTTTTATTTACTAATGTGATACAAAAGGGGCAAAATTGCATCTAAGTTTTTTTTTGTCTTGTGGGCGGAACAGGTTCTTTGTGGATGGAGTACCGCTGAGAGTGTACAGGAACAACGGTAAAGCCAACAACTTCTTCCCCAACGAGAAGCCAATGTACCTGTTCTCAAGCATATGGAACGCCGACGACTGGGCAACAAGGGGAGGGCTTGAGAAGACGAACTGGACTCTGGCACCATTCGTCTCATCTTACAAAGACTTCAGCGTTGATGCTTGCCAGTGGGAGGATCCATACCCTGCCTGCGTCTCAACCACCACCGACAATTGGTGGGATCAGTATGCAGCTTGGCATTTGTCAGACAAGCAGAAGAAGGACTATGCTTGGGTGCAAAGGAATCTCGTTGATTATGATTATTGCCTGGACACCCAACGCTACCCAACTCCTCCCGAGGAATGCTCCTTGAGCCCTTGGGACTGACTTGTCTCTCACCTGCCATAAAATATTGTCTCTATTACTTCCATTCTTTGATTTTGTTTTTGTACCAAGCATGCTTGTCATTTCTCCTTTTTCTTCTTCTTTTTTTCTTCTTTTGCGATATTCCTCCGCTTAATTCGTTGTTGTCCTTGTATTTAATTTATTCAATTTTGAAATTTTGTTTCAGCAATTTTATTTACAAAGCCTGAGTAGGTTAAAATCAATCATTTCCAAACTCGAATAACTTTCAGTCCAGAGTATTAAAATACAGGTAAATTGAGCATAATGTAACTGTAGCATATGAAATGTAGCAAGCACCATCTCGTATACCGCGACGGTATTTTATCTTAAATTTTTATACGGTTTCTCTGCGTAGAGCTGCTGCATAAAGAAATAAGAGAGCTTAATTTCTTCAATTTGTGTATTAAAAAGAAAACGAAACAACTTTAAAGACTAAAGGAGTTAATTCATGTACCGAAAAAAGAGTCTATTTGAAGCCCAATGGGGTCTATATAGCCAAGAGCTCTTACAAGCCCATTAACCAAGAGGAGATGTGACACTGGGAATAGCATAGTACAAGTTTTTCTTTCGCATACACGTTGCAGCTGTCCATTCTATTGTAGTATTTAATTTAAATATAGTAAAGTAACCATTCAATAATAAAGTTTAAGGACAAAGAAATGATATATTAGAGTTCTAACAATTAAAACTGGATTTAACAATTGATAAAAAAAAAAAACTTTCCCACAGAAATGGAAAAGCTATGATAGAAACAATTGTCTTAGAAGATAGCGACCAAAATTTTCCCTTAGAAGATAAAAATAACATTCTTAGAAAAAGTGATATTTAAGCATTAATATAAAAGTCAAAGTGAAGTTTGGGATTAATAGAGCAAATGGAAAGGCTATAGGTATTAAGTTTAACATTGACTTAATAAATAGGTAAAAATAAAAAAAGAAAGAAGAACAAAAAAGACAAATAGATAGAATTTAGGGATTGAAATGAGAAAGATCTATAGCTTAGGTACTGAAAAATAGCGATTAAGCAAAGAAAAAAAAAAGCAATACTATTCATGAATAGTGTCAACCCTCGCCTTTTTAATGTAAGTTTTCTCAAAAGCCTAAAAAAGATGTTACTCAACTTAGCAACTAGTTATTAAGCATGATTCATGGTGTTGTGCCAACAATTCATGCTTGTAATCATTGCATAGATTAGTGGAAGCAAGGTTGCCCGCACTTTGTCACAAAATAATATGATGGTTTCATATTTTAAAAATTTTCAAAGTTTACGGATGAAAATGTAGCATCGTGGAAAGATGGATAAATCTTTTTCTAATATAATTGGATAATATGCTTTTAGCCCCTATAGTTTTGGTCTTTGGTAGCAGCAGCGCCCAAAATTTCAGATTTGCTGGTCGTACTGTCATCATCATTTTGCCTTACCTCTAAAATTGAGGTATGATCATGAGAGGAAAAATGACAGAGACCAAAGGGGACGAAAACAAATATTAAAGGACCAAAAGTGGTGTTTGTCCATTGTGGGTCTGGTATAAAGAAGCAGCCTAAATTATGCCAAAAACCAAGTTACTCGTTCATCTACAGTACCAAATGTTCTTCTTTAGAATATTAGTGTAATTCCCTTGCTACAATTTCTTCCTTTATTGGGCTGCAGACGTTTTGGGCTACTGGCCCAGGAGATTTCCGGAAACCAAAAGAAATGCATAAACGACAATATAGGTCCTCAATTTGTATATACTATTACCTTTTTTTATCCTTGAACTTTGAAATAAGATACTTTTGCCATTTTATCCCAGTAAACAATCCCTTGCTACAGTTTCTTCTGTTTTTTGGGCAGCTCGTCCAGGAGAGTTCTAAAACCAAATAAATGAGTATACAATATAGGTCCTCTATTTGTATACAGTAATACTAATATCTTTTTGTTCCCAAACTTAAAATAAACATTTTTACCCCCAATTGACATAGAAGATGTCATAAACTTTTGGTTTTGATGTTTTAGGTTTCCTAACTTTCATGAGTTACAATTTAAGCCTCAGTTTCTACTAAAATCCCAAATCCACTAAGTTGATATTATATAATGTGTTATCAACAACTTTTAAACGTTCTAACTTTTTAAAACCTTTGACTTATTTTTTTTAATGTTTCTTTTCTCTAGAGATGTAATCGTGAAATTTTATTTCTACAAGCCGTGCGGCACATGTTCCCAATCTCTCTTCTTCCTTCTTTCTTCTTCTTCTTTTTTTTTTTTTTTTCAAGAAAATGTTCCCCTCTTTCTATTCACAAACTATACAACATTTTGTTCCAATTAGTGTAAGTAATATGGGTTTTGATTAATTTGCTTTTGTTTTGATATATAGGGAGAGTATAATGATTCATTAAGACTCTTGATGAAACATGTGTATAACAACTTTAAAATTCATAGGTGAACCGCCTCCATGAACTTTTGGGCTTTGATTAGGTGCTAACTTGTGTATTTTTTAATATTTTAGTTCATCAATTTCATAAATACCTAACATTTATTTATATTTTTTAAATCTCAAATTACTCATATTTCTCATTAAAAAGTAAAAATTTATTTATTTATCTGTTTTAAAAACACAGAAAAATGAAAGTTTCTTATAGTTTCTGAAAAGTCAAAGAAAACCATATTTGCGAGACGGATAAAGGGTATCCGTCTAGTTAATTACAAAATAAAAGTTGATTCAAGTATTGGTTAAAAAAATCTAAAAAGTTAAGTGGATCTTCCAAACAGAAGATCTTTGAGTGAAAAATCAATCAGTTTAGTGGAGAGTTTAAAATTAGTAGAAAGTTTAATGTCAAATTTTGGTTTGATCAAGTATTATTTTCTGACTACAGAAAAAAGTATTATTTTCAAGTTTGATTTTACTAATTTGATGCAGCTAATTCACTACTCATTTCTTTTGAGTTGATATGCGGTGACGAGCAGCCAGCTATGTGACCTAGCATATTCATTTTCTTTATACACCGACCCATTATGCAGCCAAATCTAAACAGAAAATTAATTATATTAACTAAATATCTAGGGGTGGCACTATTGCCCGATAAGGGCAAATACATAATTATTCCTCTTTTTAACTACGGTGATGTCTTCTGCTGGTCTTGTAGACCTTTTTAACACTTTGTCTGGACTGATTTTTTTGGGCCTAGAAGGAGTAAATTACAAAACCGGTTCTGTGCTTATTGCGGCTATATCTTCTGGTCATCAAACTTTTGAAGTAGACATTTCTACCACTTTATCCTAAATTTTTTGTTTGTGTTTTATGCCCCAAACTTTTATAAGTGACACTTAAGGCCCTAATTTGTCATGAAATCCCAAATTCATTATATTGGTTTTATGCCTTATATTTTTTGTTTACTAAATTTGTTACCAACACATTTTAGATGTTTCAATTTTTTTAGATATTATGAATTGATCATAATTCATTTTTTAATTCACAACCTTTTTTAGTACTTTTTCCCTTATGAATATAATTAGCACGAAAATTTTGTATCTTAGTTGGTTGCCCCAGAACAAAACAGGGATCTCAATCTAGTATACATCTTAAAAATTCCCTGTAACTGGTATACCACACCCCAATGGGCCTTAGATTGAGCCCATTTTAGACCGACAGGTCCAATAAGGTGTTAAAGCCCAAGTACTTTTCAAGCAATTGATCTGAAACAAAATGGATTAAGGGCATAGGTCCAATAATTATATGAGGCTCAGACTTATGTGCACGCGGTGCACATATGTCTCGGGACACGCTTGTATACTTATATATTTTTTGTCCAGTTTAGACAAATTTCCGTTGTCAGTGGGGTGGAAAGACATGACGGTGAAGAAAGTGGGGGTGCTGGTTCAAATCGCAGGCAGTCCCCCTTTGTTTTTAATCTTTCATTGTTTTTTGAGATTTTAGTATAGCTTTTTGTTCTTCTGTTTCTTTCCCTTTTCCGTTCCGTTTCTCCACCCACCCTTTTCCTTCCATCTAGTTTCTTTTATCATCACCCCCCTTCTTCTACTCTCTCTCTCTCTTTTTTATCTTCACCCTTTTTTTCTTTCATTTTCCAATATTTTTTTGCTTCTTTGTTTCATTTTTTGTATTGTTTTCAGTTTTTTTTTTAATTTTTCTTTTATCAGTTTTATCATCTCTTTTTTCAATTTTTATCTATTCTTTTACAAGTTTTTGTTTATTTTTTTATCAGTTTTATCTATTCTTTTATCAATTACTTTTTTTATTTTACCATTTTTAGTTGTTATTTTATTTTATTATTTATTCTTCTATTAGTTTTATCTGTTCTTTCATCAGCTTTTAAAAGAGCATATTTTAAAAAAAAGATTGATAACATTAAAAGAATAAATTAATAACATTAGAAGAATAGATTGGTACCATTAAAATAATAGATTGAAAAACAGCGCAGGGAACTAAAAAAACAAATTTATAAAAAAAATAATAATAATGCATAAAAGACATATGGGAAATGAAAAAGAACAAAAAAAATAAAAGAATATATATGAACTAAAAAAGAACAGATTTATAAAAGAAAAAATAACAATGTCTAAAATAACATATAGGAAATGAAAAAGAACAAAACAAAATAATATATATAGGAACTAAAAAAAAAATTTATAAAAGAACAAACAATGATGTATAAAATAACATATAGGAAATGAAAAAGAACAAAACAAAGAACATATATAGGAACTAAAAAAGAATAAATTTATAAAAGAACAAACAATAATGCATAAAAGAATATATGATAGTTGAAAAAGAACAAAAATAAAAGAATGTGTAAGGACTGAAAAAAATATATTTATAACAAATGAAAAAAATAAGGTAATAAAATTTGAAATAATACAATAGAAAAAAAATTAAATAAAAGAGAGATAGAAGCTACAAAGAAGGGAAATAATACAAAAAATGGAAAAAAAAACTTCAAAAATGAAAAATAAAATAAAAAGATAAGTGGTAATGAGTCAAAAAAATATAGTAACTAATAAACAATTCTTTCTTAATAGAGATTAGTGCATGGTGGAAATTTTTTTCAAAGCTGCTATTGACAACAAAAATTTTTTAAGTTGGATTGCTAGCAATTAGTTATATTGCTTCATGGACTTGTTCTGTAGAACATGTTGTCATAAAATTGGTTCCTAACAAATGATAACAGATAGATGTGTTGAACAATAAGTTGAGTAAAAAAGAAATAACTATTAACAAAAGAATAAAAAGTTATGTGAAAAAAAAAACAATTACTAATAGAATAACAAACAATAGCTTATGAAAGAAGAAATAACTATTAATAAAATAACACATAGCTAGTTTATGTAAAGAATAAGCAGCAATTGATAAAACAACAAACAATTATGGATAAAGAATAAACAACCACTAATAAAAGAACATATAACTAATTTATTTAAAGAGCAAACAAGAATTAATAAAAGAACAAAACTACTGATGAAAGAATAAATAAGCCCTAATAAAAGAACTGATAGCTAAATTATCTAAAAAATAAGTATAAATTGATAAAAAGAACAAATAACTATTGATGAAAAAACAAACAAGTACTGATAAAAGAACAAACAGCTAATTTATATAAAAAAGAAACCTGAATTGATAAAAGAACAAATAAATGCTAGTAAAAGAATAAACAACTACTAATAAAAGAACAAATAACTTTTAGTAAAAGAACAAACAACTATTAATAAAAGAACAAATACCACTAATAAAAAGAACTAATAGCTAATTGATTTATGTAAAGAATAATTATAAATTGATAAAAGAACAAATAACCATGGATAAATGAACAAATAATTACTAATAAAAGAGCAAATATCTAGTTTATCTAAAGAACAAATATGAATTAATAAAAGAATAAACAATTGTTAGTAAAACAGCAAACAATTGCAAGTAAAATAACTGTTGTTAAAAGAACATATTGCTAATTTATCTAAAGAATAATCATAAATTGATAAAAGAACAAACAACTATCGATAAAATAATAAATGATTACTGATAAAACAACAGACAACATCTAAAGAACAAGTAGAAATTGTTAAAAGAACAAACAACAGCTAGTAAAAGAACAAACAATTACTGATAAAAAAAATAACTACTAATAAAAAAACATATAATTGGTTACCAAAAGAACAAGCAAGAATTGATAATGAAACTATTGATAAAAAAATAAATAACTATTAATGAAAGAACATATAACTAATTTATATAAAGAATAAATAGAAATTTATAGAAGAACAAACAACTTATAGTAAAAGAAAAAACAATAACTTCTAATAAAAAAAAAACAAACAGTTACTAATAAAAGAACAAACAGGAATTGATAAAAAATGAATAAGATCTCAATTTTTTAGTTTTGGTTGCTTGATTTCTTCTTTTTTAGACTTTCTTATGTTAAGTTTCTTATTTATTTTTGGGATATATATATTGAAGGAAAGAATAAACTAGAGCAAAGAATGAAATAAAAAAAATCTAAATCAAAGCAAATAATGAAATTATAAAAAGAAATTCTAAATCAAAGCAAATAACAAATATCAGAGCGAAATTGAAATAAAAGTAAACAACTGAAATCAAAGAAAACTAACGAAAAAAGAGAATGTAAGCAGTAGAAAAAAAATTAGTGTAAGAAAAAGAAATATTTTTTTTTGTTCCAGTAAAAAAGAAGTGGAAAAAAAAGGAACAGAAAAGTGCCAATGGAGGTTGTTGCTTGACAAAAAATAGAACAAGAGAAAAGAAATGACAAAGAGGCAAAAGTTTAAAAATGAAAGAAAACTTGTTGGATATATATAAACTAGTCATGTGGTTGACTGATTTATAAAAATTTAGGTAAAATTACTAAATTTTATGTTATAGGAAGATGACTTATGACATAAATCGGACTCAACTGGAGCTTGTCACTTTAGGACGCTCGCATCAATATGCAACTTCTTTAAAGAAAAGCATTTGTTGTTTTTGAAAGCGATAAAGCACTTAAAAAATAATGGATGATAGTGGTATTCCTATTGCTGTATTGATACTTGAATAAGTGATTACTTTTCCCAGATTTAATTTTGGGTACACCCACTAGTTTTATTGTCTGATAGGTAAAAAGTAAAAAACTAATGTTCTTAATTTGTATGATGTTATGCAGAAATAATGATATATCCCAACAAATTTTCACCATATAGACTTGACTTGGAACATCTAGCCACTGAGCCATCTCTATTTAATATAACAAGTGAATGAGAAAAAAATAGCCATAGCTTTATCTGTATATAACCAAAATTAATATTTTAGTTATAAACAATTCCTCAAATCGAGTATGTGAAAGTTTCTTAGAGAGTGATCATGGGCCTCTTATTCCGTTCGATGAACTAACCATCCCTTTCTTCTGACATTTTGCTTTTTGCATCAAGAAGCAAAAAAGCTTTTAAATTTTGCGCATGCTCATCTTACACTATCACAATCACTTCACACCCCTAATTAAATCCCAATTCCTGCCATGAAACCCACAACCACTTCCACTAGCACTACCACAAGAAGAAACACTGCACAAAAATATACATATACTGACATAAAATAAAGTAGTACCCATCAGAAAATTTCACTTTTTAGCTGCTCTTCCAATATTCCATTCCGCAGTGAATTGAACCCAGAAAAAGGAAAAAGGCTGGAAAATTCCTTATGTTTGTCACATTGCTCTGTTTCCTTGTCTTAACTATCTTAATTTCCATATGGCTTTTAAAATTTTCACTAAAGTTGGAGATTGCCAAATCTGAAACCAACTTTAATGGAACTGGCAAGATTAATGTTTTGCATTTACCATTTTTCCGTTGCTTTTGATTAATCAAATCTTTCTTCCTTATGCTTTTTTTTATTATTTTTTTTATCGTTCTTGTTCATGCGCTTCTGAATTATGCTCAAACTGGACTGACCTCAACAGCTGCGGTCCTAACCACACCACCTCCATGTCATATAAGTTAATGCAAAACATGTAATTATATTATGTTTGTGGATCATGAGGGCTGTCTTCCCCATTCATGTTGCTGCTTGTGAGAGTGAAGAATATCAACAAAATTGTTCCCATGCTTGATCTGTCACAAAAATCAAGGACAACTAGTTAGATGATTTGGTTTTTTTTTTTTTGGAAAAACAGATTGTCTCTCATCTTGATCTGATAATGGCGCATTACATCATATAGCATGACCATAGCAATTATGATCATATATATGCCTGTTACAATAAAATGTGACTATATATATATTAGTAAAGACATCAAACTATTGACAAGACTATTGGATTGTAGGCATATGAGTTATTTTAGATCCGTGTACATAATAACAAGGTTTGGCTTTAGTTCGTGCTTCGTGGTCAAGTTATTAGTCAAGTTGGTCGAGTTGAATAGAGGTTTCAACTCTTTACTTCCTCCGCAGGAAACCCAATTACTAGGAAGTACTAGTAAATAATTAAAATTTGGAAGAACTGGTGGAGTAATTAACTTACAATGTGGCAAACAAGAAGAGGATCCTTCTAGGATCAAGAAGCCAAGGAGGAGGTGGGCGCTTGAAACTGTTCCTTCTCAAACCAAGTCTACTTTCTGCCGCCGTGGTAATGGCAATCTGATGATGAACCTTAAGGCTGCCGGACTGGGGCCCCACAAACATTTCCTTCTCCGGCATGCTTGTCTCTACCAGAGCTGTCGAATGCAGTTCCTCAATTTATATATTGTTCTTAATTAGTCACGTTTAAGCTTACAAACTAAAAAAATAATATGATTTATTAAGTTATATTATCATCTTACATTAACTTTTCTCACACGTACATACATATACTAGTCATTTGGCACGTGTGTTGATAGAAAAATAGTATAATTGAAATTATTAGACTATTAATATCTTTATTATAGATAAAAAGATATTACAAAAGATAAG
Organism: Aquilaria sinensis; assembly: GCA_005392925.1. Classification (NCBI taxonomy): domain Eukaryota; kingdom Viridiplantae; phylum Streptophyta; class Magnoliopsida; order Malvales; family Thymelaeaceae; genus Aquilaria; species Aquilaria sinensis. Next base: position 184,180 of record SMDT01003169.1, on the reverse strand, counting down.
TGTCAAAATTGAGACATAAAATAACATATATATCTGGATTTTCTAAATTATTAGCAGTTTTTTATGTTCATTTGAATAACATTATATTGAAAAATTTCACAATCCGTTCTTAATTTTTAATTATCATTTTGTTTTAGTTCTTAACCTATTGATTATTTTGCTTTGGTTGTAAACCTATTAAACCATATGAAATCCATTAACATAGAGTAATTACCTGACACAAAATTTTAGAATTCTAATTAAAAATATTTGATAATTATCATTCCATAAATTTAAACCATGTAACAATTTTTTAGAGTTAATAAACGATTTAAATTAGTACTCCCTTAGTTTCATAAATGTTGGTCTTTTTATATTTTTTACTAAAATTTGACTTAAATATATTTAAATTAATTTATATTGTAAAAAATTCTTAAAAATTATATTTATAAACTAGCATATTTTAGGTACTATTTTCATAAAATTTTTTTTTATATTTTTATAAAAAAATTTAAAAGAAATAAAATCATGAATTGATTGTTGTGAATAGTAAATGCGATAAGTTTTATGAGACAGAGAGAGTAATATTTTTTATTCTTGAATGAGATAGAGAAAAACTTGTTCATTTCTAGCATCTATTAAATATATAAAATTTAACATACATATTAAAATTTCTACTAAAGGACTATTTTTAAATAGTTAAAATTATAGTATAAAATGTCTGTCTTAGATAGTTACTCTAATTTAACACATTCCACTCAGTAGGATTAAAATGAAATGTTTTTTTCTTCAATAAATTTAGTACCACAATAAAATTATAGACTAAAATAGAATAATTAACAATTAAAAATTAGGGACTATCCATGCAATTTATCCAACATTAAAATTTTTATTGATTTGTTCATGTGAAAGAAGTTGACAACTTGACATCTAAATATCGAGCTGATTTTCAAACGTTAACACTAATAACAATTTGCCCCAACTTTTTTAGTTGGTTAATCCCAACTTTGTCTTTTTGCCCATAACAGCAAAGCACAAAAAAATCATCCTGTGCGCGATGATTTTTTTCATTTTTTTTCTTTTATCCTTTAGATTCCTATTATTCATTTAACTCGAGTCAATTAGACTGTGTCAAACTTTGATCTCACTAAAAGAAGAAAAAAGGACAGATCATAAAAAGACACTAATACAACTCTTTTCCCAATGTAATAAAGTTCAAACACATGAACTCACTCTCAAATTTTTCCCATTTTGTATTGATAGTGCCATAATACTAATCTATAACTTTGAGTAAGTAACCGGTGTAAAATTTCGATCTCAAGAAAAGAGTGAATAAACTTATTTATTAACGATAAAGTATTTAAAATTTTAAATCACTATCGACCTCACACTTTTTGATAAACTATCATATAGTATTTAGTTAATTAGTTTGTAAGAAGTCTATAAAAGAAAAATTTACAGCAAATTTAGCATAAATTTAGCAGATTTGACTCAAGGACACACACTTTTAAGTTTACCAATTTGTTTCATTCAAGTTAAAGCTACCAAATTGACATAAATCTTTTGTTTTAAGAGTTTGTTACCCGTTAATAGAAGTGTAATAAGGGCTCGTTTTTTGAAAACATTTAAATCTCATGTCAACTTTGACTTGCCATTCCTTTTTCATTCTAACATCTTCGTACTCTGTGTGTGTTGCTAGAGCTAAGAGACCAGGAATGAGATAATGTTCCTTTAAAATTTATAACAAACCTTTAAAAAATGAGAGACTAATTAATAATGTTGCAATGTTCGCGCCATGCTAAAATTTTTGATTTGTTGTAAATGAAAATGCAGTTGTTTTTTTGGCATAAAAGCCGTAGGAAATGTGTAAATTGCCCAAAAAACCTCTTATTGAGATTATATTTGACCAACATGTAGGTATTGCACTCATCAATACAATGTCGATAATAGCTATTCTAGTAAAAGAATAAAAGGGTAAAATTCACTGGGGTACCGTAGCTTATTTTTTTTGTTGTAAATAAGTACATATCCTACCTTAAGGTTGTCCTATTAAAGTATCTTACCTTGTTATGTGCATCTTAATTAGGTACTTTCTGTTTATTTCACCGTTAATTTTTTTTATTTTCTCCTTCTAAACACGAGAACATCAAGAACTCTAATCTCGTCTAAAACCCCAATCTAGATTCAAGATCAGGGCTGATGGAGGGAGAGGTCAAGAGTAGTAGAGATGATGGGCAGCGAAGGTTGTGTTGGATTTGGGTTTGAGGTCAAGGCTGGCAGGGACAATGGCCGACAAAGGGAGAGGTAGGGGGTGGCGGTGATGATAGGTGATAGAAAATCGGGGTGACAAAGACGATGGATTTGGCTTTGGTGACAGGAGATCGGCTTCAGAGATGGAGATGATGGGCGACGGGAGATCAAGGTTATGGAGATGATTGAGGAATCGGAGACGATAGATCTGGCTTCACGAGCTTGACAGAGACCGAGCGGGTGAGGCAATGAGCAAATGAGGGATAGTGAGAGTGAGCTCCAGGTAGGCTAAGGTGCTGCCTCACGTCACTTTACCTCTTGCTATCGCGATTGGTCACTGGAAAATCCCATTGTCACTTGAGGTACAGATGGTGTTGGTCGAAGAGTGGGAGGAGATGGCGGTGAAGAGGAGGAGGGGCAAGAGAGGGACGAAGGAGTCCAAAAGAAAAGTTTATGGTTTAAATTGTTGAAAGGAAAAGCTAAAAAGACTAGAAATGTTATTTTAGAATTTATTTTAATATTTTCTTTTGGCACATCAGCATTTATCATCAAACATAATCATGAAATTAATGGAAAGTACCTAGATAGGAAATGCAATAATAGGTAAGGTACCACGTTAGAACAATATGAAGATTGGGTATCCATTTAGGATAAAAAAAATAAGCTAAGATACCCTAGTAAATTTTAACCAAAAATAAAATAATTTCATCTAGAACTGATAACCATTCTTGATTAGCTCACTAATATTGTGGGGATTTAGAGTGATTTCCTGCATTTCTGCTCTTATATCTAATCTTGCAAAACTCTCACATTAGACATTTTTGTGCAATAAACTTTGACACAAGATTGACGTTACAACATCTAGCTCATACAATTAAGGATCAATCATTCAACATTTATAGTTAGAATGAAAGTGCAAAATTTTCCATTTATTCCATATATAGACTTGGAATTGTGATACTTTTAAGTTGAGTTTAATTTCATGCAATTGAAATAGACTAATTATCAGCAATAAACCAGAAACTATAGAATTTTACCGAAGATAGTTAAAGTTCTTTCTTATAATTATAATTAATATGATTTCTGGAAATTAGTAAAGCTGGCCAGTTGAATAAGTTGATCCAAATGTTTGGTAATATTTCACTTTCATGGAGGTAGTTAGTAAGTTTACTAATCTCGAATTACCCAAACGGGACCAGACTTATTATTCATGGGAACCGGCACAACCAAAAAAATCAATTAATTAAACAAGTTACTTAACTATGATGGATGTTTGTAAACTAATCCATCGATTAGTTAATTCCTCTCTTAATTAATTGCTTAATTATCTCTTTAGTTAATGATAGTGCCGTTTGAGAAATGGCGTGCAACAATTGGGAGCTACATCAACCTCGAGATTGGCTTCGAGGGGGTCCTTCACCAAACAAAATACTACTACTACTACTATAAGAATTAAGATTGCAATTTATCTAGTGCCTTGTTTAATTCTAATAAATTAGTTCCCCTCATTTCTAAATCATTGCGGTTGAATACAAAATTTTTAACGAGAAATAGACATGTCCAAATAAAGTTTAAATTAATGAAGTCCTGATCAAAAGGTTAAAATTTAAATTTCAAAACCTTGAAGACAAAAGCAACATCAATAATAACAAGCTAGCATATTAATAAATCTGTATATATATAATACTATGATGAAGCTGTAGGGTTAGGGTTACCTCTAGGCGAGGAGGCAGCAATGAGCTGGGGATCCCCATCTCTTTCTCTTTCAGGCCCACCCCCGCCCCCGGAGGCATTAGAATTCAACTTCTTCTTCCCACGCTGAGACCCTTTCCGGGAAAAGCTCCTCTGCATCTGATCATAATTTTTTAGCCAAGCAACAAGAACAAGCATTGAATTTGGGTATCATAGTTTGTCAGGAGGGGAATTAATGATTAAAGGCGTATTTTCTTTTCAAATAAAGAAAAGAAAAGAGACAAAAAGATTCCTTATCTAGTTGTACATATATACATAGCTAGATGGCTTCAATCTCATCATTGTTGGAAACTAGTTAGGTTAATATAAATAGGGTTAACAATTGATCACTTCATTCAAATGTTAGCATCATCACTACTAGAATTATTAAGAGGAAGAATTTTCAAAGTCTAGCTACTTATGGCTAGATTTTGTAATTTTGATTATTAATATAAAGTGTTTTTAATTTGTTGGCAGTTCAAAAAAAAAAAAAGAGGAAGAAATAAGATTTAGAACCTCTTTTTTGCTAGTTTACTCAAAGGCATGATGTCAACGTTGCTCAACTAACATTTGAATTTTGAACTAGGAATTGAAATAGGAGTAGGACTTGTGCCGATGCTCAGAATTAAGCATATAATGTTAGAAAAAGATAACGTGACTTTATTCATTAATTTTTAAGAAAAAAAAACGTTAGTAGTTTTGAAACAACAAACCAAGAAGAGAGGGGGAAAAAAAAAGTAACTATATTTGGGAAAAAAAAGAGGGAGCGTTAACCTTGAGACGTGGGCTTTGGGTGGCGTCTTGGTTGGGTCCATTTCCATGTCCATGACCATGGGAGAAGCTTTGCAAGTCAATGACAAAGCAGTCTGGTTTAAAATTGGCTGCATATGGAATCGGTCCATGGACCTTCATAGCATCAGAAACTGAAACTGGAGTCGCCCCGCTCGTCGTCTTCCTCCCATCCCATCCCCCTCCATCACATGAACCTTCTGATTCCTTTCACCCAAATCAACGAACCAGAGCAGGGCATCAGAACAAAACAGACTTCCTTTTGTTTGTTTAGGATGAGATAAAGGACAAAAGCCAGCTACTAAAAGACAACCCAAGGGTCGGAAAGACCAATGCAACAGTTACAGCGAAAACCCAGAACAGAGAAAAGAAAAACCATGCTTTGTGCTTACCAAGTCTGGATTTTCTGTCATTTCTACCACTTCCTCTGGAAAAATGGGAAGCGAAAATTAGGGTATCAGGAATTTCGCGGCGAAAGGGACAGCCACCTGATTGGAATTTGGAACAGCGCATGGAAAAAAAACAATCATAACTCCAGTAAGTGAAAATTCCACCAAGTTGAACTGATACCAACTGGAAAAAGAATTCTGAGAATCCAAACGAATCTCCCGAATTGGAACACACAGAGCAGTTCAGAGAGAGAGAGGGAAGAATCGACAAAACCTTAGCACAAGTGAAGAATCAATAACCTAAAAGCTCTGTTCTTGTTCGATGGTGAAATATTTGCTGTCTGGATTGCAGAATTTGATGAGGAAGAAAACAGGGAGCGAAAAGGAAAACAGGGGACTCTGTCAGATACACAGAGGAAGAGAATACGAGCAAGTGAATGTGTTTGTGTGGAGCTGAAAGCCTATTCCTGGAATATGGAATAACCGGGGTTTTCCTAGTCTGGTGCCTCTATTAATTAAACAACGACTCGTCGATAATAACCATCAAAAGTATCGTGTGAATTACGCCTTTTTCTTAAAGTTCTGGAATTTATTCATTCTTATCGCAGAGGTTTTGACATTCACTCTTATCCCTTGTTGTTGTTGCAAGAAACTGATTAGTAGAAATCTATCAGTATGAATAAAAGCAAAAACGCATGAAATGTTTTTTTCTGAATAAAATTATATTTTAGAAATAAAATGAGGAGGGCCTTGGACCCCAAATTATTTGATAATTATTTATACCACATCGTTATTTATGGTACAAATAGGATAAAACAGGAGAAAGTAAAAGTGTGGGCCCTTCCTCTAAAAAGTTAAAGTGAAGGACTATAGTGTAACTTACAACACTTTTAAGGAGTGAAAGCAATAAAAAAAACAACCGTATACAATAGTAATAAGTAGGTTAAAATCCATTTTACACCCTCAAATTATAATTTATCAGGCTTTTTAGTCCCTAAAGTTTTTATTGGTGCAACGCAGTCCTCAACTATAAAACTTAGAGCATTTAAATCCTTTAACTCGTTGACTCGGTCAGCTTAACGTTAACTCCGTTGGATTTTTAATAGTTCAGTGAACTAATTGTAAACATTTAAACTCTTAGTTGCTAAACTATAAAACTAAGTACCTTGAAGCACTTAATCAGAGTTAAATCCAAATTTGTTTAGAAATTTCAAAATTATAAAATAAAAATTAATCAAAAAAAATAAAGAAACTAGAAGAAAAATTTCACTTCCTGTTCATCGGCGGCGAGGCCAAGATCTTCGCCTTCAAATTGCTTAATTAGGTTCTCCTCCATGATTGCCAAGCTCTCCGCCCTCGGTAGTGGTGGCGATGAAGTTTCCTCCAAATTCCAGCTCCCTGTGGAGGACCTCGATGCCCTTATATCTATCACCAATGATGACGATCTTGAGTACATGATGCACAAATACAATCGCCTCTTCAAGCCACCGCCAAGCCCACCAGGATAAGGCTCATTGTGTTCCCGACCGGTAGCTCTCATTCGAGGAGGATAAATCAGATCACGATCATTTTGTGGTGGCACTGAATTCCGGTCTTACCCATGGAACGGAGAAAAACACAACAATTTGGTTGAATAATTGCCGGTGAGATCCAATTTTGGAACTAATAAGTATTGATGATCTATGGCTACATTACATGAATGTCACCAATTTTTTTGATAAAATCACAGTTTGCCATCCCATTTTGAAAACGTAAGCTTTTCGCATTCAAATAATGGAAAAAAGATAGTTTCATATATATCACCTCTAATATGTTTTTTCCCCCAAATGTACAACATACCATATTATTGATTTTTGTCCCCCCAAAATGTTTATCAAGTTCAGCCACTGTATATGCTTTGTTAAAATTTTATTTTTTTTGGCATGTTTGTTCCTAAGTTTGATTCTATAAAAAAAATTATTGGTTAACTATTTCTTTTTACAGATGAGATGGTCAAATTGTAGAGGGACTAAAAATTTGTAAAAATTAATTTTGAAAAAGAAATCCAACACTCGCTTAAATTTAGAAACTTCATGATAAGTAGTAACTTCTAAAGAAAAGTAAGGAGAAAAAAGAAACATATGAACTCAAACAGTTGACAGCCAATTGCGACTAATCTAAAGCATCTTGGAATCTGCAGACACTGATTTTCTTACTGGAACAAACAGAAGATGTCAAGTGACATCGCTGTGTGAGGCGTATGCAGGGATATCAAAAAATACCACATACGGCTCTACCCTCTCAAATCTGAACTACACCTTACTTGTAAAATTATGAGAAACATATGAGTTTAATTAATTTTAACCGATTCTATCCATACCTCTCTAAAATTAGTCTATTTATATGGTTTTATTTTAAAAATAAAATTATAATTTAATATAAATTATCTTATATTAATTAAGTTTATAATTTTTTAAGTATTAATTGATTAAACATATATCCTAAAATGGGTTTATGAGATAAGTACTTCCCAAATTCAACTACTTAAGAGAAAAATTTTAAAAAAAAATCTAAAAAAATCAAACATATATCCTAAAATGGGTTGATAGATAGTATCTATCTACTTATGAGATAAGTACTTCCCAAATTCAACTATTTAAGAGAAAAATTTTAAATTAGTTATACGCAACATAAACTCAGCCTGCTGACATCTTTGGACGTATATATCATGTGGATGCGACTATGAACAGATGCTAGTGGATTCTGAGTCAAATGGAATGGGCAACCGGGTTTAAAAAAGGGGGAGAGATAAGCTAATTGGAGAAAATACCTGTATATAAGCCATGGGCAGACCGACCTCGTCCCGTAAACAACTTTATCTTACGTAGGGGAACACCTAAAAATAAAGTAAATATCCCTTACTTTCCTAAATAATCTCTCATGTTTTAATATACCTTATAAATACTTTTAAGCAAATAATAACAACAATAATAACAATGATAATAATAATAAAGTAAATACGCATAAAGAATAATAACGATGATGAATTCGGCCCAAGATTCTGCGGGGCCGCAATAAATGTTGAGCAAGGGAACTCAACTCAAGGATTCCAGAATTTAGGGGTATTTTCCATTTTCATTTTCCTTACCCCTTTTAATGTCACCCACATTTTCTGATTTATGCTGGCTCTCCAACAGCAGCATGATGCAAATATAATCAACTTTGTGTTTGGGGCCAATGAATGAGCAATTTATATCGACAAGCTGAGAAGCCTTTTTTTTTAAAAAAAAATATTCAATTCATGTAACCAATCACTGAGAAATTCTTTTTCATTTTTTTTTTGTGGTGTATCAGAATTTGACGTAATGACACGAGAGTTGATACCAAGAAGTTTTTTTTATTTCTTTGTCATGTCCTCGTTACCACACGAGCGAAAGGAGAGCAGCCGGGCAAGTATGGGGTTGGGTGCATATCAAGTTTTTAAATCTCATACTAAAAGCTATACCCTTTTTTTAGCGGTACAATACAGTCTCGTGTGTAGGAATTGTTTCGATGATCTGTCTCGGATGTAGCGGTTTATAATAAATTTTATGTATATATATACAAATTACATACATATAAATAGAACATATCAACACATGATACAATAACACATTGAAAGTCTCAATATTCAACATTTAAGGTCTCAAATAACACATAAAACATAACAACACATTAAAATATCTCAATTACATTAAATGGAATTAAAATGGCCAGCAGAATGAAAACGGAATTAGTTTTCACTCACAATTCACAAAGCAATAACAAATACAAATCAATTACATTAAACCAAATCAAATGTAAAATGAAAAAAAAAGCAATAAAACAAACATCTGTGAAGAACTCTTTTGCGGCAATAGAGTGAAAGTACTTGTGGACAGAGAATGTGGTGGCGGAGCTGCACAAATGGGGAGGAGAAGCTTCGGTCGGCTGCTCTCCTCCTGCTCGCGTTCCAATTTCCCTCTCCACTCTAACAAACTCAAATCGCAAAAACAGGTGGAGTGGAGGACCGAAGGTGGTGGTAGATGGGTGGAGGCTATGGTGGCGGAGCAAAATGGGCAACGAAGCGGAGCTCCCTCCGACGGCAGATCCAGACACTGCCAATGCATGATAGCCCCTCTCGCGCACTTCAGGAGCAAACAACAGAATGAATGCAAGTCGTAAATGATTTAGGGATTTAGCCATTTAGGTTCCTTACGTTTTTTGATATATTTTTTTTTTTACTTTTCTTAAAGCCTGTATAGTAGGGAACCGGTACTACTGAGTCACCGGTATGCCGAGATATCCGGTACCGTCAGTACAGACCGGTATACAATCCGAGACGATTCCAGCCTATTCCATATCGTTTTTTCTCCAGTACCGGTATGGGACCAAATTAAAAAACATGGTGCATCTATCTATTTCTATTAGTTAATTACAAGCTTTCATAAAAACGATCATGTCATTTGCACCAATTCTTCTATTTTTACATCTTTTACCACTTCCCACATCCCACATGTATCTTACCGCTTTTATGTTTTAGGGCATCTATAGTTGTGTTGGGAAAAATTTTCTCACTTGCCATCATGCGCAGTGGAACATAAAATATGACTAAGCTAGCACATGCAAATTTAACAGTGTTAAGCTTTTAACTTGCCTACATTTACGGGTGAGAAAAATCCACTTGAACAAAATATGGAGATTACAATAAAAGCATGCAATTAGTACTTACGTTGGCTTATGAATCTCCTACACAATGCTAACAACATTAATATTTTGCATCCACACATTACAAAATATGAGAATTATAAAAAGCTTTTCATCATACTCCTCTTTTCTTTCGAACGTCTCTTTCTTTTGAAATTCCTCATATTTTGTCTCTTCAACACATTAGTTTTTGTTTCTCATGCTTGAAATTTTACAACAATAAGTTTTTTATAGGTCACACACAAACTCAAACTAGATCAATATAGGAAAATCAAATTCTAAACAAATAGGAAAGCTCACACCAAATCCTAAACAAACAAAATTTTCTAAAGTTTTTTTGTATATGAGCCAACAAGCCAAACAATTTCCACATTGGCTCAAATCTCTCCAAATACGAGTGCATGTGATGACAATCACAAATAAACAAGTCATGACACAAACATAACAACGAATGAAAATGACCATGAATATCATGACCATCAACATCACAAGTATCAATCTATACAAACAAAATATTCAATCTTTAAACTTATACCTGGCCGTTGATATTATGCCGCAATCACTGTCAAATATCCCTTGGGCGATTCCCTAGGGCTCCACCAAACAATCCACATGTGCTACCGTGCCAAGTATCGAACCATGCGCTCAACCATGGTAGGAACACATCAGAACCTCCATCATGCTAAGAATGCACCACACAGTCCATCATGCCAGGATCATATCATAAGCTCTAATAGCATTTGTTGGGAAAAAAAAGTTCTCCAATCACCATTATGTGCAACAGAACAGAAAACATGATCTAGCAAGTACACATAAATTTAATGTGGTTTGATTCTTAATTAGCTTATATCTACGGATGAGAGAAATTCATTCAAACAAAATATAGAGATTACAGTAGAAGTATGTCCTTAGTGTTCACGCTGGCCTATGAATCCTCTACACAGCACTAATAATCTCAATATTTTGTCCCCACACAATTACAAAATATGATAATCATAAAAGGCTTTCTGTCTTACTCCTATTTTCTTTTGGACCTTTTTATCTTTTGAAAATTATCACCTTTTGTCTCTTCAATACATTGATTTTTATCTCATACTCAAAACTCTATCACAATAAGCTTTTTATAAGTCATACACAAACTCAAATCACATTAGAATAGGAAAACCAAATTCTAAATAAGTAGGAAAATTAACACTAAATCCTAAACAAACTAAAAGTTAATGCATTTCAAATTAATCCTCAACAAACTAAGAGCTAATTTATAAAACTTCTTGAATTTGAGTCAACAAATCCAACAAGTTAGTTGCATTATTGTAGTTTTTGGGCGCGCGCTCTCTCTATCTCCATCTTTGGTCTATTTTCTGATTTTCTAATTTTGAAGCGCTCATTTTATTTTGGGTAATCGAAGATTCGAAGCGCACATCTTCTATGCAAAGAGATGCTCATTGAGCTGGGCTCAGTCAGCCCGCCGGACGTTGTTAAACAAACCTGCGGCGTATGATTTGTTTTCTTTCAAATCCTGCACGGCCTGCTTGCACAAGACGGGCACAGCTCAACCTAACCCAAATATCGAAAGCCTGAATTTTCAAACTAAAAGAATCAGTTATAATTTTGTCTCAGCCGATATTATTTGAAATATAATATTTTACTTTAATAATTACTTAAACTATATTAGCCTAATTTGGGAACAGCTTTTGTTATTAGTATTAGAGTTTTAGATAATTTATTTAACAAATGAGATGAAAACGTTAAAGCTAAAAGTTAAAATTTACCGTTTGATAGCTTTTTCAAAACTCTAATATTAATTGTTGACGCTAATGTCAAATGAGGTATTTTTACAAAATAAACGTTCTTTTATGAAGTTTTTCCTTAGCCAGCTTAAAAAAAGAAAAAAAAATCATAAAAATACTTATTTTTGGGGTAAAAATGTTTTAAAGTGGTTTTCAATCTTATTAAAGTATAATGTTTTAATTGATGTATAAGTTAAGGAAATTGAACTCGATCATGATTGTTGGGAGTAAAAGAAAAAAAGATAGTCTTGCATTATCCATCAACTATAGCATTTTGAATAGTTTAAATTAGATTTAATAAGTATCAGACATTGTGAAAAATGTATGGAGTGAGTAGGTTTGGTTTATAAAGACGAGAGACATGGAAGTTTAATTCCCACTATACAAAACAAAAAAAGAAGAAGGAATTAAACTGCTTTCAGTAGAAAAATAAAAGGTGTAGTTATAATTCTATTAGTACTGTTATTATATTGTCCAATTCTAGCTATATCCTTCACTACAAAGAAATACCAGAGGGTGAATATCTAGTATATATGTAGATGCTTACGTACCAGATGTCATATACCCTTTTGGCTGGATACCTTTATACTATATACCTTGTTTCTCCAATGAATAAGCTCGCTAGCTTTATTCCAAAACATAATACGATACAAAGTACTAACTCCTCCTTATCTAATTTCTTGCACAGAATCTCGTGAATCCTAGACTTAGACTTCCATATTCTTCTGCTTTTCTTAAAAACAGAACAAGTACTGAAATTGAAAGTTGCCGCTTTGCTTCCTCACGCACGCTACAGCTAGCCGATCCATGCCAATATTCTTTCCTTCCACCATGCTAAATTCTTCAACTCGTATCCAATATAACCTTCCTTCTCCTAAGCTTCATGTTCATCACAACTAGGCCTCTTCCTCCTCTCGCCGGAGAAGATGTCGACCCCCGCCCGCTTACCCATCTACTACAGCAATGACGAGACCAAAGCAGTCAACCGCCAGCACACGCGCACCGGCTACTACGCCCACCGCGTCAAGGAGAGCCTCACCACCCGCGTATCCAAAGTAGTCTGCTCCATCTTCCTGTCTCTTCTGTTCCTCTTCGGCCTCATCGCCTTCATCTTCTGGCTCAGCCTCCGCCCCCACCGTCCCCGCTTCCACATCCACGACTTCTCCGTCCAAGGACTCGCCCAACCTGCCGGCTTCGAGAACGCCCAGATCACATTCAACGTCACCGACCGCAATCCCAACCAGAAAATTATCATTTTCTACAAGTCCGTTAATGCCACCGTTTATTACAAGGACCAGCAGATAGGGACGACGCCCTTGGCCGACCAGTTCAACCAGGAGCCGAAAACGACCAAGGTTTTCACTGAAACGCTAAGCGGGGCGACTTTGACGGTGAACAGCGCGCGGTGGTCGGAGTTCCTGAACGACCGGCAGAGGGGTTCGGTGCCTTTCCGGCTGGAAATATCATCGACGATCCGATTCAAGGTGTTCCAGTGGGAGAGCAAGCACCATAAGATGTATGCCAACTGTGACGTTCCGGTTGGCCCCGACGGGACGATTCTGGCGGGCTTTCGAGAGAAGCGGTGTCCTGTTTATTTCTCCTGAGATGAGTGGATTTGTAAATTTCATTCTTTGGGTTATAATTTTATTGTTTGGATGTGTTTGGGTAAGTGTAATTATTTCATTTTCTTTTTCCATTTGTATGCTCTTCGATTATTTTGTGTCGATAAATTGACTCTACTATAACACAATGTAATTTCAAACCCGATTCCTCTGCCCCTTCGTGTCCCCTAGCTTGGCTTTTTACCACATGTTCAACTTAATAGAAATAAAAGATGGCAGTGTAGACAGAGATAGAGAGAAACGGACTCGCTTATTAATCCTTTTCCACCTGCCATACTCATTTCCCAAATTGGTTCTGACCCTCGACAAATCCAGTCGCGGCGGGATCAATCAGCACAATAGAGCCTTCCATGATCCTCCATTCATTGATCTACAGATTCCTGATCAACTACTTCGGCCCTTTATACAAGTGAAGCCACCTGAGTTCTCCTTCAGTGCTTCAGAGATACAGGCAACTGGACGGGGTCGGTGGTGCCTCTGTTGGAACTAGTTCTGGAGAACCAGTACTAGAAATGGCCCACAATGGGGGCGAACTTGATGGTGGATGCAGGCAATGGAGTGCTGTGTCTCCGTTAGGTTAACAGGAATAAAGGCTAGTCCGTTCCGTTGTCCATCTCTCTCCGTCTCCATCTACATTGCCGTCTTTTATTCCTGTTAAGTTGAACATGTGGTAAAAAAACAGGTTAGGGGACATGAAAGGGACAGGGACAGAGGAATCGGGTTCTGTAATTTCAATCCCCTTCACGTAAACTTATAATATGCAACGGTGATTTAACCGTTGGCTTTAGAATTACAATTATTTGTTTAATTAAGATTTATCTAAATGCTATTTTATTTTATTTTTTGGCCAAATGACGATGAACTTTATTTTTATTTTATTTTGGATATATTCTTACATAAGGTATTGCCCAAGTCAGATTATTACTCAGTCTATTTTGTAAGATTGGGGATAAAATAATACTCCCGGCTTACACAAAGCATCCCTACTTTGAACATATTTAGGATCTTGCCATTAGCTTCCTACCTCTCCTCTTTTATCCTCATTCTTTGCTGATTCTCGCCTCGCTCTTTCTATTTAATTTCCTTGCTCTATTGTTTTAGTCGGCGCCGACCCCAAAGGGTGACAATCCCGATCGATAGCTGAAGGGTCTTTTATCCTGCTACAGCCTCTATGTTCTAGATTAGCTGGAACAACGACAATGACGGAGATCCTCATCTGAATTTGCCTCACCATTCTTTGGGTCTAAGCCTTACTTGCATTTGTCCCGTGTTGCATGGTCGATCTCCAATGACAACATCCGATTGAAAGGATGACACGACCGCCTGTGCCCCTGCCCAGGAAGCCTTGTGAAAGTTGGTCTCACGGTGGATTGCAATTGGCTAGTTGTGTATGTGTGCGGATTAAATCCCATGATACTAGTTGATTAACCTAGAATATGCAATATGCATGCTCTTATGCTTTGACTTGGTTTATTAAAATCATAAAACATTAAAACATTAACTTGGCCGAGTAATTTCTACACAAAAATAAGTACAAATAGCCAAAGCATACAAAAATCAACGTTTATATGAGTTTACTACACATAACAACTCGTGAGAACATTCATACATAAAGTAGACTAATGCCCTCACCCAAGAGCAATCCTAAAGTCAAGGACTCCTCATAACATAGACTATGGAGGCAAACTAAAGTATTGTATAAATACAAGACTCTACTGAGATCTCTTTAACCTAACTCCCACCTTGGATACACGTCCTAGTGGCGAGTCTCAAAAGTCCTTTGCCAAGTCCTACTAGGCTCTGCAGCCAAAGGAAGATACTAGTTAGTAGTGTTACCTGACCAACAAGCCATCTAAGTACTTATGTAGACTAGAATCACAAGGATTCACAACTACTATACCTGTACACACAAAAGAGTATTACCGAGATAATCCTCAACGATTACTTGGTCCAGCAACTTCAGGCTCTGCATAACAAAACCAGGGAGTAAGAATTTGACAATTCTCAGTAAGGGATCTTCAATGTACCTGCAAGAAAATACTAGGACTCTTGCTGCGAGCTCACACAGCATGAAGGTTCTATTATATGCACATATAACTAGGCCAAAAGACCTCTCATCAAGTAGTCTTCCTCACGGAGCATCATTCCGTGCCTAGTGAGTTTTGATCACTAACCCGCTCCTAGCAAGCTGAAGCTTACTAGTGCAATCATGTAGCCTTCCCATAGCTGTTATGCAGGGGAATTGTGGTGGGACTTGTAGACTAGGCCGCAGGGCCACTTTGATGTAGACTAGATGAACAAGGTTTCACCTTGTGACCTCGTGGCTACGGCACGGCTAGGCCGACAAGGGTTCTAAACCTCTCACTTGAGCTAGTGGTAGCTAATTATGTTAATTTGCAACATAGTTTTCTTAAAAACTTGCCTTCACTTTGAGTTAATATAAATATAAAACTGGGACATTTTAAGTGTTTTAAAAACATTGAGGTGATAGTACTCCCTCTTAGCTTCGCATGGAATCTTGAATCACCTCAATTGGACACCCGAGCGAAAAGTTATGCTGAAAGCAAAATCGGGTGTCAAATGCTGTCTTGGCGACGTTCTGAGACAGTTTTTTTGATTGGCGACGCGTCGCTGGTTTTTGACCTGTAAATGGCGACGCGTCGCCAATCTGCAGAAATGCAGAAATTTGCGCATTTTGCTGCTATGAACTTTGGACGATTCCTACACATACCAAACATGCATGGAATGCCTCCAAATTTCATACACACATAGTAAATGTTGCATAGAACATAACCAACTATCAAAAGCTAAGCTTTGATGTCTAGAAACATCAATCCAATCCTTCAAAATCCTTTAGTCCACCACAATTCAACCAAAACGTTTGCCTAATGCCATAGCCTAAACTACTCGAATTCTTCAAGCAAACTCAAGCTAATGGCATTCAATGAACTTAAAAACATATCTCCCTTACCTCAACTCCAAGTAACAAGCAAGAATCAATCCCCTTTCCGTTCAACCAAGCTCACCAAAGTTCTACACAAGTTCCAATAAAAAACAATGGCACCAAACATCAAAACTTCACTCTCTAACCAAAACCTAAGCTTCAAACTAACTAACAAACATGAATTCAATCAAGAACACATTCCTTACCTCGTTCAAAAATAGAGGAAGTAGGAAAATGCTCTTCCAAGCCTCAAAAACATGGTTTCAAGCTTGAAAATGCACTCCTCTAAGCTTATATACTTTGAATTACTTCTCTTGCCACCAAAAACTCTTGATTCCAAACTTAAATTGAGAGCAAAATGAGGGTGATAAGGCTGGAAACGGGATTATGGCAGCTATAGTCCACTTTCCCCTTCTTAAACCCTCACTTAACCCAAAAAACCTCAAAGTATTAAGCTTGTTACAATTAAGCCCTCCATCTTTGTAACTTAGTAATTCTTGATTAAATTCTTGTCTATTTTTCAAGTTTGAGTTAAGGTTGAAAGTTAAGTTCTAAAAATTCATTTTAAAACACTCGTGACTCGTCCCGGCTATTTAGGATGCAAAATTACCATTTTGCCCCTGAACTTCGTTCAGTGCTTTATTCTTCTTGAAACTTAGTGAACTTTGCTAAACTTCTCTATTCTTGCCATGTAAACTTGAATTAAGCTTAGAACCTTAATTTAAAACACTTTACCTTCCTGAATTGCACCTCCCACTAGAAGGGCCATAACAAAGGATCCCAACTAGAGCCACCCAAATTGGCAGCAGATGAGGAAGAGCGCCTCTGGCCTCTGGTCAGAGTGGACGAGACATCGTCGTCTGAGTTGTTTCTGTGTGCTACAAGTTGTTGAGGAACTACACCCCTACAGATAAAGGCCCTGCCACTACAAAGAAGATGTACCTAACGGAGCTTCACCCATAGTACCCACAGAAGAGGCACTTGCTGCTAAAGAACAAGTTGCTGAAGAATCCGAGCCAACAACTGTAGCCAAATCGCTAAAATAAGCTTCTTCTACATTTCTTTTTGTGGTCGTATTATTTTGCTTCATCATTGCTTGATTTTTCCTAAATATGAGTTGACACCTCGTATAAAAAAAATTGGCATCCCTTTTATTGTTTTTCTTGGTAATCAGAAAAAACCTCTTTTTGCAAGCATTAATGTTGTTTTTCTCAGTAAAATGTGCCGTTTTATTCATATAAATGTTCTGTTCCATATATGCTTTCACTTTATAAGAATTGTTGTTTTGTAAACAATTTTGTTCCTTTTAATAGAAAGTATTATTCAATTTATACATGTATGTTGTTCTATAATATATTGTTCACTTCATAGAAAATCATGTTCTGTAAATAATCTCTTTCTTTAAAAAATAAGTAGTGTTCCATTCATATAAATATGATATTCTGTAAGATGGTGTTCATTTGTTATTTGTAAGTTTTGCTGTTTTTTCCAGTATGAAGTGTCGTTCCATTTACGCCAATGTATTATTCTATAAAATTATGTTCATTACGTAAGATGTGTTGTTCTAATCACACGAATGTGTTGTTGCATTCGTATAAATATGTTGTTTGATAAAATACAAGAGTATGGTGTATGTTGGTGTACCAGGTGCAAATTATAGCTACTCAATGGTGGGTAAATTGCATCTGCTATCCCCAACCTTTAATTGTTGTCTTTTTTTTTTAACCCTAACTTTCACTTTGCTCGTAGTGTATCCATAACCTTATTGTGGGAAAAAATGTTTCATTTTGATCCATTTTTGGACAGAAATCATTATCTCGAAAGGAAAATGTCACATCAACGGATTATTGTGGGAAAAAATGTTTGTTTTAATCCCGCTAAAAATCTCCTTTACCAAAAAAGCCTTAAAACTTTTAAATCTAACAAAAAATTAGGCCAACCTCTCCTACCTCTCCTCCCTCTCCGATGGCCCTATCTCCGGCCTCCCTTTTTGCCCTGTCCTCCCATCTCCGGCCAGCTCTCTTCTTCGTTCGCCTCCCTTACCCACTGCCACTCACCATCCTTGCCATCGCTCACCCATCTCCGCTTCCTGTCCCCCATCCTTACTTGTGATTTGGTCCGATTTTGTCCTATTCCATCGATTCCGTTGTGCTTCATGGTTCCTCTCCCTCGCTAAATTCCATAAATTATGTCGCGATTCATCCAAGTCCGTCCAATTTGCAAGAGGGAAGTGAGAGAGAAGAACCCGATTCGGCTTCCTCTTTATTTGGCTTCCTCTCGATTCGGTGTTAGTGGGTGAGGGTGATTCAATGGTGAGTAGATGACGATGATTTGATGACAAGTGCACAAGGATCAAGAGTTGCAATTGAAGACCGAGCTCGATTCTGTTGCAAGAGGGAGGCTCGATTTAGGAAAAGGAAGCCAGCTAACCAAACTCACCGTGGAGAAGAGGCCAAAAAGGGATGAGAGGTAGGAGGGGGTTCGCCGGAGAGGGACGCTGCTGAGATGGGGCTGCCGAAGAGGGAGGAGAGAGTTGGCTGGAGAAAGTTTTAAGGTTTTTTGTTAGATTTAAAAGCTTTAAGACTTTTTTGGCAAAAAGAATTTCTATAAAGGTTAAAACAAACATTTTTCCCTACAGTACTAACGTAGTTTTTTTGCCATCCAAGATAACGATTTCCCTCTAAAAAGATGCCAAAATGAAACGTTTTATTGATGTTATGGATACGCTACTAGTAAAGTGAAGGTTAGGGTTAGAAATGAGACAACAATTACAGGTTAAGGGTACTAGGTGTAATTTACCCGCTTAATGGTATATAGTGATGGCTTGTTATTATTATTTTTTTTTCGGATAGAGTCTCAAGCATTATGGCATTTTTCTACCAGCTGGATTAAAAACCAAATACCAAGGAATACAGAGCATTATAGTTTATTTAGTCTTTAGCTAATTACGTAATCTATGACAAACTTTAGGTTTGAAGAACGAGAAATTAATAATCTTACTCTAAAGTGTCGCAAGGACATCATGGAAAAAAAACAACAGAATATAACAAATATAATAATAGCAGAAAATAAGAGAACTCGTTAATAACCAAATTTTTGACCTAATGGTTAAGAGTTGTTGTTGTCGCTAGGTTCAATCCCAATTCATACTATAACCTCCGTCTCATGTATCTGAAAAAAAGGATGTAATTATGAAAAGTGGCAAAGTTTAAGAAGCCCATTTTAATTGAACTAGACATGGAACATTACACTAGAAAAATTTTCTGAAAAAATAAAAAAAAACCATGCGGAGAATTTGTCAATCGTAACTTATGTAGGTGAAATTAAAAGCTAATGAATTTGCAAAGGCACAGCCACCAATCTGTGTTTTCTCCCTTAGTTTCTCTTCTGTATAGGCCACTCCATGCATATAAATCTGTTTCCAAAACATGAAATTAACCTGAAACAAAAGAAATGGACTAGTTAAGGTCCTTAAGGATCGAAGGATCTCACCATCTCCAAGGAAAGCATATTCTTCCATCCCGCAAAGTTATGTCGTCCAATTATAACTTGGGTTTATTCTCACTCAAAGTATACTATTTCTTCCCCCACCCTCCCCAGGGAAATGAAGCCCATTTTCATTTCTCATATCCATTTCCAGTCACCCCCAATAACCTCAAAGAGCTAGCTCTCATTAATTAATTTCCTCGAGCAACTAAACTCATAATGTGCGACACTGGTCGCTTCTCCATCTTCCTTCTCCAAGTTGTTGGGCTCCTGGGCTTACTCGCCTTGTGCCTGTTCCTAGCTTTGCGTCCCAGAAGCCCCAACCTTGCAATAATAGATTTCTCCGTCCCTCCGTTAAATCACAGTGATGATTCCGGCGGTGGCAAAGTCAGCTACGAACTACAATTTAAGAACCCAAACACAGATTCCCGAATCGACTACGGCCCAGTCATGGTCGGCTTTTTCTACGGTGAAAACGAACTAATCGGGACAAGAAACAAGTCTGGTTTCCGCCAGAAGAAGAGCAGCATGCAATCGTATGATGATTATGTGGATGTAAGTGGTGGTGGCTGGAGAAATGTTCGCAACGCGATGCGCAGGGGGAAGGCTGAAGTAAAGGTTGATGTGCAGACCAGGGTGAAGTACAAGACATGGGGCATCGAGAGCAAGCACCATCCAATTCACGTGAGCGGCAAGATACCTATTGATGGGAATGGCAAGATTTCTAGTAAGAAGAAGGAGATCAAGCTCAAGCATGTTCCCAGCAAATAGAGCGTAAGAACAAGTTGGATCCTTTAACTCGATCGCCTCATGTCTTTTTGTTTTGAACTAGTTATGTTATCCGTGCAATACATGGGTCTTTTTTTTTTTTATCGTAAGCTTTTGTGTTATATATTATTTGTTTAAAATCATTTTTTATTACTTATAATACTTTTATTTTATTTGATATGGGTGTTGAATGAAAGTGTTTGCATAAGAAAGAAATTGGGGATGTAATGGCATAAGGTTAAGGAAGAGAATGGAGTGCATGGTGATAAAAAAAGTAAAATATATTAAAACGGAACCTTTATAATAATAATAATAATAATAATAATAATAATAATAAACATATTTATCCTTATAATGATGTTGAGCAATAAAACAAATAATAATAATAATAATAATAATAATAATAATAATAAACATATTTATCCTTATAATGATGTTGAGCAATAAAACAAAAAAATATAAGGGTGAAAAAGAGAGACAGATACATGCCTATAAGAGACCACTATTTGAGATATTGTTTCCATGGAATTGAGACAACAAGTCATTTCATTGTTGTTGAAATCTTTTTTGTCTATTTCATTGTACATATAGTTACTATTGGTTGAATATCTCTTCCTAGCAAAATTTGCTTAATTGAGAAACCATGTGCTCAATGAAGGTAGAGTGGAATTTGTGGGGAAGATTTTTCGTTGTTATACTTATTCGTACATAAAATCTCTTATTTTCTTATAGGCTAGTTATAATAGAAAATGAGTAGTAATTTTCAAGTAGGAAAGTAACATTTATAGAATATAATATGAAAAAGTTTAATCATATGACTAAATAATAATTTTGGTCATTTTAAAAACATTAATATATATGGAGTACATAGTTTGAATGTAAGCTTCTACTATAGTAACTGCATGACTCATGCCAACAATATTAATTTGCATCAATATATGAAGTTAGATCCCTAAATTATAAAAGCAAAAGAAGAATGAGACATTAAACATTTTAATATATTACTTAAGCTGAAAAATCTGAATCCCGTTTCAATAAAAAATATAAAGAGCTAGGAAATCAAGTTATATAAAAAGAAACAAATGATAATCTAGTTTGGAATCTTTGAAATATAAAGTGAATATATAGTCACAATAATATAGAGAGCTCAGAAAATGAATTTATGCAATTATGATTCAATTGAATACTCTCTCTGTCTCGGGTTTTCTGCTCCATTTGTGTTTGACACAGAGTTTATGAAATGATGAAAATACATGTCTTTGGACAATTATACCTTGATCCTTCATTTTCCTTCCCCGCCTGCCGGCTGCCACCACTCATTCGGCTGCCTCTATCCTCATACCATGTTGTCCGCCGCGCTTCATTTCCTCCTTCCTTGGACTCAAACTTGTCATCCCCTCGCAGGCCAAGTCATTCGCAACTAACCTCTCATCGTCCTTTCGTCCGATCTCAAGCCATTCTTCACGTCTAATCTCTCATCACCACCTTTTCGTCGGATCTCTTACCGTCCTTCACATCTAATCTCTCATTTTCTCGGCCTCATCGCCCCGTAGTCCTTCACTTCCGATCTCCCATCATCTCCTTGATTCATCGATCTGTCTGTCGCTTATGATCTCGTTGTCTTTCGCTTCTAATCTTACCACCCCGTTGCTCACCACTAGCCGCACCAATCTCCTCGCCTTGATCTTCTTGCCCAAATCTTCTTGCCCAATCGCCTGCCGCCCACAACCCTGACCTCTTCACCCTATTGCCAGCCACCTAGACCTCTTTGCCTTGTAGTCCACCACCCTAATTGTCATCACGACCTTGTTTGGTGGTGGCCAGGAAGGGATCAGAAAAGTTGAACAAGAACAGAACAAATGAGAGTAAAGTAGATGGGGATGGGCATAATTGTAAAATTGTCTAGTAAAACTTACTAAAAAAGAAAATAATGCAAAGAATTTGGGACGATAAAAAATGGTAAATAAAGCAAAAAACCTGGGACAGAAGGAGTACTAATTAAGAAAAAAATTGAAAAATTAAGGATAATAATAGTATCAATGATTTAATTAAGATCTCATTAAGAAAAATGAAATTTATTGATTATTCTTCAACTTGATTTGTAGCTAATTTTTAAAGCCTTTAATTCTTCTATTCCTAAGGCATTTATTTGTTGAATTTATTGTTTTGTGTGTGTAACATGACTACAATCCAAAGCCTTAAATGGATACAAAAGTTCAGATCTAAAACATAAAGAACTAAAAATATTGAACGCAAAAGATTGTTGGCTATGTATTAGCATATATGAAGAGAAAAAAAAATTAGTACTCAAGCGTTACAATGATCATATTAAGATACTTTACACCAAAACTTTTAAAAATGACGTATTAGTTCCCGAATAAATATCAAGAGAGATGCTGTCAATAAATTTATAGTATTCAAAGGTAGTTAAATGACATTCTAATTAGATAAAAGAAGATCTAAAATTGAAAACTTGAGACATTAGAGGTCTAAAGTGGTGACATAATTGTTTTTAGATCCAGCATCATAGTTAAGTTAAAAACAAGTCCACCTAGATCATAAAATGTTTGACAATTTAAAACAGTCTGTAATTTAATACACATTGACTCTTGTCTAAATTATAACGAAACAATTATGGCGACGTCAACATGAATAAAACATACATGCCCAAAGATAAGATCTTGTAAATTAGAAACAATTAATATGATGAATTGATTCGCATTAAGATAATCAAAAGAACAAATTATGTTTAAATAACACATTTACAATGAAAGTTACAAATTAATAATAGAAGTTATTGTTGGTCAATGGTGAGTTAAATGCATCCATGGCCCCCAGCTTTTAAATGTTATTCCACTTTCATCCCTAACCTCTACTTTGTTCCACTCTCATCCTTAACCCGATTAAAATGTTCCATTTTTACTCCTCTTTGGGCAGAAAACATTATTGTGGACAAAAATTGTAGGAAAAATCCCAGTTTTGACCCTTGAAAACTTGTTATCTACCCCAAAAACTTCTCATTTGTCAATTTGACTTCCTTTCCCGTTTCCTCCATAAACTTGCTTAGCTTTACACGTACTCCTACTTCGCCCGCATTGGATCCACCGCCAGTGCTCCTTCCTCAGTTGAGTTCGATCCGTTGCTGGACCTGGTTTTTTCGGTCGACAATCTCTACCATTTTGACCTCAGATCTGAATTTAGAAATCGATCATTTTGCTGCCTGGTGGCTCCTTGATGATGAGCCAGTGCGCGTAGCAGAGCCATCTCAGTCGAAGGTCGATGGCCGAAGTTGGAACCGGAGTTCAACGGCAAGTAAGCAGAGGCCCCTAATTGGTTAAGGCGGCAGTGGATGAAAGCAAATTTGGAGGTAATGGTGGTCGAGCCTTGTAGAGTGATTCGAAGGCACAAGGGTGGGGCCGAGAGAATGGCATCAGAGGAGGGCAGGGGGGAGAGCAGAGGTCAGGGCCGGGAGAACAACAGTAGAGACGGGTAAAGGAAAGGGCAGATGACGGGGCGAGAGAGCGGCAGCAGCGGGGAGGGCAAAGGGTGGGGTCGAGAGAATGGTGGTAGAGGAGGGAGAGGAAAGGGCTGAGAGATCGGGGGCAGATGAGGGAAAAGTCGAGGCCTGGGAGAATGGCAGCAAAAGAGAACAGAGGGGAGGGTAGAGGGCGAGGCCTAGAGAACGGTGGCAGAGGAGGGCAGAGGGGAGGGCAGATGTCGGGGCTAGGAGAATGACGGTAGAAGTGGGCAGAGGCCAGGGCCTAGAGAACGGCGCAGAGGAGGGCAGAGGGGAAGGCAGAAGTCGGGGTCGGGAGAATGGCGGTAGGGGAGCACTCAAGGGAGGGCAGAGGCTGGGGCCGAGAGAACGGCAGCAAAGTAATGCTGAGGGGAGGGCCGAACGGAGGTTTTGGTTATACTTGAGGTGAAGCTCGGTGAGTTTAAGGAGGAAAGAGAGTCAAATTGATAAATGAGAAAATTTAAGGGTTTTGGGGGGAGATAGCAAGTTTTCAAGGATCAAAATTGATATTTTTCCGATAGTTTCCACCCACCATAATGTTTTCTATCTAAAGTGGCAAAAATAGAACCTCTTTATTGGGTTAGGGATGAAAGTAAAATAAAGTCAACGTTAAGGATGAAAGTGGAACAACATTTAAAGGTTTGAGACTATGGTCCACGGATGCATTTAACCTATCAACTGGCGTTACAATAGTTATAAAAAAGATAAAAACTAAGATGCAATGACTCGAATGTGTAAAATGTAGAAAATTGACAAATCTTTATCAAAATAAATGGAGTCAAACTAAAAATTATTACTTTAACATTGAAGTTTTAAAATATTAATATATGAGGACCAAACTTGTGAAGAAAAAAAAAAAAAAACTCACATTAATAGGGGGAGAAGTGACTAGAAATAATCAGTGAATTTTTCCTCTCTCTCTCTCTCTCTCTCTCTCTCTCTCTCTCTCTATATATATATATATATATATATATATATATATATATGACTAATTTGCTTTTGGAAAAAATAATGAATAAACCACTAAAGTTTTGGCACAGGTTTGAATAGGCCATTAATATTTTTTTTTCTTTGCTAGGTAAACCACTAATGTTATTTAAATGACTTAGTTCATCTACTCAATTTTTGAAATATTACAAAAGTTTGCCATTATCTTTTTGAAATTGGAAAAATAGATCCACTTAGTTTAAAACAATCCAAATAGGCTACCTTCCCTAAGTACACAATTTTGTAGCCACCTTCTCCAATTACTTTCTTCGAACACAATACGTTTCAGAATATCCTTAGTTTGTGACTAACTAAGGATTCTTCTGCTATCAACAGCTTAGGGTTTTCATTTTTATTTTTGGCCAACTTATCTTTGCTCTAGAAATGAGGTTGGTTTGGTGAAGTGACCAGTTGATTGTTAGTGGGAAAATGAGTGGTGCCAACTCGGTCCAAAGCCGAGAAAATGGAAGCCTTTTAAATGTGCAGGGACAGTAGGCAATTCATCAAGCAAGCAATTGATTCCAGGTACTCTCTTGCAATTGTTCATATTTCTTACATCGAGCCCTTCAAGTGCATCAGCATCGCTCTTCGTTGATTCGCCAAGGCTTAAGTTATGATGGAGTCCTTTTTGTTGCCCTTTATCACGGAGGCTGAGCTCAACAAGTCACCTTTATTCCTTCTATCTTTCCTTGTCTCCCTTGCAGTTAGATGCTTAAGTTTCTAACTCACCATTGCAAGGTGAGAACCAAGGATGAAAGAAAAGACACTTTTGAGTTTATAACTCACAAGCCAAGGATTTTTTTTATCTAATAGAAGGAGGAGGTGATACTAAACAAAGACTTTTGAATGAATGAAGAAGGTGGTTGAAATGTTAGATCCACAAACATCAAAGGTGCTAAGAGGATAAGGAGAAAACACAGAGACTAAATTTGGAATCTTATACTAAGATTTTGTTATACTTAATGAAAAAAGTTACGAGAGTAGCAAATTTGACTCAACTCAGAAACATTAGTGGTTTATTTGACCCAAAAAAATATTATTGAATGAATCAGGGCAACACAGAAGTATTAGTAGTTTATTTGTTATTTTTGCCTTTGCTTTTAATAAATTTGGGTATTGTGATGATCAAAGCATACCATAACTTGTTTTTTTTCCTGATATCCATAAGCATGTTTATAAGTATATAAAGGAACATGTATTAATAATTTATATAAGGGAAATGAAATGACAGCCTTTTCGAGACCTGAAGAACAAATAAAGTTGTTACTACTATATGAACCCCAGCCCTAGGTTCAAATCCGTGTTGTCTCTGCTAGACCTTTGTGATAATGTTGCTGACCACATGGGGTCTATATAGTTGCACCATATTTGCTAAACATCATGAATTTATCACGTCTTCTAGGTCCTTGAATACTAGTCCGAATGATCTATACTATTTATTCATTTATTTTGTTCTCTTATAAGAATTATGGATCGATGTTGTGTCATAGGTATATTAGTTATCTTTTTACAATATTGTACCCAATAATTCCAATATTAAGTATGGAAAATTATCAAAACTTGCCAAAATTATGGTTAAACCTACACTTTCCCCCTC
Source organism: Aquilaria sinensis (assembly GCA_005392925.1). Classification (NCBI taxonomy): domain Eukaryota; kingdom Viridiplantae; phylum Streptophyta; class Magnoliopsida; order Malvales; family Thymelaeaceae; genus Aquilaria; species Aquilaria sinensis. The sequence continues at coordinate 157,627 of SMDT01003169.1, read as the reverse complement.
ATATTTGAGGGAATACATAATATCCCTCTCAAGTACTTTGAAACCCACACTTGCACACCTTTCTATTCATTTTGACATTTGAAATAAATTAACTAGGAATATGTACTACAATAAAAACACTAGTGAAAAAAAAAAAGTCTAGCCAAACACAATCCCGAATTTGGTGTTTTCTCAATGTTAAAAAATATAATCATATTCAGTAAATCATAAAACATATTTAGTTCTTCATGTATGATAAATCATCATATTCAGTTCTTAAAAAATAGGAGCGTTCAAATGTAAATTTTGGGTATAGTTCAGGGGTAAGTTGTACAATTTAGCCCTTTGTTAAGCATACATCCTCAATGGGTAAATTGCATGGGCTATCTCTAGCTTTTAATTATCATCTTCTTTTGGTCCCCACCTATTAACCATTCTATTTTGGTTTTAAACATATTTAAAATATTTATTTTCGGTTTATTAGATGTAATCCATTAACTTAGGGTAATTATTTAATATTAACTTTTGAAATCATAATTTAAGCTATATGATAACTATATTTAAATTATGCAATAATTTTTTTATAGTTAATGAATAATTTAAATTATTACTTTTTCCTTTTTAATTGGAATAAATTTGATTAATAGAGAGAGAGAAAATAGATAATTCAAATATTTCATTAATAATAAAATTATTTTGCATAGTTTAAATTTACAAAAGCACTAAATTTACAAAAGGACAATTACTAGGTGATTCAAATAAGATTTCAAAAATTGGTGTAAAACATCACTCTGTTTTAATATATGGGTGACCAAGACAATACATTTTTATAAGCTTAGTATGAAAATAGTATATTTTTAATAGACTTAGAACTATAATATAGCATTCAATAGGTTAGAAATTAAAATATAATAATAGTTTAAAACTTATAAAAATTTATGAAATTTACCCCATTATTGCGTTGGCATAGGAAATACGAAAATAAATTGCATCATGATACTGCTAGGGGTTTTTTTAACTAAAATTTCTATAGTTTTTCCCTTCAACTTTAACAGCTTCTCTATTTTGTAGAATCTTGCATTTATCTTCTTAATTAATTGCTCTCTCATCACCTTGCAAAATGCAGATCAAGCATCTCTACTTTAATTAATGTAGTATAATATCTACTATAATTTTCACAATAATTATATAAACTCTTCTTATATAAATTATATAAATGTTGTTATTCTCAGTTATTTTTCCCGAATAGTTTTGTAATTGCCATTGTATGTTATATACTATTGTGTGTAGCCATTTAATTATTGTTTGAAATGCAAATCATAATAAGGTGACTATAAATTCATGATATCATTCCATTAGCCCAAATGCACATTATACACTTTAGTCATTGCACTACTAAAAAAGCTAGTTTTTCTAATGGACAAATTATCAATGACCTGCACATTGGTAATTTCTAACTTATTAGTCCGGTAGTAAAAAAAATAAAACTTTATCAATGGTCCAACGCATTGGTAAGTCAACTATTTTTAATAATAAACATTATAATTTAAAACAAATATTATCATTCACATATAATAATAATAATAATAATAATAATAATAATAATAATAATAATAATAATAATAATAATAATGTATCATCTATAAGAATATATAATTTACTTATATTTTATATATACATTAAATATATATATGATACATACATACATTAAATAATGTATCATATGTATCATGTTTATATATTTGTATTAGAATAATAATATGTATAGTTTTAAATATAATACTTACTATTATTGTTATTATTAAAAATATAATAATATATATTTAAAATATGTCATATAATAATCATATATGAAATTATATATTTTACAAAGTATAGTTTTCAAAATTTTAGAAAGTAAAGTAATATTTTTGTAAAAATTTTTTTACAAATAATAATTATAATTTAAAATATGCATTATCATACACATAATAATAATAATAATAATAATAATAATAATAATAATAATAATAATAATAATATGTATCATATATAACAATATGTACTTAAAATATATCATATATATGATTTTGAATTTTTTAATGACCAACCGTCTGAAACTATAAAAATTTTCCTTCTCTTCCACTATTATGAAACCATCATCTTTCATCAAAACCTCTTTTTCTTTCTCCCATCTTTCTTATCTTTCTCACAAAATTTTGTTCATCCCTTTCAGAAACTTTTCTTTTTCTTGTTTTTTGTTCTTGTTCTTGTTCTTCTTCCCCTTTCATCTCTCCCATATCATTACCTTCTTCTCTCTCTTCTTCTTATTTCTTACTTCTAACTTCCTTATTATTACCTTCTAATTCTTCTTCTTCTTCCTCCCATATCTTTCTCTCCATCTTTTACTCCATTTTCTTATTTTCTTGCTCCTCCTTTCCTATCTTTTCACCATATTGTTATTATTATTATTGTTGTTGTTGTTCTTTCCCTCTCTTTCTCACTATATTCTTTTTTCTCATCTTCCTTTTCTTCTTCCTCCTCCTTTTTTCTCACCATTTACATTCACTATTAATTACAAAAAAAAAAATTCTGATGGACGGCTATCACAACCCTTCAGAAAATTTGACCGCGTGATACTATTAGAGGCACCTGCTGGCGGTAGCTATTCTTGGCTCCCTTTTTTTTTTATGGTTAACCATAAAAAATTCCGAAGGCAGCTGTAGGAAATTTTTTTTTGATGTGGCTAAACACAACAAACATTTTCTGACTGATTTCCATAAAAAATGTCCATTGAAAATAGCACTTTTCTAGTAGCGGGGAACGAAAGAAGCATATAGGGGTGTTTGAAGATAATTCCTCATTGGCGTTAGTAAAACATTTTGTGCTCACATAAGTCACCAGCTTTGAGTAGATGTTTACTTGTGCGAATGTGATGAAGTTGTTGTAGTTGTGTTGTGTATGTAATTGGAAGAAGAGGTGTTACAAGGATGTGGAAAGAAAGCATTTGCAAAGGTGAATAGTCTTCTATATTGATTATAGGTCAATTTTTTTTTTTTTTGGTGTGGAAGAAGAAGTGAGTTTGGCATAGTGTTCTAGTTTTTTTTTTCTTGGTAGGGACGCTTTTTAGAATGATAGGATGTTATTAATTGTACTTAAATGTTTGTGGGGTGGACTAAATGTTATTATGGGGTAGGGATTTTAAATAGGAAGCATGGGTGAAACCATATGTGGTAAAATGAAGAGTAGTACAATTTTTTTTTATGTGTCTGAACACAATAGTTAACATTTTCTGACTGATTTCCATAAAAAATATCCATTGAAAATAGCACTTTTCTAGTACTGGGGAGCGAAAGAAGCATATAGGGTGTTTGAAGATAATTCCTCGTTGGTGTTAGTAAAACATTTTGTGCGAATGTGATGAAGAAGTTGTTGTAGTTGTGTTGTGTATGTAATTGGAAGAAGAGATGTTACAAGGATGTGGAAAGAAAGCATTTGCAAAGGCGAATAGTCTTCTATATTGATTATAGGTTTTTTTTTTTTGTGTGGAAGAAGAAGTGAGTTTGGCATAGTGTTCTAGTTTTTTTTTTTTTTGGTAGGGACGCTTTTTAGAATGATAGGAAGTTATTAATTGGACTTAAATGTTTTTCGGGTGGACCAAATGTTATTATGGGGTAGGGATTTTAAATAGGAAGCATGGGTGAAATCATATGTGCTAAAATGAAGAGTAGTACAAATAAACGATGAGCAGAACTAGAAAAGTGTAGAATTGCTGTATTAAGTGGAGCGTTCAAGGTCCAAGACCGAACGTTATGTAACTTAGGAAAAAGTATTGCAAAGGAAGCACTCTTTAAAAAAGTGTTAGAAGTAGTTAAAAAATGTAAAATTTAAGTAAAAGCAGCCATTTTTTAGTTTTTATCGGTTTTTAATAGATACTACTATTTTGAGCTGGTGTAGTAGTGAACTGATGCAGGAGTAGCTAATTGAGTGCGTTCCGAGCAGAAGGAAAAAAGAACGGAGGAATGTATATTGATTTGAATGAGGCTGGAGTTGATGGAGTGCCTTATGAGTTGGGAAATCCAAGGAGACAAAAGGCTGCTCATCTACGACTCTATGCCCAACAAAAGCCTTGACTTGCTCATCTTCGGTATCTTCTAGATATACTCCGTACAAGTTTATGTACCCATGGACTTGACTAATATATGTGTTTGATGGATGATCTAAAATGATTCAGATTCTGAAAAACAATCACTATTTGATTGGAAACAATACACAAAAATATGAATTTTCCATCGGCTAAATTTTTAATAGCTTAGCAGGTAGAAATGTTCGATGTAAAGGGCTGTTGGAAAAAGGGAGAGTTAGTTTTCCAACAGCATTTGTGTTGGAAATATATCATTGTTTATTCTAACGCCCTGAGCATTGGAAATTTCTAATGCATAGAATAGTTAGAAAATTAAAAAATTTAACTTTTAACTGGCCTTTGAAAATTTCTAATATGAAGCCGTTGAAAAACATATTATACATATATTTTACACATAATAATAATAACAATTATAAATGTAATACTTATTATTATTATTAAAAAAATAATAATATATATTATAATGTTTTATAATGTAGGCATGTATTATGTATTAAAATGTATGTTTCATATATTAGAATATATGTATTATATATTTTAAATATATGTTATTATATTTAATTATATATTATTATGTATAATACATTATGATACAAACATTGTAATATACAATACATGCATACATTATAAAAAACTATAATATATATTATTATATTTTTAATAATAATAACAATAAGTATTATATTTATAACTATTATTATTATGTGTAAAATATATGTATAATATGTTTCTAACAGCCTTTTTTCCAACTCTTTACATTGGAAATTTCCAACGGCCAACATGTTGTAAATTAAAATTTTGAACTTTCCAACGACTTGACCGTTCAGGCCTTTGGAAATAATGTATATATATTTTCAATGCAAAGGTCATTGGAAAATTGACCCTCCTTTAGCTGTTAGAAATTTGGCTGTTAAAAAATTCATACTTTTAAGTAGTGTTAGGTAGGTGGGTTTGATAAATAAACTGAGTATTTTTTTCTCAATCTCCCATAATAATGTGAGAGTTGTTTAGTTCAATGAGTATTGTAAGAATCTAGATTTTTAGAAATTTAAAACCTTGATAATCCTATGTTTGGTTCAGTTTGGAGAATAATTATTTATTATTCTCACTTTCAATAAATATTACTTTCCAAAAATTTTGAAAATTAAAAAAAAATGCTGCTTAATTATGGGAAAAGGTTTGTTAAATGTAGTCCACAGAAAGCCTCCAACGTTGTCCCCCCACAATAATGTGAGTGTAAGAAAAGCTTTGTTAAATGTAGTCCACAAAAAAATCTCTGATTAAATATGGTTTATTCTATGCACTATCTATTGACATGGGTCAACATGGTGTCTTTATTTGGACCAGACCCTGTGCACCAAGGCGTTTCGGCTCCAAATTTTATATTTAGTAAAAGGATTGCCCAAAAGTTAAAAAAACCAGAGAAAGGGAAAAAGAGAAGAAATAAGTACTTATTTTCTTGGTCGTGGTCAGTTAAAGTCACATGAAATGTTAATGGCTGATGCACACACAGAGGCAAGGCGAGGAGCGCGATAAGATCGAAGCATCATGGGGGACGAGGCGAAATCGGGCAGATCACGAGGCAAAATCGGGGGCGACGAGATGAAATGGGGCCGGCCACAAGGTGAGATCGAGGCAAAATCATGGGCCACTAAATGAATCGATAATTCTTCGAACAAATTGCAGAAATCGGGGCGAGAATGTAGTGAGGCGGCGACCGAGCAAGGGACGAGGAGCAAGGGGCGAGGCCATTGCGAGAAGGTTGGGTCGAGGCCATTGCGAGGAGCGACGACGTGGGAGAGACAACGAGGAGGGACGGTTGCGAGGCAAGGAAGCGACGGAGGGACAGAGGGTTGAGGCGACCGTGCTATGCGGACACATTGGACAATGAACAAACGAGGGAGAAAGATGGTAGAATTGGAAAGAAGAAAAAAGACACTTTTTTTCAATATACGTGCAAACACAAATGATGCACATTTCGCGGGAACGGAGGGAATAATTACAAAAAGGATTGCCCAAAAGTAAAAAAAAAAAAAAAACAAAAGAAAGAGAGAAAGAAAAGGGCAAAAAAAGGAAATAAGTACTCATTGTCTTGGCCATGGTCAATTAAAGTCGTCGTATCAGCTGTTAATGGCTGTCCCACTTCCTTCCCAATTCCCACTAAGTATTGCAAAAGATGTCCTTAGCACACACAATACCAATCACACCGAAAGCATCCTAGGTAAATTTGGATTTGGTTTCTCCGATGGTAGCCAGATTCTCACCAATCCTTCTTCTCTTCATGTTCTTCACCTTCCCCTGCTCCAAATCTCAAGATTACGTCCGCACACGCGACTGCGGAGGCAGAAACTTCACCCAGAACAGCACCTACCACTCAAACGTCCGCACACTCCTCTCCTCCCTCTCCTCCAACGCCACCCGCAACTTCGCCGGATTCTTCAACACAACAGTTGGCCGCGACCCCGACAAGGTCTACGGCCTCTTCCAATGCCGCGGCGACATCTCTGAGGACGACTGCGCCAACTGTGTCCGACAAATCACCGGCTACGCCCTCCAGGATTGTCCCTACACCAAAGATCCCTGCTTCTGGGATGTCAAGTGCTGGCTCAGTTACTCCGATGTCAACATTTTCTCTCTAATGAGAAAAGACCCCTTTGACTTCCCGTAAAGTCTAATAATTCATCTGTGGTTAGCTTCTTAGATTGTTCGATGACCACCATGTTTTTTCCTTTGGTTTTTTGTTTTCCGCAGTAAGCTTACGTCTAACGTGACAGACCAAGATAGGTTTGTCAGGGAGTTGGCGGCGTCGCTGAAGAGCGCGGCGGCGGAAGCGGCGGAGACGACGGCAGTGAAGAAGTACGCGACGCGGCAGATGAACTTCACGGATTTTTTGACGGTGTATACCCTGGCGCAGTGTACCGCGGACATGTCGCACGTGGACTGCAGCGCCTGTCTTCAAGGTGCGATCGCCGATTTGGGAGACTACATGGCGGGGAGGCGCGGCGGAGCGATTCTCTATCCCAGCTGTATCCTGCGCTACGAACTCTATCAGTTTTACGACGCACCTTCGCCGTCCGACTCTCCAGTTGCTGCCAGCCCAGGTCCTTTAATTAAATTCTCTCCATTCTTTTTAACTTTTGAATTCTGAACAAATTTAAATACTAATTATAAAATATTAGTGTCACATACGGAAAAAATTAGGAAAATTATAGATACACAAAAGCTTTTACAAAGTATAGGCATATTACAATATGATGTTGCCGATGTTGGTTGGGTAAAAAAGTAAATATATATATGTATGACATATCAGAATGACTTATTTTTTCCATGTTCTTATTTTACCTAGAACTAATTTTAATTAAAAGTTAATATTATGTAGTTGTAATAATCCATTGAAAATACAATTTTCATAATTTTCCTAAATTTTCATGAATTTTTCTAGTTTAACACATTAAAAAATAAAAATTTATAAAAGTTTAACAATATTATAAAAACAATATTATAAAAATTTACTTTCAAATTGATTATTGCATCTACATAATATTGGCTTTCAAATGAAATTAATTTCAAGTAAAAAAGATGTAAAAGTAAAAATAAGTCAGTTGACTTAAATTAAAATGAATTGACCCTAAACCGTTGAATAACTGTTTAGCATGTTATTTACCTATAAAGAATTTTTTAGAGCTTTACAACCAATTCGTTTTAATTTAAATCAATTTAATTTAAAATAACTTATTTTTATTTTTACATTTTTTTTACCTGAAACTAATTTCATTTGAAAGCTAATATTATGTAGATATAATAATCCATTTGAAAGTAAATTTTTATGATATTATGAATTTTTTAATAAATTTTTCATTTTTAATGCTTAAAACTAGAAAATTCATAAAAAAAAATAATTAGATTATAAAAACTATATTTTCAATGGATCATTATATCTATATAATGTTTTCTTTTAAATAAAATTAGTATCAAGTGAAAAAATATAAGAATAAAAATAAGTCATTTCAAATTAAATTGACATAAGTTAAAATGAATTGGTTGAGGTGTTTACAGTTTTGTCCTAAATATGTTTAATAGAAAGGAACATATAAGCTTTTTAGAGTTGACCAAAAAAATAAAACTTAAATTTGAAACGGAAACGAGGAAAAAAAAAGACAAATAAAAAAATGGCATAAGCTTTTCAAGAATTTGGCTGATACATATACAAGATGAATTATTAGATTCCCGAAAGCTGTACAATTTTTTCCGTAGAATAAGAGAAATAAACAATGACATGGGTTTAAAAAATGAGAAAAGGACAATATAATGTTCTAGGGGACGTGAATTCAGCAAAAATGGGCTAACTTGGGGCGGCGCTTTCTACATTGCCCATCCTGAAATTGTAACAATGCGCACGCATCTCTCACCGTTGGTTGCTGGTGATGTCAACAGAAGTGTAACCGGTTACATGGATTACCGGTTAGGAGATGGAAGGAAAATAAAAAGTTTTAAAATAAAACGTGACGATGACGTGACATGAGAAGAGACAGGAGAGAGAAGAAATGAGAGTTTTACATTGAACAAAAAATTGTAAAAGTTAGGAAGATATTTTGTAAACAGTAGTACATGAATAAAAAAAATTTTATTTAAAAATAAATTTATTTAATTATTTATTAATAAAATATTATTTAAAGTGACTGGAAACATAAATATATAAATATTATACAAATATATATATATTTTTGCCTACTCAACTTGTAAAGTAAATGAAAAATAATTTAACATTTTTTTTTGTACACGTAAAAACCTTAATCACTAGGTCAAATTTTTAGTTGTTTATAAAAGAAAATATAATTTATAAATTAACAGTTACATATAGTAAAAATTTAAAATTGACCACTAACATCGATGACCAATCATTGAATTAGATATCTCACATGTAACCCGGTTACAAAAATAGTTGCGTACAATGTTACCTAATCCAGGGTATGGGTTTTGGGTTTAAAGATAATTGTGTTCTTATGGGGTTATGGTTTTGGTTTAGATTAGGTTTAATGGTAGAGTTTAGGGTTAGGATATAATTTTTGGGTTTAGGGATAAGGTTAGGTTTTTTATTTGGGAGGGGGTTCTTGGTTTTTAGTTTAAGGGTAAGGTTCTGAGTTATGTTTAAGTTCTAGGATTACTGTTTAGGGTATATGATTAGGGTTCAGGGTAAGGATATTTGTTTTAGGTTTAGAGTTTAAGATAGGGCTGTAAACAAACTGAACAAACATGAACAAACACGAACATGAATAATAAACGAACGCAGCTTCTTTATTCGTATTCAATCATTTATTAATAAATGAACACGAAAATGAATATGAACACAAAAAATTCAAGTTGATGACTAGCAATGACTGATAGAATAATAGACAATAGTGAGAGAGATTATGCGTTAGAGCTATGGGTTCGACTTGGTGCTGCAACGGTTCATATTGTAAGAGAAATGACTAATTATATTTGGAGTAACAAATACAATAGATTGATTTGAGGGAGATTGATGCATAATCATATGTGTGTGGAGTAGGTAAACACCAATAAAAATATATGATATATAAAATATATATAATAATAAATATACAACTAATATATAAATAAACAAACAAATATACATAAATAAAAAAATAAATGAATGACTACAAACGAACGATAACCGAGTGGTTTATGAACATAAATAAACGAACAGGACCTTGTTCGTGTTTATTCGTTTAACTAATCAAACAGAAAACTATATTTGTGTTTATTCGTTTAGCTAAATAAATGAACATAAACAAACTACTGTCGAACGGCTCACCGAACACTTTTTTTATTTACACCCCTAGTTTAAGGTTAGGGTATGTCTTTTGAGTTTAAGGATAAGGCTATGTTAAAGGGGTTATGGTTTTTAGTTTAGGTTACCATTTAAGGATAAGATTTAAGGTTTAGGGATAAGGTTAGTTTTTTATTTAGGCTACCCAAAAGGTGGCTGAATCACACTTAAGGTAAGTTTAAGGTAACCCGGTTACCTTTTTAGTTACCTGAAAAATGACTCAGTTACACTTTAGGTATCTTTAAAGTGACTTGATCACTTATTTAGATTACCTTAAATGTGAACCAGTCACACTTTAAATACCTTCAATGTGACTCGGTCACTTTTTTAGTTTACCTTCAAGGTAGGTCATGTTTTTAGGTTACTTAAAAGGTGATCCAGTCACACTTTAAGTACTTTCAAGATGACCTTGTCACTTATTTAGATTACCTTGCAGGTGACCTGTTCGCATTTTAGATACATTTAAGATGTCCTGATCACACTTTAGGCACCTTCAAGGTGAACTGATCAGTTTTTTAGGTTGCCTTGAAGCCGACTGGGTCACATTTTATGTACCTTCATTGCACTAAAAGTAACTTCAAGGTGATCTAGTTTTCTTTTTTGGTTACCTTAAAGGTGATCTGATCATAATTTAGGTACTTTGAATGTGACCCAATCACCTTTTTAAGTTACCTAAAAATCCAGTTACACTTTAAGTACCTTTAGCATGACCCTAAACCTTTAACCCTAATATTAAAGCCAAAACATGTACATTAAACCCAAAACCCATACCATAACCAAAACCCTTATACAAGACTAGGTAATGTCATAGACACTTATTTCTATAACCAGCATGTGTCAAGTACCTAATTTGATGACCGGTCACCGATGTTGGTGCTAAATTTTAAATTTATTCTATATAAGCAACTAAAACATTGACCTTGTGGTTAAGGCTTTTACTTGTGTTAGGGAGATTCAAGATTCAATGTCATTTGCCACCCTCTGGAAGTACCGTTAAAATGTGTATTTTATTTTTCATTTATGCAACATTCGTATGTTTATGTTCCACTCATTTTATATTTATGCAACATTCATATATTTATGTTCTACTCATTTCAAATAATATTTTATTTATAAATAGTTAAATAAATTTATTTTTAAATAACTAGAAGTTTTTATTTATGCACTACTGTTTTTCAAAAGATATCTTCCCAATTTTTACAATTTTTGGACAATATAATACTTTCTCATTTTTTCCCCTCATTTTCAGTGTGTACACGTGTGTGTGTATAAGTGTCCATATGGAGTATAGAATAGAAATTAAATATCAAGGTTATTTTTATTAATTTGTTACAGGGAAAAACCAGAGGCCAATTTGGAAAGTCATCGCTATTGTGGCTTCAATATCTATACCATTGGTGCTTCTATTCAATGCCTATTACGTGTTATGCAGGAGAGAAAAGAGCAAGGACCGTCCTAATAAGAAGCCAATAAAAGGTAAAACAGGGTCTACTTTATTTTATACACACACACATACATACATGTTAAAAAATTTTACTCCATCCCCATGCGATTGGATAGAAAATTAAATTTTTTTTCTAATTTATAGCTTCAAATTAAGCTGAAATATATAATTGTAGTTTAATTTCTCTATATAATTAGTAGGTTGGACGCAAGTAACGGTTATGGAGCCGCTGCAATACGATTTTTGTGTAATTAAAACAGCCACGGGCAATTTCTCTAGCAATAACTTGTTAGGTCAAGGTGGCTTCGGCGATGTCTACAAGGTACCTACCTACCTCATCTATATATATGGATATCCTATTCCTACATCCTCAAGTTCAATACTTGTGCATGGATCTCGTCCAAGTATGTGGAGAATGTGATCACTCTTACTTAATTGTGAACTTTTTTAAAAATGTATTTTTTTCGCCAATTTATATATTAGACTTTTGTGAAAAATAAATATAATAATTATGAAATGACCAACACTAGATACATAGCAAAAATACTAGAATTCGTATATATATATATATATATATTATACTACCCAATAAATTATATGAACAGAACAGACAAGTATGCTACTACCTCCGTCCTATTTTAGCTTATCTTTATTTCTTTTTTTTTTTTAGAAATATCAAATTACATGTTTCCTTTTTAAAAATAAATAAATAAATTTTTTTTTCTATTGCTTATTTATCTTTTCTGCAAACCCCGAACCTTTTTTAAATTCTGTAAAAAATAAAAAATAAAAAGACCATATTTTACAAAAGGACGAGTATAATTACTTTTTCCGTATTAGGGAATACTTGGGGATGGGCAAGAAATAGCGGTGAAAAGGCTATCTCGAAGCTCCGTGCAAGGAACAGATGAGTTCAAGAATGAAGTCCGGTTGCTAGCAAAGCTTCAGCATAGGAATCTTGTCAGGCTGTTTGGCTTCTGTTTGGAAAGTGACGAGAAGATTCTCATCTACGAGTTCGTCCCAAATCAAAGTCTCGACATTTTTCTTTTTGGTGAGTAACTATAAAATTAATTACCAGTAATATCTTCGTTTAATATTGCGTCAAATTAATTATTTTCTAGCTAGCTAGATCGATTAGTTTGATGCATTAATTAAAATGTTTAGACCACGAAAAGAGAAAACAATTGAATTGGGAGAAGCGGTACGGACTGATAGGAGGGATTGCGCGAGGCCTTCTCTATCTGCATGAGGATTCTCGGCTTAGGATTATTCATCGTGATCTAAAAGCTAGCAACATATTGCTTGATATAGACATGAACCCCAGAATCTCTGACTTTGGCATTGCCAAGATAGTTGATCAAACTCTTGCTAACACATGCAGAGTCGTCGGGACTTTGTAAGTTCTTAATTACTATTTTATACTATAATACGCGTCTTAATTATTCTTTTAACACCAATAATACTGATTTTGCTGCAGTGGGTATATCCCTCCGGAATTCATCATACGAGGACAATTCTCCCTGAAATCCGACGTCTACAGCTTCGGCGTATTGATGCTGGAAATCATAAGCGGCAAGAAGAACTATAGCTTCTCCGAAACCGACCCTGTCGACAACCTTGTCAGCCATGTCAGTTTCTTCTTCTACATAACCCAAATTCTTGTTTCCATGTCTTTGACTTGATTCTGACGTCGTACACCGTCAATTCCTCCGCCTTGTAGGCATGGAAAACGTGGAGGAACGGAACCGCCTTGGAGTTGGTGGACGAGAGCGTGAAGAAGGCTTCGTATTCGGAAGAGGAAGTGATGAGATGCATCAACATCGCTCTGCTCTGCGTCCAAGAAGTTCCTACCGACCGGCCGACGATGGCGATGGTGGTTTACATGTTGAATAGCGGCTTCGGAGCCTCTCTGCCGTCTCCTCAGCCGCCGGCGTTTTTGTTTGGCATCGGAACGGATTCCAGCCAGGCCACTAGCACCACTACGGCCACCGGTCATCTGCTTTCCACTCGATCCACCACCATAACGCCACCGTCTTCTGAAGAGGGATCTAGAGTTGAAGTTTAACTAGCTACCTACTAGCGTTTATATATGTACATATATGCATGTGGCTTCTGGACCCAGTTCTTGGGTTAGTGATCCAACGGTATCCTAGCATCGATCATTGGTATCTACTTTCCATATTCTAACTAGCTAGGTTCATCATCTTGTTATTTGTAATGAATTTGGGGGACTTAACTGAAAATTTCTTAAAATACAGGTTACCACGTTATATTTTATTAAAGACAAATATTGAAAATTTACCCGAATTTTGGGAACCAAGGATGAGGAATATTGAAAACAGATCTAGCCCTCCATCAGAAAAAGAGAAGAGAGCCAATTCTAAGTCCATTCACATTGCTAATTAATGATCAACAAAACATAAAGTAAGTCCACTGGAATGGAGTAGTGTAGTAGAACATTAATTGTGCCGAGCCCTGAACAAACTATATATTAATTAATATTGTACTCTCATGCCAATGCAACAGTTTAAAACCGATCGATCGCCCAATGCAAGCAATTAGCCTTATTAAAACAATCCCACTCAATAGCAATATTTATGCTTTTATATAACAAATCTCCACAATAAATACATCACGCCACAAACGAAATACACACCCAGCAAGCGATCAGTGGAACAACCGAAGGCAGATCATCCAGTGAGTGGATATATGTCAAGGTGAAGATGGAGATGGTCTCCCGTTCTGTTTGGTAAGCTGTTCAAGTGAAAGCTGATCCTCGAGCACAGCAACAACCTCAGACATTGTAGGCCTGAGGGTGGCCGACTGATCCACGCACAGCATTGCCAAGTCCAACACTTTTCTTGCTTGGTTTCTGTCATAAGTGTGGTCACTTAATAGTCTACCATCAACCAAATCCATTAGCCTTCCTTTTGTCTGTAAAACACAGGCCTGCCATCCCACCAATTAATTAATGTCAATTATCTATCTATTATATATATATATATATATTACTCACTATCTCGAGTACGTGTATATATTATAGTATTACATATGTACGTACCTTTTCTAGAAGAAACTCAGCTTCTTGGCCTTCCCTGCTGTAGTCTGCATTGTTCTTTCCACTGACAATCTCAAGCAGAACAACACCGAAACTATAGACATCCACTTTGTCTGAAATGGCCTTTCGTGTTGCGTACTCAGGTGCCATGTATACTCTACAATATATCAAAATAATGAAATCAAATAATTAACTATATATATATATGTCAATGCCCATTAAGAGTTATAACTACTTCATAAGTTTATATATGTGTGACATATAGCTAGCTAGCTAGCTTACAGTGCTCCCCCAGCCCCAACTGCAAAGTAGGGATTTTCTTCCTCTTGCAACTTGGCTAAACCCAGATCTGATACTTTGGCTTTCAAGTTTGCATCAAGCAAAATAATATTAGCATTTATGTTCCTGTGCACGATTTTGAATCTTGAGGTATGTAGGTAGTGAAGACCCTTCGCCATTCCACAACAGATCTCGTACCTGTTCACCCACTTCAGCTCTATATCGCAGTTAGGATCTGCACTTTTTTAATTTGAACATACATCCATGACCGGAGTTATTATTATTTTTTTTAAACAAAAGTGAAGGAAAATATAAGAGAATCGGATATAAATTAAAGCATCAATTACCGAACAAGGCTTCTCCTACAGACTTGTGTTCCATGAACTCGTAAACTAATAGGTGCAGGTCTTTCCGAGCGTTAGAGTAGCCACCAAAAAGCTCAACGATATGCTCATGCTTCAGTTGCTTCAAAGTATACGCCTCACTTTCAATCTGACTTTTCACTTGCTCTGAGCTAAAGGCAAGTTTCTTTACGGCCACAACTGGACCATTTGGCAATTCTGCCTGCATATATAATTACTAATTTGTTCAACTACATATTTCTTACCTTATCTTATCTTATAAAAAGATACTGGCATCTTTTAATGTTAAAATTTTTTATTAAGCTATCAAATTACATTTTTATCCATTGAGGTGTTAAAGTTTAATTTTGTAACAAACTTCTCCTTTATTTTATGTTACTCCCTCCGTCCTAAAATTTTTACTTCATTTATTTTCAGCAATTAATCTACGATTTTTTATTTTTAACATTTTAATATATAAATAAAAAATATTTATATATAAATGATAAATCAAGACATATAGTTTCTAAATATAATTTTTTTAGTTTTTTCTAACAAACAATATTATGAAAAAAATTTAAGTCAAAATATAATAAAAAAGTGAAATTAAGCAAAAATTTTGAGATAGTGAGAGTATTATTAAATAAGACATTAACCACAAGATTTTATCAATTTCATTACCTTTTAAATTCAATGAAATATTTTTATTAGTGGATACATTCAAGATGAAACCAAAAAGAAAATTAAATATAAGGTGCCCCCATGAGAATTATCTTAAATATAATCTTCAGTTTGTTTGTTTTTTAACTTAGATAAAATATAATATTAAAATATACAATCAGATCGCTGAAAAAATTAAATCTTCAACAATATCTATGATTTATCTAAGCTAAATTTTATCTTAAACTTTTATCTGTTAACTTTTCATTTTAAAATAATTAAAAAATTTTTAATTTTTCTTAGTAAATTCAATTTGTTAACCCAACCAAAAGTTGTTTTATAATAAGTACATTCATTGTACACAATAACAATTTTCCAATTTAAATTTTCTAAGAGAGAAATTATCAGATAATTTAAAATAAATTTTAAAAATTGATATTACATAAGCATAGTTACTCTGAGTTAATAGATTTCATCCAATTAGGGACTAATATGGAATATTTTAAATTAAAAGTTTAGAATCAAAAGAGAATACAAATAGGTTAAGAATGAAAAGAAAACATAAATTAAAGATTAGGGACTATCTACAAAATTTACCCAATTTAACATTATGTTGTGCTTTTTATTTCAAATAAATATAGTACTCTATATTCTATTTCAAATAAAAAATAATGGTATATTTAACATTAACTTGTTCTTTTTTATATCTAAGGTGTTTGTTTTTTTTTCCTTTTTTTTCTGTTTAAGCCTATTGTGTTTTTTGATAAATTAAGTAAAAAAAATTATTTTGAAATATATGATTAAAAATTATTTATTTATTTATTTAATTAATGAATTTTTAATATACTTTTAATATTTAAAATGTTAGATAAACATATACTTTTTCTACGTTCGAAGAACTTGTCAATATATATATATATATATATGTATGTATGTATGTATGTATGTATGTATTGTTAACATGCATCCTAGCTAGTTAATACTACTAGTGTTTAATTGATCTAGTTTCAATTGAGCAAAATTAGGTAGTGTTTGAATGTGAAAAATTTTCTTATTTTTCTTTTTTAAATTTTTTTGATAAAAGTTTGAATGTATAACTTGTTTTAAGGATATAGAAAACTTTATTTCTTAAATTTTAGAAAAATCAAGTTAGAAAATAGAAAATTTTATTTAGGTGCTTTCCATTTTAATACCTGAGTTCTCCAAAACTTTAGAAATTTTTTTTTTCACATCTTAAAACATTTTACACTCAAACTTTTATCAAAGAAAAATTGAAAAGAAAAATAGGAAAATTTTTTATAGCCAAACACAAACTTAATTTCTCTTAAGAATATTCTTGGTGTCAAGTTTTGAGATACTAGGATTTATTTCAATTTCACTATATAGCCCAACTAAATTGATTGAGTTTTCAATCAAGCAGAGTTTTAGTTGAGTCAGCACTCGTTCATTTGATTTAATTGTACATGACTAAATTTCAATAATTTCATAATGGGCTAATTATAATTTAACCTCTATGCATGAAATTATAATTTGTCGCCTCTTATACTTTGCCCGGCCCGTAGAGATAATAATTTTTCTTACAATCTCTAACATCAAATTTTTAAATTATGATTTAAATTGTACAACACCTATCTTTCAATAAATTTAATTTTTTAATAATAATTTCACTGTTAGATAAGAGTTTAAATTATCAATTTTCATCTACTTAGATGTAAAACAGTCTTTTTTTTTTCTTCCCCTTAATCCAAGGGTTAAAATGAATATTTTTGAAATCACGGCGGAGAAAAGTGTAACACTGTGAAAACCTCAAGGGCACAACCCAAAAGGTATGCCTTTCATAATTAGACCACTCAACACTCTTTCCACACTAAATTTCTCAAGTTTATCCTCATTTATCTTCTTAGACCTCAAACCAAAATCTTTCAAATTAATGAAAGGATAACTAAATAAATTCTTAAAACATACTTGTGTAAATGAAAAAAGTTTAAAATAGCCTAATTAAAATTTAAGTCAACTTTTTCTTAGAAATGATGCGTCTAGTGTGTGTTTATGTACCATGAGGACTCAGTTTAGGGTAATGTCTTTTTTGTTTATCCGAATATTAAAATTTGAGGTGACAAATTAATTTGCATAATTTTTTGGCACAATCTAGGAAATGATTAGTTAGAAAATTAGAGGAATATATCGAGCATCACCTTATAGAGGGTGCCAAAACTCCCCCTGCCAATCTCCGCCTTGGGGCTGAAACGTTTTGTAGCATCCACCACTTGTTTGATGGTGTAGTCTCTGCCTTGAATGTTAATACTGTTCTCTGTTCCATCCAAAATTCATAAAACAGTTAGAAGGTTTAAGTGGGTGTACCACATAGCACGCCGCAAGTAGAGGTGACCAGACTAGATTGACCTGGCCCAACTCAAGCGCAGCTAAACATGAGGAAATCGGGCCCCAAATTGAAGAGGACCGAATATGTGGAGAGCAAAGAAGGCCCATGTACTTATTTGTTTTATTCGGCCGATTATGTATTATTTGTTAGGACTTAGGAATAACTAGGAGGTAGAGTAAGAACAAGAAGAGAAGGGGAAATCAATAGGGACATGCAGGCCCAGCCTGTTAATGCTTAAGGCCGACCCCATTCACCAGAGCTCCTTGTGAGCCGAGCCATAACTCAAAGTGCTTCTTAGCAACCTTAAGGCCACAAGGTCAAGCCAGTTTTAGCTATACTTGGGCTCAGATTGGTCTGAGATTTTCAGTCTATGCCCGGCTGGGCAGGGCCGAATGCAAGCTAAATTGTCATAAAGATAAATCTTTCATCCTTTCTTGGGGAAAAAATTAGAAAAAAAAAAATAAGAACACCCTAAGGATGGTCCCTAAAATATGAAATTCCTAAGTGATGGATTTAAGAAAATAGTTAAATTCATAGAAGATGTTAAGCAAAAAAATCTGTGAAACTTAAATAGAGATGAAGTTAGAAAGAGCAACCGACCACGCAAGTCCCTGTCTCCAACCAAGCCGCTCCTCCACAAAACAAAAAAGAGCACCAGTATCAGAGCCAACAAGCAAGCTATAGCAATCACTACGATCTGCCAGGTTTTCGAAGTCCTGAATTCTGAAACACACGCCCAAGTTAATCAATCTCAATACGTATATATGTATGTCTGTACTCATGCATGAGATGTGTCTTACCTGGGGTGATAGAAATAGCATAGATCAGGGGACCATGGAGCGCAGTAGTGGAGATGGCAGAGCCTATACCAGCCCAGTACAAGTGAATGTCAAGCAGGCCATCCCCATCCACCTGGGCCACGAACGACTGCTCCGAGACATTGCCAGGCCGGTTGCTGTTCTCCTTCACATAGAAATCGGTCAGGACTCTTTTTCCCTTGATGTAGACGTCGAAAACCCTCTTCCCGAGGCTGCTGTAGTCTGCGTCCGTCGCAAAAACGCTATCCCTGAAGTGGAGGGTGACGTTGTACTTGCCCTTTCGCAGGCAGAAGGCGAAATATTTGAGAGATGTGGGACAGAGGCGAGCATCGTTGTAGAGCTCCGAGTAGGGGCCAGAAACCCCGCAGGTAGAGTTCTGGATGTAGTAGCTTGGGAGGGTGCGGGAGATGGTCTCCACGAAGGAGCCGGAGCAACTGTAACCCCACCTATCGTGGATTTGAAAGTTCGAAGTTGAATTATCTGCTTGATAAATCTGCTTCCCAATCGGCACTTGGCCGCCGCCGCAGTTTATGAACAGGGAGTCGTCTGCAATTGTGTCGGTCAAATATCAACTTCTTGGTGAGATTCTGACACTTTTACAGTTTGCAATTTTTTTTCCTAACCAAATGAATTACATTAATCTCAGTTGCAGTCTGTAACTGCCGCTGACTTGGGAATGTTACTTTTGAACATGTTTTTTTTTTTTCCTAAATAAGAAATTTATGAAACCTTTTAGCATAAATTGTAAAATTTATGTATGCGATTCAAATAATACTAATTAAGAGTAATTACTTTGAAGGGTTTAAAATTATGTAATAATTACTACTGAATGATGCAAAATAATTATAAATATATGTAATATATATAAGCGGATAAAATCTTTTTTGTGTTAAAACTGAAATTCTGGAAAGTTTTTTGGGGAGTCAAACCAATCACGAGTTGCTTAGCGGATATAGTGCAATATTCTGAATTTTAGGAATGAGAGGACTAAGGAAATTAAAGGGAAATGATGACCTCTTATTACGGATTAGACCTCCAATGAATAATTAAGAGAAATAAAGGGGGGAAAAGGTTAGGAGTACTTACACTTGGATTTTCTTTTATGGCAGTGGCTTTGCCTTAGAGTACTGTTTATTGTTCTCCTAAAATTAACAGCGAATTAAGGTGAACTTTTGGCAATTATGCACATGCAACACATGTCGGAAAATAATGGAAGTAGCTAGGAGACGAACCTGTCTGGTTTTCTGGTAGATATCCATTAGTGAATGCCCCAAAATTAATCAGTAAATGGTCGAAACAACAAAGAACAAAGACGTTACTGGATCGATATGGCAATAATTGCTGGGGAAAATTGAACAGCAAGTACTTTAATTAATTAAGTTTCTTACATGTAAGTAAGGTTGCCGTGCTCTTCATTGCCGTCGTTTGTAAAGTAGTTATAAGAAAAATCCCTATATAACCAGAGTTTCAGAAGACCAAAAAAACAGAGAGAATGAAAATGGCTGTTATTAATTCTTAATTTTTTGCTTTTTGGTACTCAAAAATATATTATAAAAGATACTTATAAGAGAAATTATATTAATAAGTTCACATTTTGACTATAAAGAAGAGGAAAACCTCTTACAGAAATTAGGGCTTAAACATTTATCTGCCACATGAAATGATGGATATTATACCAAGTTACCAACTAGATGATCCTCGTTGGTTCTTAATCTTGCCTAAATGCACAGCAGATATTTGTATTATATGCAATAAAGTATAGTATTCACCAGTTATAAGTATTTCCGCTTTTTCTCAAAGTAGACGAAAGGCGTACTTAAAGGGGGAACTTAGGCTTAAATGATCATAAAATGGTAATTGTAGTTAAAGAACTTCATTTTGCTCTCTTCTTAAAATTTTTCAAACTCCTGTATTCAAACCGGGGTTTAGTAAAGTATTTATTTTGGGCCTCACTTTGTAAAAATCGTTAGATATTCATAAAATAATTAATATTAGGCTTCATAGTATTTGGTACGATTTTGGTATAATTATTCCATTGTATGGTACGTAACTATTCGATGTCATTTATTAATGTTTAATTTCATAAAATCTGATATCAAAATTAGTCAAAAAAAAAAAATATCACATCATAGACACACCTCAGTGTAGAATCATTTTTTCTTCCGAGAAGCTTTGAAGGAATTCTGCCCGTAAGTTGATTAAATGTTAACAATAACCTGCCAATTTTGGGAACCGGACAGCAACTTTTATCAGATTCGCTATGGAATGGATTATGGAACACCAACTCCAACTAATTTGAAAGTAATACATCTTTTATCTATTTTTTATTAGTCACTTACATACAATCGGAAGTTAGGTTTTCTAGAGCCGATAAGTCACCAGTTAAGTTGTTATAACTCAAATCCCTGCATGAGAAAATACAAATTAATCAAAATAATCCATGAAAAGAAGGGTTGTTATGTAGTGTGTTGGCGCACAATGTGCCAAGCACAACTCATAATTTTGCTAAGAAGAAACTCGAAAAAGAAGATATTCGATAAAACAAAGTCTCTTACACTTTGAATGCATTAGATAAGTTAGAAATGCTTGGATGAATGGAGCCAGTAATTGAGCAGTTCCGAAGGATGCTGTGA
Organism: Aquilaria sinensis; assembly: GCA_005392925.1. Classification (NCBI taxonomy): domain Eukaryota; kingdom Viridiplantae; phylum Streptophyta; class Magnoliopsida; order Malvales; family Thymelaeaceae; genus Aquilaria; species Aquilaria sinensis. The sequence continues at coordinate 136,079 of SMDT01003169.1, read as the reverse complement.
AAATTCAGTAATCAAATAAGTTTGAAATGTTACAATTTGGCCACTAGTGGACCATAAGCCGTCTGCTAAACTAAAATGTAACTTCTATGTGTGTTCATTCACTCACAGCTTCTCTAAATTTGTAAGGGCACTTAGATCAGGAAACCGGAAATCTCCCTTATTTGGAAGGTCAGAAATTAGCCTATAAACCAGCAAAATTAAAATTGCAATTCAATTAGTAGAAGTTTAACACCCAATTCGTAATGTTACCTAATAATAATTGACTAAAAAATGACTTATTTTTACTAAAATTTTTTACTTGAAACTAATTTTCATTAAAAGGCAATATTAAAAGAATCAATTGAATATACAATTTTTATAGTCATACTAAATTTTTAATTAATTTTTCTTGTTTCAAGCCAATGAAAAAAGAAAAATTCATAAAAATTTAATAACATCCTAAATAATTTATTTTCAGCCAATTGCTTATTGTAATTACATAACATATGACTTCAAAATAAAATTGATGATCAAGTAAAAAAGATGTAAAAGTTAATTAGCCTCACTATAAGTTAAGTAAAATCAATTGGAAGCATAAATTCACATGCCACTTGTTGACCTCTATTCTCTTAAAAAGAAAAAAATATACTTAAAACCTTGTCCATAGAGAACATTCATTAATTTTACAACCCCATATATATAAAAGACGAATTAACTAGTTAAAATTATAAGTTTTTAATCCTTGAATTATTCCTGACACCTTAGAAACTAGTTAATTCGTTTTTTTTTTTTAAAAAATTAAAGAGCCTCAACTTGCTGTATATATGATTATGTAGGCAATTTTACCAATAATTAGAAGAGGAATAAAAGTAATATAGTAACTTCCTATATGCATGACTCCTATAATACAATTATTAGTTAATTTCAAATACACCTCAGCATAATTGTTTTAAATTTCTTAATTTATCATAAAGCATATTTCACGAAAATTATAATATATTCTATAAATTTGTACATATTATTTGTTGTTATATATACATTGTCCAATTAGAATTTTTACTAAGTTTTACATTTGCATATAATATACTAAATTTAACTAGTTAGCTATTAAAAGTCTTTTTACTCTTCGTAGACTATAACACAGAATAACCACACTAGAAATAAATAATAAAGATATTTCCATTTTTTTTCATTTCATGCATCATTGTATTGATTCAGTTTGTTTGACATTTAAAACGAAATGGAAAATTAAGACAATTTTCGCATTAAATTAAGAAAAAGGAAAGGCAATTGGCTATTATCCTGTACAAAAGTGGAAGGTCGAGTTTCGCTTACAAGTAGATAAGGGAAGACATGCCAAAAATTTCCCGGGCAATGCTCTCAAATTGATTTCCTCTCAATTCCCTGAAAATTTTTTGCCCAATTCAGGTCAAGTTAATGAAAGGCGCTTTAAAAAAAAAAGTCAATTAAATACAGCACACAGGATTTGTCTTTTTACAAATCTTTTGATACATCGTCTAGCACCATGCAACTACCATTATCATTAAAAGAGCTTGCTACGATGTGTGTAATAATACGATGCCATTAAAAGGGATTATCATTTTTTATTATAGGTTATGTAACTAAAATAGATGTTGAACATACAATATTACAACATTTTAAGCTTCCTTAGCAGCAGGGGCGTATCTATTCAGGGGCGGGAGGGGGCAGCCGCCCCCCCTAAAATTTTTAAAAATTTTATTGGGTGCTTGGATATGTGATACAATTATAGAAAAATTAAAGTTAGGTACCTATCTGTATGTTTTATAATTAATAAGTGGCTCTAGTATATTTTATCCATTTAAGGTCTCAGTCATTTTCTTATTGAATGAATTACGTGATAGTCCTTACTCTTTAATTATTATTTCATTTTAGTCCCTATCCTATTAAACAGTCTGTTTTTGTTCCAAACATATTAAAAACATTTTGTTTTAGTCCTAAATTTATAAAAAATGGTTCATTTTGGTTTCATTGCATGAAATTTATTAACTCAAAGTATTTGTCTGATAACAACTTTTTATATCATAATTTGGACTATCCGGTAAGTGCTATAAAATAAATTTAATTTGTATAATATTTTTTTATAATTAATAGAAAATTCAAATAACTATTTTTACTCTATAAATTGAACTTAATTATTAAAAATTTTTGAATTCAATGTGTCTATATATGTAAACTGTCTAATGAATTTTAAGTTGTAAACTTGTGAAATAAACTTAGTTATTATACACTTTCAAATTTTATATGTCTATATATCATTTTATTTAATTATAGGTTAGTGTAACTAGATTAATGGATGTTGAGTCTATAATACTACCAACATTTTAAGCTTCATTAGCATCCAACAAAAATAGATTAACTCGCTCTTAAAGAGGGGAAAAGCAATTAATAATGGAAGGTAAATTTAAACTGTCAAACAATTTAGATGTCGACTATTTATTTTAGAGCAAATAGTGTGTATTTCTTGTTATTAACTACCTATGCTAGAAAATCATGTGAAAATTGTGATCTTTAAAACGAACGTGCATAAAATTTTTTATATAAAAAAATAATAGTAGTATATTTTTTATTTTTCTATATTTTCAAGCTAGGTATGAGAAAAAATCATAAAATTTTTATTTTTACTATTTATAAAAAATTTTATTAAATTAATTTTTATGTGAATAGAGTATTAGCTTCTAAATAATGACATTGATTCTAAATTTAAAAAAAAAAATAGAAATACTGAGAAAAAGAAGAGCTGAAATCCAATTTATTTATAAGCTGAAATTGTATGAGAAGATAGAGAGAGAGCCGTGTGGAAGCAGGGCAGAAACAAAAGAACTTACAAGTACATAAGGGAACTCCAATTGGCAATAAACGAAGGTATGGGGCCATCCAAACGGTTACCCGCTAGGTCCCTGGAAATCCAATTAATGTTTAAAGCCACTTATCAAATTTTTTTTTTTATCAGCAACAAAGAGAGAATGAATTTTATTAAAGATATCAGCAAGATGCTGGAAATGGTATAATGTAGGAATGCCATATGACCTCAAATTAACCCAACAAAACGAATGAACATCAAATCCTGTTCTAGCAACACGCCGACGGGTTCAGACACCACAATTCGAAAGAAGCCAACAGATTAATTTTATGGAACTAAAGCATCTCATTTGCTAACTAATTTTAGGGCTAAATATAATAATTTGCATCAAATTATTCACTTCCTTTTATTTTAAATTGACGCTTTGCCCCTTAAACTGGGTAGAAGAAGCTATTTAACATTTAGATCGATGAAAATTAATAATCTAAAATTTTATTGCCAAACAGATTTATTAGTAAAATTTTATTGATAAAAAGCAAAATTGATATATAAAAAATGGCACAATTAGAGGCATAAAGCATACGTTTTTAAAATAATGATGATAAAGTACAATTTCGTCGAAGCCTCAAAAAGTAAACTTTGATCAGCCCTTAAGTTTATGAAGGTGGAGCATCTCATTTAAAGTTGTATATAACTAATACTAGGGCTGTTAGAATTTGCCGCTGAGATGGAGGTAAAGTTAATTATACACCTTTATATGTGAGCAGTATGTGAAGGTTGTTTGTATGAGAAGATAGAAATCGGTAATAAGCAAGTATAAGTCGTATTTATGGGTGCCAAATAGATACTCAAAAGTGAAAATGCCGTTGATATTTATGGGTGCCAAATAGACACTCAAAAGTGAAAATGCCGTTGAAGGTTTGTTTGATATTTCAGGGTGAATTGCTTTTGCTATTCAAAGAAAAAGTGAGTATAGAGAGTAATTAAACAACTTAGTAACTTACATTGACTCTAGAGATCTGAGGCTTGCATAGGTAGATGGAATTCCGCCCGTTAGGTTGTTTGATTCCACCCCACTAAAGCAGACAAAAAAAAAATAATAATTAAATAAATTTATAAATAAATATGAAGATAGTGATGTATTTATACCACCTGAAATTAAAAAAAAAAAATCCAATGTTTTTCCCGTGTTCAACTTACAAACTTTCGAGTTTGGTCAAATTCGAAAGCGAACTAGGAAGAGATCCACTGAGTTGATTTTCAGCCAAGGACCTGTGTGCGAAACAAGAACAATTAATTCAACGTCAACAAGGCAACCTATAATAAACTTCTCATGCTAATCGACATTTATTCTTTAAAAAGTAATAAGTTTTTATTCTTATTCATTTTTTTTAAATCCACTAAAACAAAAATTTTAAAAAGTTTGTAAAAAAAATGAATAGTTTAAAAAAAATTTACAAAATAAAGTAAATAACTAAAGGATAAACATATCTATAGAAAAAGAATTAATTAGAAGCAAAGTGACTCAATTAGCATCACAAAGTTGGACCGCCCCTCAATTGCCCATTGAGAGAAGGAGGAACCTAATTAATAAGGTGGCAACCAAATACTGGTTTGGTTTGTGTGATGGGGGTCTAGTGTTGTGGCTGGACTTTTAAGCCATAGTGATGGATGTAATACTCCTTCCGTACCAATTGACTTGAAACATATTTCTTTTTGGGATGTCCCAAAAAGTTGAAACGTTTCCTCTTTTGGAAAAGCTTAAACAATTAAATAATCCTTTTACACAAAACCCAATAAAGACTCTTTTTTTAATATTCACTCAATCTCTAATCGCACAAAACCCAAAAAAGAATCTTTTCTTTTGTAATCATTATTTAAACTTTTACTACATAAAAAATTAACACAAATTACATACATCTTAATCTCCATGTCCAAACAAATGTTTCAACTAAAATGGGACGGAGGTAGTACCTTTTATTTGATCAATAAATGAACTTTCTGTAGCTGGTAAAAAATTAAAAAAAATCTTAACCACCTAAGAAAGCTCAGCGTTTATATGTAAAATTTTTATATCAATTTTTAAAATTATTAGTACATTCAGTAAAATTTTATCGTAATGCTTTTCAAAACACTACAACTAAGGAGTATGCTCCATTGGAATGCCTACAAGAGGCCTGATTACAACAATAAAATGAAATTATTCAGTTTTAAAAAATATTAGCCATATGCCTAAAACAATAAAATGTAGAAACTCCACCAAGGGGAAGTGGCGAAAAGCACAACATTAACAAAAAAAACTATTACAAAATAATAAAGGGTAAACGTGAAGAAACATACAAGTTTTGTAACATATATAATAACACCCATGTTTCTTTCTTTTTTTTTTTTTTCCCTGAACAGCAAAGGCAAAAAATATTATCAACCGGAAAAGGTAACAGTACAAAACTTTAGCTACACATGCATGTTTCCCTGCGTGATGAAATTTAAAAGAAAGACCATCGAACCAAAAAAGAAAAAGGGAAAAGCAGAAACAAACAAGTACGAAGTGTCAAAACAAATCAAAGCTCAACAAAATTCGGAAAGGAGATCGAAAATCATACAAGTAGGTTAGGTTACGGAGATTTCCCAATTCTTTTGGTATTGGACCGCTTAAATTGTTGTAGCTCATATCCCTGCAAAATAGTTTGCAGAAAAACATCTCAACTATATATATAAGGAAAAAGGTGAAATGTTTGTTTTTTCAGAACATAAAATATACCTGAATCAAAAGTTCCGTTTGGATTCAATTAATAAAAAAAAGGGGGGGATGAAAAGAGAGAGATGAGTTATTTTCCTAATTTGGATGGATGAAAAAACGTATAAAGGAAGAAAGTGGTGGACAATAACTCTCCACCTCCTTCTATTTTATCCTATCCAATAAGGGAAATCATATTAATTTTTCTTTCTCTCCTTTGTTTTCCTCAATTCAAACAAACCCACGTGACAAATTTGTGGGGGAAATTGGTGGCATTTTCGGCATTGTCAATTGTTAGTGAAAGATATACTGACAGTGCTTGGAGGGAAGATAGCTTTCCCAAAGCTGGAGGTATCGTCCCATTCAGAAAATTGAATCCCAAATCTCTGCCACGTATAAGAAAATAATAGTATCAATACATTAATAGACCATCTACTCTATCCCCACACTTTAAAAATATCAATAGGGACAAAACGTCTATGTACCCACTAAAACTACAAAAAAAATCATTAGATAATTTAAAATTTATTGAAAGATAAATAGGTTTAGTTATAATTTTAAAATTTGATGCAAATTGTGTAAATTAAAAAGCAGGAAGTAATAATATATTCCCAAATTTTAGGGTGAAAATGTAATTAGCACCAAATATGGGGAATTCTGCATCCATCAATCAATTTGGAATCATGGAATATTTTATACTTACAGGCTGGTAAGGGAAGACAGCTTTCCCAGGCACGGGGGTATTGGTCCTGATAATTCGTTGGATCCGATGTCCCTATGTATAGTGAAAACAACAAATTTCATACTATTTTAGACTACAATTACATAAAAAAAATTCAATAATATACCAATATTTTATACTTGATACCCTGCCTCAATCTATGCAGGAATATATACAGTATACGTAGGTAGGTATGTCAAAATTAAACATCGATGTATGTAGATAGCTTTAAATAATTAATTAAATAAAAACTAGCTAATGCTACATGTTAGCCACTCTCTTGGTTCCATACTTAATTGCAAAACTTACTATCAGATTGTTCCAAAATTATTGTAACATTTCTATAATTGATAATTTAATTTTTTATATTCAATTTCATATATTAATTCCTAAGGATCATTATTTTAGCATTCACTTTGAATTCATAAAATTTAAACTTAAATTCGAAAGAATCAATTCAATTTACCGCCTCAACTATAGTTGCCCATGCATATGGTTAACCAAGTTTTCATTTTCTTTTTCTTATGACAGAAAAAAAAAAACGAAGAAAAAACTTTAGCAATGCAAAAGTTAAAATTATATGAACTTTCACTTAACTTGTGTAGAAAACTAAACCCGCCATGCAAACAAATGGAAACTTACAAAAACCTCCTCAAAGTTTGGCCTAACCTACACTTACCCCCTCTATTTTTAAAAACATACATTTTACTCACTAATAGTACCTCCATATGTAATGTTAATGAGCTCAAATGCTTTGATTACCCCCTGTATATTTATAAATTTACTAATATTTTTAATCTATAATATATTTCATTTTCATAAATCAAGTTTATATTTTTCATTAATATCAATATTTACTTCATTTTTTTCTGGTTAGTGAATAAAAATTCATATTCATTTTAGCCAAATTAATAAAACTAGAATGATGTATTACTCGATTTGTTCATAAACATGGTATTTGGTGTTAGATTAAGGTTGATTTATATTTTTTTTCAATTTTATATTAGTTTTGTACTTGTGATTAGTTCATTCAATAATTAGTTACAAGCAAAAATGTATTTACACTAACTCTTACATTATCTTATAGTAAATTCTAAAGTAACTTATATAATCAGTTGAACAATTAGATTGTTTGTAAAGAATGTTCTATAAATTTAGTGTTAATATATATTAAGAAAAATTACAAAAAAATCCCAAAAGTTTGACTTAACCTACACTTACCTCTCTCTATTTTCAAAAATATGCTTTTTACTCACTGATAGTAACTCCATATGTAATGTTAATGAGCTCAAATGCTTTGATTACCCCATAAAGTTTGTAAATCTTACAAATCAATCATAAGGTTCATCTCATGTCATCTCAATCCAATTTTTTTTCAAAATATATAATATATTCCTAATAATTTGTTTGCTTCCGAATAATTTCTATATTTATAAATTTATAATATATTTTCATTTTTATAGATCAAGTTTATGTTTATGTTTAATATTAATATTTATTTTTTAACATTTTCTTTACCTTTGAATTAGTTCAAATAGAGAAGTATCATTTTTTAAGGACAAGTACATTTTGAAAACTAATACATATCATCTTTCAAGGAAAAATATATTATTATATATTTAGGAAAAATTGGATTGGAGGTGGCATGGTAAAACCCTTGTGGTTGATTTGAATGATTTGGAAACTCTTTAGGCAATTAAAGCATTTAAACCCACTAGCATAAAATATGGAGGTTACTATTAGGGGTTAAAGTGTAGGCTTTTAAAAATAAAAGAGGGTAAGTGTAGGTTAGATAAAACTCTGGGGAGTTTTTGTAAGTTTCCCTGAAAACAAATGGCATGTTGGGAGGGCGGGAGTAAAACAATACATGGCATGTAAGATAATTAAATGCAGAAAGTAATAATAATTAAGGGAAACTTACAATTACCCCTTAAAGTTTGCTCTAATTTACAATTTGCCCTCTTTATTTTTAAAAACTTACACTTTACCTTATTTCTTTTACACTGTCACATAATAATTTCTGAAATTATAATTTAAATTGTACAATGGTCATCTTCTAGTAATTTTGATCTCTTTAGCATTTTTTTATAATTAATAGATATTTTAAATTATTAGTTTTTTACTTCCTGAAATGCATATCAGTATTTTATTAAAGATCAGATACCTGTAAAAAAATATTAAAAAATCTTAAAATTACTATAACATGATTATTAAAAAATTTAAATTAGGATTTTAAAAGTTGTTTGATACTGTAAAGGAAGCATGAGGCAAAGCATATGTTTTTAAAAATAGAGGGCAAAAAGTGTAGGTTTGACCAAACCACAAGGGGGGGTTTAGAGGTGAGGTTTCTTGGTTAGCTAGGTTGAAGGAAAATCTAGATTGTAAAATGATTGATAGATGGAGGCGGGTTGATGGTGTGTGGCAATGGCTTTGGAGTTGGAGGAGGTCTTTACATGGAAGAGAAATTGGAGAACTGCAAGTCTTGATGGCTGTTTTGCAAGAAAATGTACCAAATCCTGTAGCAGCTAACTCTCAAACTTGGTCTAGAATGTTGATGGTGTTTTTTCTATCAAATGGTTTAGCAGATCCATAGATGTGGCTATCTTACACCCATATGCAGTTACGGCTTGTACCTAGTGGAGCAATTGGGTTCTTAAGAAGGTATCCATGTTTATATGGCGTGCGTTTCAAGATTGTATTCCCACGAGGCTGAATCTAATAGCCAGAAGAGTTAGCCTGGAAAGCTCGAGTTGTCCATTTTGTGGAGAAGAACTTGAAGACTCAAATCATATTCTGATACATTGCCAAAAGTGAGGCCTTGTGTGGCATTCTATATTGTGTTGGTGCAATATTAACATGCAAATTGGTCTGGATTTGTTGGATTTCCTAAGTTCCAAACCTTCTGAATATAGGAAAAATTTTCAGGTCCAAGTTTGGCAGGCAATCGTTCAAGTTTCAGCATGGTTTCTTTCAAAATGGAATAATGACATTGGGTTTAATGGTAAAAAATTTTCGGCAGTAGGTATTTTATCTAAAATTTAGGTGTTATTTTCCTTGCGGCTGAAAAATATGTGCTCAAAGTTTTCTTGTTCTTGGATTGATTGGTGTATTGCTCTTTTACTGGCTAAAAACAACAGTAACTGATTGAGTTTGGGTAGTTTTTTTCTGTTTTTGACAGCTATTTGCTAGTGTTCTTCTGTCCTAGAGGCTCGTGTTCTGATGTAAGTTGCAAGTATTTCCTGTTGTTCTTTGCAAATTGTCATTCATCAACCAAGTATTCTTCATTTGCTATTAAAAAAAACCGCAGAGGAGGTTTTTCTAATTTTTCCCTTCTAAATAAAATGTACTAAAAACCTTATGCTATATATATAACCTTCTAAAATTTTAGAAAACATATGTCTCCCCCATCAACATATAGTAGCTATTGAACTTACAGAATCTGTAGCCTGGACAAGTTTCCCAATGACTCTGGTATACGGCCGAACAGCTGGTTGTCTGAGAGGTCACTGTTTGTGAAATAAAAAATATACATAAGCCAAAGCTAGCAAAAAACTTAAAGGTGAATTATAATGATTTTTTTCTTTTTAGATTTAATACTAAATACACTTTTAATCCCAGATTTGGAAGGTTACTTGTATTTCTCTTGTTTTTTTTTTCAAATTTAGTGCAAAAAAGGGCAATCTTGCATTTATAAAGAAGAATAATTAATATTTTAAATTAGTCATTAACTATGAAAACAATATTAGACAATTTAAACTTATGTAAAAAATTTAAATTACAATTTTAAAAAATTGATGTAAAAAAGGTAATAAACACAAGGGCTTAATATATGTATGCGAAATCTAAAACAAAAAAATGATTAGGGGGGTGCAAGAATTAACCACTTATTAAATATGTATTTTAGATCTAAAATCTGGGGGGTTAAATTGCATGTTTTACCAGAATTCTTATACTATATAAGTATATTTTCGTAAATTGAGTGGGGTTATTTGAGTACTCCACTGAAGGTTATGTGGTCTTTGAGCAAATAAACAATTTGAGTTCGTTATTTCTGTAGAGTTCAGTGTTATACTTTGTTGAATGGATGACAAATAACATATAATTAACAAAAAAAACTTTCATACTAATTGAAAAAAAAAGTAGGGGCTAAGTACTGTAAATTTCAAGGAGTACAAATGTGATTAATATAAAATCTAAAAGGAAAAACTCCAATTTACCCAAAACTTAATTAGAAAAAGGAAAAACTTAGTATACTTACAGTTTTGTTAAGTACTCGAGTTGAGCAACAACTTTGTCGATCTCCCCGCTTACTGTCAAGTCTGAGCCGATTTCTCTAGTATCCCAAAATTCAGGATATAAGAACTTAATTAGTAATTGTAATGGGAATAAGTAATAAAAATAAAAATAAAAGATAATTAATTACTACTTATGTCTCAAATTCATCAAAAAAACATAATATATATATAACAATTAATCTATAATTTTCTACTTTAAACTGTTAAAACATCCAACTTAAAACTAATTTGTAATAAGTGAGGGGCTTTATCGCAATATAAAGTCACATGATGAATTTAACATAAACATTTTGATATTTTTTTAATATATATAATTTTTCTAAATAAAGTTGGATGGGGGAGTAGGAATACAAGATAAGTACTCCTCTTAAATCTATTGCCCCATTCACTATTTATTTCAATTAACTCATAATTCTTTATCTTCAATATTTTGGTATATAAATCTAAAATTTTTATTTATAAATAATAAATTAAAACTTGCAGATTCTGAATATAATTTTTTAAAAAATTACTTGACAAATAATAACATAAATAAATTTAATTAAAAAATCATCTGATGATGGGAGTACATTGAGTCTACGTGGCATTGGGTGTCCTTTGGATGGACTGAACAATTGCAAGAGATGTATGTGACATTTTCATCACAGGATCTACGTGTGATGAACAGCTCTGTTGGTAAACCCTCTAAGCCGTTCAGGAATTGTGCAAGAGCAGAAGCTGTCATTCATTTAATTCAACAACAAATAGAATCAGTTGCTTACACTTACACATCACATGAGGTGGTCTTCAAACTAACAACTAAAAAATTAATTAAGCAAAATGTTTATTTGCAAACATTCGACGACAGGACAGATAATAATATATTAATCAATTATGTTCATTCACTCGATCCATCGCTTTTATAGTCACAAATTGTCATCACTTTAATAAAAAAAACTGACCAGTAACATATATAGGATTTATGCATAATCAATTACCTTCCTCACATGGCAACAATTTGGCAGCCGGGCTGCAGAATATATCGCTTATGCTTTGTGCCACCTGAGCTTCATTTGTAGGCATCTGGCCGACGCAGGAGCAAATAAAAGCCACCAAACAAAGCAGCAGCTTCACCCTATAAACCAAACTCATATCTGTCACTCCCAACAGCCCCTAAATTACCGATCGAAAGGCATGGAACCATAACTAGAACTAGAAGTGGCTATATATGTAGAGGGGGGGGCCCTAACTGTGGGTTCTGGTTCTTAGAAAAAAAAAAAAAAAAGCCAAGGCTTGGCCCCTATTTCTTATTCTATTTACCCAGGTCTAATTGTACTTTACCGCCCGATCAAGCAAGGTACTACCGAATCATCTTTTTAACCAGCCATGTGAACCACATGTAGCTAAAATTTACGTATACTCCAAGCAATTCCCTGTAGTTTCATTTTCACAATCAAAATAAATAAATTCTGCTAATAGGTTTGAAATTTCATATAAGGCCAATTATAATGTACACACCGCATGTGCTTCTTTTATTATATAGAACATGAGTTAATTTCATGAAATATCTCAATATCTCTGGTTTGTTCTTATATCTATTTAAAATATTTCATTTTGGTCATAAAACCGGTTAAAAAATATTTCATTTTGGTCTGATAGAATTTATTAACTTGGAGTATATGTCCACTATCAGCTAGAGGTGAAAATGGGCCGAGCTTGGTTTTTGGTATTACCCAAACTCGATCTCCAATTGCTTGAGCCCTTTTTTTTTAGGCTCAAGCTCGGCTCGAGGTGAGCTTGAGCTTGGCCCGAAAGCTCGAGAAGCTTGAATAACACATATAAATCTTAGTGTTAGAATTGTAACTTATATGAAAGATAGGGACTAATTCTGTAATTTTTGACATGGAAAATTAGAGAAGGAAAAAAGATAAAGCTTATCCCACGCTTTCTAACCTTTTGCTGTTTTACTCTGATTTTAGAAACTTTATCAATGAGTCATCATCTTCCTCAAGCCTGAGAAGAAATCTAAGAACAAAGCGAAGAAGTAAGAAGAAATCTGAGAAGAAGACTAATTGGCAACAGGAGATGAGAGATTCGAAGCTTACCTTAGTATTAATGGCTTTGTAGATGTTGGATTCTAATCGATGTCGGATTCTAATCCGAGAAGAAGACTAATCGATGTCAAATTTTGGGTGAGTCATATCGACTGTCGAAGCTCAATCGACTGGGAATTGTCAATTAAGGAAGGCTCGAGCTCGACCTTGCACCAAGCTATCGTTGTAGACTCGTGATGCTGGTGGAGAACCGGGATATTGTCATCGTCTAGGGTTGATCTTGGTGGTGGCCGGCTGGCCGCCGATTGGGTAGGACAATAGGTAGGTTAGAGGTTGTGACCCAGATTGGGTAGGACGGCACAGGAGGGAGTAAGGGTTAGTGGGTTAGGGCTTATGAATTGGGAAATGGACAAAAATTCTCGAGCCTAATAAGCTCGCAAGCTCATAGGGCTGGATATCTGAAAGCTCGAGCTTAGCCCCAAATTTACTTGAACTCATTTTTTTGGTCAAGCTCGAGCTCGAAAAAGCCCTGCTCGAATAGCCTCAAATCGAGCTCAAGCTCGAGCTACCCGAAAAATGCCCAACCCCCTTTCACCCATAGTATCAACTTTTAAAATTGAAATTTAAATTATTACATAACTGCTTTAGAGTAAATTTAAAATGTGCAATAATTTTTCAACAGTTAATAAACAATTTATATTACTACTTTTTCTTCTCCATAAACTAAATTTATTCTATCAAATGGTAAAAAACTATTGTGAAATTGTGGAAAATAGTTATTGAGTAATTTAAATTACAATTTATAGATGTGTGTGTTGGAGGGGGGCTTAATCTTTTGGTTATGGATCTTAAACCAAAGTGAAGGCTTAGCCCCAATTTCTTAATTATTCTCTTTACTTAGGTTTATTTGTACTTTACTGTCCGATCAAGCTAGTTACCTAGTTATTATGGTATACTTATATTATAACTATGTTCTAAAAGATGAACAGTTTTTTTTTTTTTTTTAAGTTTTCTGTTTTTTTATGTGATCGATTTGTTTTGAAGCCCGGTCACTTTTTCGAAAGAAAACCACTTTTTTCAAGGCTTGTGTTGTTAATTTCGCAATTTCAGTATGTTCACCTTTTTTGTTTGGTTAATTGCGTTTTCAGTCCTTAAATTTATGTGTCATCCCATTGTAGACTTGTAGTACCAAAATTCTATTCATTTGCCATTTTATTCCCCAAACTTAATACTAGAGTTTTCCATTTGTTCTCTTGGTCTCTAAACTTTTTTTTTGTTATTTTTTAATATATTGTCTTTTAAAGCAAAACTTTGGTAACCATGATTTATTTCTTTTCTTTTTTTAACCAACCATAGTGACTTTATTTAACTTTTTCTTTGTTATTTTTCTTAATTATTGTTTTTTAAAATAAAATTTTAGTCATTATGAGTTGTCTACTTTTGGGTATAGTTCTTGCTAATTTAGTTTTAGTAATTTTTTTTTTATTTTTATTCATTAAGTTAATGGTTAAACCTTTAATTTTTGAAGTTTTTCTATTTGCTCTCTTGCTCTGAAGAACATTTTTTTTATTTTTTTTATATGTCAATCATTAAACCTCACTTTTTTTTCACGAAAAACCCATGATTTGCCTTATTTTATTAAATTTTTTATATTATTTCTGTCTTCTAAAATAAAACTTTATTTGCTACAGTTTATCTACTTTTGGGTATGATTTAGGCTGATAAATTTTTTGACTAATTGCATTTTTTTTCCTTTTTTAAGTAAATGGTTATTAAACTCCTGGTGCTTAGAATATTTTTATTTACTCTCTTAGTGCCCCAAACTTTGTGTTGACTTTTTTTCCCTGATTTTTGTTTTTTGTTTTCATTTTTATGAATTTTTTTTCCATCATTAATGATCGCCACTTATTATATTTGTATTTAATGTTAACATGGACTGAACCAGTGCAACACATGGGTGCCATAAACCTCGTACCTGATAAATCATGTTATTAACTAGCCTTGTGAATCACTTGTAGCTAAAATTCACTATTCTATTCTAGCCATGCAATTCATTGTAGTTCATTTTTACAATCTAAATAAATAAATTCTGCTCATGGGTTTGAAATTTCATATAAAAAGGTCAATTATAATGTACACATCTGCATGTGCTTCTTTGATTATGTAGAACATGTGTTAATTTCATGGAATATCTCTTGTTTGTTCCTATTTATTAAAAATATTTTATTTTGGCCAAAAAATTATTAAAAATATTTCATTCTAATCTCTACTTGATGAAATTTGTTAACTCATAGTATATGTATGATATCAACTTTTAAAATTATACCTCTTTTGTCCCATATTCTTTGAAATATTTGACTTTTTTTAAATAATTTGACTTGAATTTATTTATATTATTGTTTGTTAGAAAAAATTTAAAAAATATAATTAGAAACTATAGGTCTTTATTTATCATTTACATACAAATTTTTTCATTTATATATTAAAATGTTGAAAATAAAAAATTATAGATTAATTATTAAATAGTAAATATTGTAAAGAACTTGAAACATAATGAGTAATTTAAAATATTAAGTAATAATCTAAGAGTAAATTTAAAACTCACAATATTGTTTTGACAGTTACTAGAAAATTTATACTTTTTTCCTCCATGTAAACTGGACTTACTCCATTTAGATGGAAAGGCTACTAAGTTAAATTGTCAATTGACTGGCAAAAAATTATTGTAAAATTGTGAAAAATAGTTATCAAATAATTTGAATCATGATTTAAAAGGTTAGTGTCAAGTAGCTACTTTGGGTGAATGAATTCTATATGATAAGAGACCAAAACAAAATAATTTTATATGTTTAGCACCAATAATATAATCAATAAGTCACGATCTAAAACAAAATGATCTTAAAAAGTGAAGGACTATTTATATGCCTACTTACTTTAGCTCTTACTTCGTAAATAATGTGCACGCCCCTAATTGAAACCATGGTTTAGTCTCCAAACCCCATGGTGAAATAGTAAAGACTTTACCTGCCATATCCCCAACCAGAGTTCAAGACATCATCCATTCCCTTTTCTTGAAAACCTTAACTCCTAATTTTTAGAATTCTGAGTAGTAAAAAAAAAAAAACCATGGTTTACTCTCTCGATGCCAACTCGAGTGGCTGTGAGGGACATCAAGTTCAATCCTTCACAACCACATCCACACACACACAAATGATGATTATACTGATTCAGGTACTTTTTGGGTTAAAAAAATAAGCATTTCCCCATTTTCTAGATACATATTAACAATCGACCTATACTTTGTTGCGGGTTGATCAATGAAGATTCAAATTTTTCATACTCCATTCGTCCAGTTTTCTTTGAAAACAAATGGGTTGCATGCAGTTTAGGGCTAGGTCTTTTTTTACCTTTACTTTCTAGTTTTGCTCTTTTGCTTCGTTAATCTTTATTGTCTTCCCTAAAGCATATTGCCTTTTTTTTGTCTAGCAACATACAGGCATTGTTAGCCAAGGTTTGGTGGACTAGAGAATGATACCTGATCATCGTTGTCCCTATCACGGTGCGAATCAATCATCGCCCATCCATTTGTGTTGCTCTCTATCGCATGAATCTCTGTTCGTCGCGTCGATCTCCATTTGTCCATGTTGATCTCCTTTCATCTGTGTCGCTCTTTGTCCATGTCGCTCTCCGTCCGTGTTGATCTCCGGCCCTTTCACATTGGCCTTATTTCGCTTCACGTCGATCTCATTCATCTCATCGATCTTTGACCGCTTCACCTCGATCGTCCCTCCATCACGTTAATCACCATCTGCTTCAGCTCAATCGTTCGTCTATCTCATCAATTGACGGCCGTTTCACCTTAGTCATCTGTTGCTGAGATTGAACGATAAAATTAGGCAGTGCGTTGTAGTGTGGAATAGAGGAATTGAGTGATGAGAGAATGAAGAGTATAATGGTAAAGATACATGGTAAAATTTACTAAAAAGAAAATGTTTTAAAGAATTTGGGACAACCAAAAATAGAAATTGTTACAAAGAATGTGAGAGGAATAAAGTACTAATTATATTTATAAAGAAAAAAAGTTTTAAAAAACAATTATAATTATGATCAGTTCAATGTTTTTAAAAAAGTTGAAACGTTTAAAAGTTGTGGGTAATCAAAATTCTAAACAAAAAAACTCACGACATAAAGACCAAGGTAGTGAATTTGAGATTTCAGTATAAATTGAGGCTTCGACTATAACTTAGAAAGTTCGAGGACATAAAACACCAAAACCAAAAGTCTAAGACATTTTTTGGGTCTATTGGGATATAATGGAAAATGTCTAATTTCAAAGCTTGAGGATCAAATGATATTATCATACACAAATAGAGGACTTATATTATACTTGCCCAATTTATTTGGTTTTTAATGCCCCATTATGCACTGTAGCAAAAGGGCCATTATGAATAGTGTCCCGTTAAGAGCTTGGCTCTTTAGTTAATATAATGTATCATCGTTCTTATATACCTTATAAAGATAATCCTGTGTATAAAAAATTAAAAAGATTTAGGGTGGCTGACTAGAAACACTGTAGTCCTGTTCCTTAAATGTCCTGTAAAGAATGTGTTAACGAATATGTTAACGAATGTGAAAAAGAAAAAGACGTAGGCTTTCGAAGTTTCCGTAAAAAAGGGGAAGTAATTAAAGGTACCTTGGAATTTCGATTAGGTTAAGTAGCAAGCAAACCCAATAATTAAAGAAAAGAAACGAGATGAGCTACTTCTGGTTGTTACTCCCCCACGTTCCGAATTATTTATCCGCACTTTTTATTTTGAGGTATCCTAATTTTCTTAACCATTTTTTTAATTAGAAAATGCAGTTCAGTATTTTTAAAATTGTATCCTTAATTTAATCTCTCAAAAAAGTTAAATCACAAGGACATGAGATATTAAATAGAGTAACATTGGTACAACACTCATTTTTTTGCCTGAACAATATATTCACTAGCACTGGCACAAAGCCGTTCAAACAAAAAAAAAGATCACAGGGACAAAATTACTTAACAAAAATAAAAAATACACGGTAATAGTCGGTGCACAGAACGCTTTTCTATATCACATGAGCAATCCTTTGGGAAATTGATCAACGTTAAAAGGTTGAGTTTTGAAAATTAAAGTTATATATACACATAAAGAATCATAGACTTAACAAGTAGTTATAATGTGTTAAAATACTCTCCACTTATATCTCTAACATTTTTTTATGTCACAAATAGATTCTGAATCGTGAGCCCAATGGGTTATGGATATGGACCATCAAAGCACAAAAAATAAAACTAGGCCTCTGCCTACACAGAATTACAAAACACGAACCACACCATCATGGAATTAATGACTCACACTATAAGAGAAATGACAAAGAGCAATTGAAAGGGCAACTAACTTTTAATCGCTAATGATAGTCAGTAGCCTTTCAGTCATTTAGATGTGGTGCTCACATGAAAAACGATTGAAGGGTGACTGAAACTTGACCATTTTTCATGTGTTCAATTATCTTTTCGTTGTTCTTCTTTAAAAAAAAAAATTTCTATCAGCTGCCCTTCAATAACTCATTTTAAAAAAATTTCTCGATCAGACACGCTTAAGTAGCTTTTCAACTTTTAGTTGTCCATTTAGTTGCCCCTACAACCAAAAAATATGGCCCGTCTTTTTCTTCCTTGTTTTTTCTTCTTCCTCTTCTCCTCCTTTTTGTTCTTCTTTTTTTTTTCCTCAGTTTGTTTCTTTTTGTCTTTCCATTTTTTTTTCTTCTATTTCTTCTTCTATTCTTTTTTTTTTTCTTCTCATCCTTCCTTTTTTCTTTCCCCCCTTTCTTCTCCACCTTCTCTCTCTCTTTCTCTTTTTTCTTCTTTTTCTTCTCATCCTCTTTTCCACTCACTTCAGCACGCTTGCCATCCTCCTTGCCTTCTTCTCCACTTCCTTGAGCATTCTGATCCACTTCCTTGCCGAACTCATGCATCACTTTTTCCCTTTTTATTTCCTCTGCTGTTTCATTTTCCAAGTTCTTTATTGTGATATATTAATGATACATTATTTTTGTTTCAACTATTTATTTTCATGAAATTATCAAACCATTTTAAATAATTATAATAACTAATATTATTTTAATTTTATAGCGATTGAACTTCAGTTGCTAAATAAAGATTGAATGCTTCAGTCGTTCACTTAATAAGACACCATAAATAAAGCAACTGTTTTTTTTTATAACTCACTACTAGAAAAAGCCGATTTAGCGACGGCCATTAGTGACATATTGCTGTTGCTACATAAGACATAGCGATGGTACACCGTCGCTAAATGGTTCATTGCTAATCTACTCGCCGCTAATTTATTAGCGACGGCTACCGTCGCTAATTAGCAACAGCAAAACACTACTAAAAAAACCCAAATTTCCAACTGCCACAATTTCCAACGGCTAGGCAGTTGGAAATTTCCAACTGCCTAAGCCGTTGGAAGACGAAAAAAAATTTCCATATTTGTAGATAAAATTTCCAACGGCTTTAGCCGTTGGAAAATGGGCCAAAAAATGTAAATAAAATATTTTTAATAAAATTTGAT
Source organism: Aquilaria sinensis (assembly GCA_005392925.1). NCBI lineage: Eukaryota > Viridiplantae > Streptophyta > Magnoliopsida > Malvales > Thymelaeaceae > Aquilaria > Aquilaria sinensis. The sequence goes on along the minus strand of SMDT01003169.1, from coordinate 116,876 downwards.
ATATATATATAATTTCCAACGGTTATAACCGTTGGAAACTAAGTGCTCAGGTTCAAAATTTTTTTTTTCATACATAAAATATTTCCGTTGGAAAAATGTTGTGAAACAATGAAACGGCTTTTTTTGCAATATTTTCCAACGGCTTTAGCCGTTGGAAATATTTTGTGTATGAAAAAAAAAATTTTGAACCTGAGCACTTAGTTTCCAACGGTTATAACCGTTGGAAATTATATATATATATCAAATTTTATTAAAAATATTTTATTTACATTTTTTGGCCCATTTTCCAACGGCTAAAGCCGTTGGAAATTTTATCTACAAATATGGAATTTTTGATAAATGGAAATAAAACAAATTTGTATTAAAATGTGTCATAAAACATTTCCAACGGCTTTAGCCGTTGGAAAAAGAAGTGTGATAATGGAATGTTGTTTGTTTGGGAAATAAATTAGCCGTTGGAAAAAATTGTGTGATAATGAAATGGCGTTTTTTTTCTCTGTTTATGAATTTTTGAACATTTTCCAACGGCTTAAGCCGTTGGAAAGAGGGAACATAAATGATATTCCATCTGCTCCTTAGTTCTGATTTTTTTAATTTCCAACGGCTTAAGCCGTTGGAAAGAAAGGAAAATAAAATTTTTTTTTTATGTGTCATAACTAATTTCCAACTGCTTTAGCCGTTGGAAAAAGACACAATTATTGAGCTGAAAAGTTTCCAACGGTTTGAGCCGTTGGAACATCATTAAATGAAACGGTGCGTTTCACAAAAATGTTTCCAACGGCTAAGGCCGTTGGAAATTAGTTTTTAAATTTCCCCCCCCCCTGGCGATTCGTCTTCCTCGCTGTGCTCGCCAGCTCGTCTCTCTCGTCTCTGTAATTTTTCTTCCTCCCACACTCACACACAGCACCTTCGTTTGTTCAAGTAAGAGGTTAATCAACAAATTGGAGCTGCTTTTCACGTGGATCTACTCTTCTTTTCCTTGATCTGCAGGTTAGTTTGAATTTTTTTGGATTTTTATATTTATTATTTGCGGTTTTGCGTTTTTCATGTTTTTGTTGATAATGGGTTTAGATTTTGCGCTTTGTAGCTGAGTTGAAGCTATTTCCAGGCATTTTAAGCAAGTAAGCTGTTGGATTTGAGGAAAGTAATTTTAAGACGTATGTTTAAATTTTTTTTCCTTAAAAATAGTTAAAATCTGAATTATTTATGGTAATTTGGTTTAATATATGTTGAATGTGTGTGATTTGTAGTTGTTGATGGTTGGATTTGAAGTATTTGGGTTACCCATTATAATTTAACATTTATGTCAATTTTCTTTCTTTTTTCCTTAATTACGGGATTAAGTTACAATTAAAAAATAATTAGTTTTAAGTAAATTCTTTAGGTAGTATTTTTATGTATCAAATTAGTTAGTATATTTAAAAATATTTAATAATTAGTTTTAAGTAAATTGCTTACGTAGTATATTTATGTGTAAAATTAGTTAGTACATTAAAAAATAATAAATAATTTTTGTTGGGACTTAAATTGTTTAGGTTGTATATTTATGAGTGAAATTAGTTAGTATAATAAAAAATAGTTACTAATTAGTTGTAACTAAATTGTTTAGTTCGTATTTTTAAGAACAGAAAATGATTAGTTTTAAGTTAATTGTTTACGTAGTATATTTGTCTGTGAAATTAGTTAGTATATTTATAAATAGAAAAATACTTTGTATTTTAAGTACATAGTTTAGCTAGGTTCTATGTTTGTGTGTGAATGTAGTTAGTATAGTTGTATACCAAATCTTTAGTTTGAAATCAATTGTTTAGGTAATTTATTTTTTTATAACAATAGTAATAATTACTAATAATAATAATAAAAATAATAATAACAATAATAATAATAAACCCAATAATAATACTAATAATAATATATAATAATAATAATCATCATCATCATAAGAATAATAAACCCAATTAAGAATTGTAGTAATAAATAATAATAATAATAATAATAATAAACCCAATAATAATAATAATAGAATAATACTAATTATTATGATTAGCATAATTATAATTATAATTATAATAATAAAAATAAAGTATAATAATTTATCATAATACGAATAATAAAGCCCATATATAATAATAATAGATTATTATAATTATTATAATAAAAATAGTAATAATAATAATTAGTAATTATTATACACATAAAATAAGAAGAAGAAGAAACCCATAAGAAGAAGAAGAAGAAATAATAATAATAATAAATAATAATAATAGATAATAATAATAGTAATAACATAATAATTATTATTCTTCTGTATTAATTATTAGTAATAATAATAATAATTATTATTATTATTATCATATTAAGAGTAATTATTATAATAAATAGTAATAATAATAATAATCATAATAATAATAATAATAATAATAATAATAATCAAATAATATAATAATAATAATAAACCCATCAAGAGTAGTAATAAGTATAATAATAATTATAATTATAATTATAAAAATAGTAATAATAATTATAATAGTAGTACTAATAATAAACACAACAACAGTAGTATTAATTACTAATAATAATTATAATAATTATCACAATAATTATTATAATAAACCCAACAAGTGTGAAGCATATCTAATAGTAGTAAATTACTACCTATTACGTTTTAACAGTAAACCTTAACTAAAATTCGAAGTCACCTGTTAACCTTACGTAAACCGTTACTTAGTCATGTTTTAAATGACATGGTTTAGATTAACTAAACAAAATAATGTATTGGTAGGACTTCATGGACCATAGTTGGATGTATAGTAGTCGTTATTTACCGCACCGAGTTGGGTACACAGAGGAGTGGGAGACAGGGATTGAGCAGTTCATAACATTTGCCTGTAGTAACCCAGCTCACATGGATGGCAACAAAATACGTTGCCCGTGTAGGAGGTGTAAAAATTTGAAGTTTAAGGATTGTGATGACGTTAGAGTGCATCTATACAGAGTGGGTTTCATGGCTAATTACACAAACTGGACAGCTCATGGGGAGGCATTTACAGAGCCTCCGCAGCAGCCGTTTCATAATTCTGATTGGTATGAGCATTCTGAGTTCAGTTCAAATGCAAACCCATATGCTCAAATGATATTTGATGCAGCGGGTCCAAATATGCATTAGAATTCCACTAAACAGGATCAACAACCTAATGAAGGTTTTAGAAGGTTTTCTGATTTACTGTACTCCGCTAGTACACCTCTTTAGGATGGATGTGAGAAGCATTCTGAGCTTTCTGCTGCAGTTCGGTTGTTAAACCTAAAAGCAGAATATCACATACCAAGAGGGTGTTATGATGGTATTGCAGCCTTGATGAAAGAGACACAGCCAAGTGACAGCAAGATGCCATCCAATTGGTATGAGACGAAGAAATTAGTTTCACAACTAGGTCTTGCCCATCTTAAAATTGATGCTTGTGTTAACGACTGCATGTTGTTTTGGAATAATGATGAAGATGCTTCACAATGCAAGTTTTGTGGTGAATCTCGGTTTAAGCCGAGAAAAGCTGGGCGGGGTAAGGATAGAGCAAGAAAGACTATGCACTATTTACCACTCACTCCTCGCCTTCAGCGACTATATGCTTCACTTTCAACTGCAGAGCACATGAGGTGGCACAGTGAGCATCGATCCGACCCAAATGTTTTAAAACATCCTTCAGATGGGGAAGCATGGAAACATTTTGATTCCACGTACCCGTGGTTTGCGGCGGATGCCCGAAATGTTCGCCTTGGAGTTTGTTCTGATGGCTTTGTGCCTTTTGGAAACTCTGGTAAACAATACTCATGTTGGCCTGTCATTGTTACTCCGTATAATTTGCCTCCGTGGATGTGTATGAAGAAACCATATATGTTTTTTACTGCATTGATACCTGGCCCTCGAAGTCCACGTCAGAATATTGATGTGTATTTATAACCTCTTATTCATGAATTGAAGCAGCTATGGGAGGATGGGGTCGAAACATGGGATGTTTCACTGAAACAAAATTTTCAGCTCCGAGCTTCGGTTTTGTGGACCATAAATGACTTCCCGGCTTATGGGATGTTGTCAGGATGGATGACTCATGGGAGGTTATCTTGCCCTATTTGCATGGATGCTAGTAAAGCCTTCCAACTTGAGCACGGGAGGAAGACTTCATTCTTTGATTGTCATCGGCAATTTCTCGAGTTGGATCACCCATATAGAAGAAACAGAGTCGCCTTTAAGAAAGGAAAAGTTGAGAAATCGTTGCCTCCTGAGCGTCTACCGCCTGAAACAATATTTGAACGTATCTCACATTTGCCTTCTGTAGTTCACAATGGACAGGTTGTAACCATACCAGGTTATGGCAGAACTCATAATTGGACAAAACGAAGTATTTTCTGGGAGTTGCCGTATTGGAAGAGTAATTTAATCCGCCATAATTTGGATGTTATGCATATAGAGAAGAATGTGTTTGACAATATATGGAATACAGTGATGGATGTGACCAATAAAACTAAGGACAACGTGAAGGCTCGTAAGGACCTGGAGATTCTGTGCAGTCGATCAGAGCTAAATTTAATTCCTCAAGGCGACGGCCGAGCATTTAAACCCAAAGCCACTTTTGCACTAAACAGACATCAGAGATCTGATGTGCTGAATTGGGTTAAAACACTTAGACTCCCAGACGGCTATGCATCGAACCTTGGGAGGTGTGTTGACAGTAATGTAAGTCAGATGTCTGGTATGAAAAGCCATGATTGTCATGTAATGATGCAGAGGCTCCTTCCAATTGCACTTGAAGCAATTCCTGAAAATATTTGGAAACCGTTGACCGAGTTAAGCCAATTCTTCCGAGATTTATGCTCTCCAGAGTTAGATGTGAATCACATGGTCGATTTGGAAGCCAATATTCCTGTCATACTTTGTAAGTTGGAAAGAATTTTTCCACCAGCTTTTTTCGATTCGATGGAACATTTACCGGTTCACCTACCTTACGAAGCAAGGGTTGGAGGCCCCGTTCAATATAGGTGGATGTACAAATTTGAGCGTTGTATGCATGACCTCAAAATGAAAGTATCAAATAAGGCTCATGTTGAGGGTTCAATTTGTGAAGCATATCTAATTGAGGAGACCTCTACATTTTGCTCTCACTACTTTGAATCCCATATTCCACATATGGCAACTAGAGTACCTCGTAATGATGATGGCGGACAAGGACCATATGATGAATCGGTGTGGTCTATCTTTAGATACCTGGGTTGTCCATATGGTGTATCAAGATATCGATATCTTGATGACAATGAATTGAGGGTCGCTACTGCATATGTGTTACTGAATTGTAAGGAGGTGAAGCCGTACCTCGAGTAAGTGAAATAACACCTATTTTCTTTATAAACTCTATTATAGTAATAATACTTTTCTTCTTGTATACTAAACTCATCAAGTTTATGCTCCATCGACCTCTCTATTTATATCTTGTAGTTTGTTTGTTGATGAAGTGCGTATGCATGAACCCAATATACAGATGTCAGACCTGGATGTCTACATTGAGAATAACTTTGAGACATGGCTTAGAAACTATGTAAGTTATCTACACTTAAATTTTACCCATATTTTGCTTTTGAAGGGAAAGACATATTCATATTATTGATATATGTAACTAGGTGAATGATGTGCATAACACTATCACGGACCGCTTCCTGTGGGATGTTGCATGCGGGCCATCCCGTCGTGTTGAGAGTTGGCCTGTTTACTTCATAAATGGGTACAAGTTCCACATTAGCGACTGGGGTCGCGACAAAGCAACATTTAACAGTGGAGTATGTATAAGGACTTCAGGATCAAGTGAGGTTGAATGTGATTTTTATGGGGTGTTAGAAGAAATCATTCAACTCGAATATCCTGGCTGGCCACACAAAAATGTTGTATTATTTAGGTGTGCTTGGTTTGACCCTACTCCAGATCGTGGCACTCGGGTTCATAAACAATATGGTATAGTTGAGGTTCGTAATGGTCGCCGATATGGGAAGTTTGACCCGTTCATTCTTGCATCCCAAGCTGATCAAGTTTATTACACCCCTTACCCAACAAAGTCACGTGAAAAAATGGGGTGGTTAGCGGTTTTGAAAATCAAACCTAGACGCATCGTTCATAATAATGTAAAATGATGTCAAAGATGCATTTCAAGAAGAATTATTGGCCGGCGTGAACAGTCCTCCCATAATTATGGATGACCCAATCGACAATTTAGCTGAAACAGGTGTATGGGAAGCTGTGGAGGAAGACATGGCATTCAGGGATGAAACTTTGGGAGATGACGATTTCTCTGATAATGAAGACTCCCTTGAAGGAAGTAATGATGAAAATGATTTTGAATCAGGGGATACTGATAGTGGCGAATCAGAGAAATCAAATTCAGATGAACTTGGAAACTCAGAATAATGTAAACGTGCATATGTTATTGTATTATGTAATGTTCTCGTTTAGTAAATAACTTTTAATATATATGTAAAGAGCAACAATAACTTCAACCTGGTGCCTACAATATGATTGAGCAAGTTTTATTTAAATGTTTGAATGTACGTTATGTAAACTTTTGTATGGGATTTCATAATAATGTAGATGCCACCTAAAGGAGATGCAACATATACACGTCGCCCAGGGAAAGGGCTATTTCAGCAAATGAAAGAAGTTTTAGCAGAACCAATAGCTAGATATGAGCGGGCAGGCCAATCGCACTCCCATCATTCGGATGCACAGCCATCAACAGAACAAACACCTGTTCATCATCCTCACCCTCCCACAGGTGGTATTCACATTGGTCCTAGACGTGGTAGTGGTAGTCGGTCTATCCCGACCCCTGTAGTGTCACCGGATGGTGGGAGTTCACATGGTCAAAACACGGTATCCCAAGCCCCGCTGCAGTCTCATTTACGGATAGTACCTCACGGGAACACGTAAGTAATGCACCCGCTTGTACCAAATTAGTTTATTTAACATGTAGTATCTGAAGTCGCAGTAAGACTAATTTCATGAATTCTGTGAAACATCAACTTCATGTAGCTTCCTTCCATCACGAGCAACAAGGTTGGTCACTAGATGCTTCACCACACACTTCATGGGACATCATGACTGGACGAGCGCGAGTCCAGCAGATATTCAGGCGTGGTGGCACGTATTTGAGGTTAGATACTTGTTATAACTATTTCGCCTTTATCATCTATGTAGGAATCTATAGTTCCGCTATATAGTTTTTATAGTTCATAACGTGCAGGGATTATGTGAGTGGGATCCAGCCCACCATAATGAGGTCTACCGCGTCTGGCATATGTTGGCGGCTAGTCATTACCGACAAATGCTGAGGGACATCCGCCGAGAAAAGAATCCGGAGAAACGGCAAGCAAGGGCATCTTTTATGACCGACGCGCAGTATACAGAAATGGAAGCATGGTGGGACACCGTGGAGTTTAACGAGCGATCGGCAAGGGGTAAGACGATGCGAGCTTCATCATCGGAGTCATCTAACTCCACAGGTGCATGCAGTGCTACATATGCAGGAGGTTCGGTTTCCATTACTGAACACCGAGAACGAATGGTAAAATAATCATAATCTTTTACACATAATTTCAAGTAACTTTATTTGGACAATCAATTAATGTGACTATGTTTCAAATGTAGCGTGATAAAGATCCGGAGAAGAGGGACCCAGGATTGTTCAAGGTGATGCAGCAAACTCATAAGAAAAAGAGCGAGGATTACGTTAACAGGCGTACTGAAGAAGTTGCGGTAAGTAATTGTTACATAATGCTTAAGTATAATTTATGATCTTGTTACTAATAAATTTTCTGTACTGTTATATGCAGGCAATAGTAGCTACTGAGATCGAGGAAGCAACGCAGCAAACGGATGATTCAGGTGGTGCACCTGACATAGATGAGGTTGCGATCATAAGTGCCGCTACTGGGGGCAGGAAGAAAGGGTGTGTATTTGGCCTTGGATCAAAACAACATGTCGTGCCTGGACGACGGCGACCAGGGCTTACTCATGCAGCACATGTTGATATGATGCAGACTCCAGAGTTCGCTGAACAAGTACAACGATTCGTAGCGGAGCAAACTGCACAGCAAGCATCACATTATGAGCGGAAGCTAGAACGTCTGAAGAGGAGACAACGATCTGAGGTGGAGTACATATGCATTTCACTTGGCATTCCCCTCCCCCCCCGGCCCGCACCACCTGCAGATGATGATGATGACTCTGGATCGGATGACGCATAGATCAGGTATATCATGCTACTATATGTATTTATAGACAAACATTCACTTAGTTGGATTATGAAAGCATGTAATTTAAACTCTACTGGAGCTCATGTGGATTTAGTAGTAAATTTCAAACTTGACTTAGTAATTTTAATTCTGTATGTTTGTTTTTACATTAACATTCACTTAGTAATTTTAATTATGAAATTTTGTGAGTTTTAAAAATTGACTACAAACGATATCAGTATCGGCAGCATACGAGGTTAACGTTTAAACAAAACATTCGATTGGAAATGGACAGTATAGAGATAAATAATATAAATAAAAAAATAATTCGAAGCTAAAAATAAAATCTGGAAAATTTTCCAACTGCCTGGGCAGTTGGAAATGTTTCCAATGGCTTAAAAAATTTCCAATTGTCAGGCAGTTGGAAAATTTTCCAACTGCCACATTTCCAACTGTCTACTGTATTTTCTAACCGCTTAAGCAGTTGGAAAATTTTCCAATTGCCTTCATTTCCAACTGCTCAGATAGTTGGAAAATTTTCCAACTGCTCTGGCAAATTTTCCAATTGCCAAGGCAGTTGGAAAATTTCCCAACTGCTGAGGCAGTTGGAAAAATAAAAAATAAAAAAAATTAATAAAGCCGTTGGAAAATTCTCCAATTGCTTTATTTCCAACGGCTAACAGTTGGAAGTTCCAACTGCTCACTTCTGGGCAGTTGGAAAATTAGCTTCCAACGAATGATTTTCCAACTGACTATTTTCCAACTGCCAGCCGTTGGAAACAGTCCATTTCCAACGGCTGGCAGTTGGAAATGGCAGTTGGAAAAACATATTTTTTTAGTAGTGAAACGTCGCTACCGAGATTGTCACTAATTTTCCGGTGGTTTAGTCGGCCGGCTAATTAGCGACTTTTTGCCGTCGCTAGTTAGTCACGAGTAGCCGTCGCTAGTTAGTGAAGTTAGTGATGTATAGTCGTCGCTAGTTAGTGACGAGTAGCCGTCGCTAGTTAGTGACTTGTGACCTTCACTAGTTAGTGACTTCTACCCGTCGCTAGTTAGTGAAGTTAGTGACTCATAGTCGTCGGTAGTTAATGACGCGTAACTGTAGCTAGTTACTGACTTGTGACTATCGCTACTTAGCGACGTGTCACCATCGTTAGTTGGTGAAGTTAGTAACGCGTAACTGTCGCTAGTTTTTAACACTTGACTATCCCTAACTGCTGTGTATAATTTTCATACTAAACCTATACCATACATGTGCATTCTATACAACCCAAGCACAGCACCCGTTTCAAGTTAGTGATGCGCACCCGTCGCTACTTAGTGACACGCACCCGTCGCTAGTTAGTGACGCATTGCCGTTGCTAATTTCTGGTAAAAAAATTTTTCACCAATCATCCTCTATACGCATCTATTCAATACAACCTAAACACAAAACTTGTTCCCAGTAATCAAATGTAACGTGAAACACATCCAAAAATCATAAACGTCACAATTGATATTTAGAATGCATATAGTGTCACAATGTATTTTGGCATCTCTACAATGTTAATAATTATAGTCAACCAAGTTAATGGGAAATATTTATACCGTAATGACAACCAGTTTTATAACTATTAGTACCTAACCATCAGACTCTGGTGCAGCTGGCGGATTCTTCCCTATTGCTTGCCATATGGCTGCCAACTGATCCTGGTGTCTGTGCTCCATATGTGCTAACTGATCCTGATACCCCCTCTCTATCTGTGCAGTACACCTTTCCATGTCCTCTTGTACCTGTGACTGCAACTGGCTCATTCTTTGGGAGACTTTCTCCTCCACCCGACAGTCAACCTCATTTTGGAATTGAGATGTACAATAGAATGCCTTAATCTCATAAAAAGCACAGATTATAGTACAAGGAAAGGGTGAAAATACCAGGCAACTTCCCCGGTTTCGTCAGAGGAACAAACTTTGCTCCTCTTGCCAATGCTATTGGAGGACCAAAGATAAAGCCTGAGGCCTCAATCCCTAAGACATTAAAAAGATCATTTCAACCAATAGAAGTTAGTACAATAGTCCAGAACAATTTTGGTTCTTCAGAACATGAGGATAGAATAACTAAATGCAACTTGGTTGCCTTCGAAAAGCTTATATAAAGATATTAGGAAAAACAACTAAAAGTAAATGATAGGTTAAACTGTACAACCACCACTCATTCCACTGTATATTTGCTAGTTTATTTTAATCCAGTTAACCTTTTACAAAAGTATATTGTTGCATTGATAATTTATCACACTCAACTTCATCCATAGCGAGTGACATAGTTACAGTGGCACATATTTTGATAATGTAACCATTTAGCATCAAACAATAGCTCAAAAAAATAAAAGGAACATTGAAATACATCAAAGAACTTTAAATACTACTGCTATATTTTGATAATGTTCCACGTTGATATTGTTTGGTAATGGTTTAGCTGATTGTTTTGTATATGCAATCATAGCTTTAGTCAGGGGAGAACATTGCATCAGCACACTTCACACTAATGGCCACATTGAATAATGTGCTTTGTTACATGACTTGCCATATTACTACTTGTTAGTGTTGAATATGTTGAAATAACATTCAGGCTTAAAGTTATCTTTAGTTTGTTGATATTTTTAGCCCCTTTGTATTGATATGTATGGTGTCTAATGATTAGAGGCTCTTTTACTTTTGGTCTTTTCTTTCAATCCCCCCTTCCCCTAGTTGAGCATTCAGCTTGTCTAAATATCTGTTGTCCTTCTTGCAGCTCTCCCACCGAGCCTAAACTTTCTGTCAATTATGGGGGACTTCACCGAAGGTGGAATGTTGACAACATCTTATGGCTATATAGGAGGTCATGAAGGGAAAAACATTTATAACTAGTTTCTTCATGAGGTATAATAGCCAAGTCCTGGGTGAAAAATACCATCTTACAAACAGAAGGCTTTTTCTTTTGGGAAGCATTGTATGAAGTTATAGAAATATTGTGAGCTCTTGTATCGTTAACAAAGGATTTGCATTTCCTTTATCAATTTTTTTTTCTTGCAAAAAAAGTCATTGAAATTGATTTTCTAATCTTGCATTTGAGAAAAAATTTGTATCACACAAAAGAAAAGAGAAAGAAGGAGAAGTTATGGAGTGAAGTTCTGAAAGCAAAACCGTGATATACACATATAACAGAAGGCAGGGAGTGTTTTGTCTGGGGTCATCTCTCTGAAAAAGAAAAAGGAAAAAGGAAAACAAAAAATAAAGAGAGAGGGGGAGGAATGGCAAATATAGATGACGAGGCAAAAGGAAGGAAAGAATATTTATTATCTAGTGTAAGAAGGTATTTAGTATCTAGTATCTAGCATAAGAAGGTATTTATTAATTGATGTATACTTATGATATCCAGAACAGAGGAGGGAGAGAGAGAGAGAGAGGGAGAGAAAATGAGGAAGAGAGGATACTTAAATTAAACATTGTTTTCCTAAAAACTTGCAATATTATGGGATTCTGTAGGTTGAAGGCCACACCTGTACCCTAATACAATATGTTTCAGGTCTTCTTCAGTATCGTATAGCTAAAGATGCAATTGGTAAATTTATATCCTTCCAGTGCACCACTGTACGAGATGATGGGATTGTAGGTGATCCAAGAACTTGCATAGGACAAGAACGTGCTTGTCCAGGTAATTTTGTGTGGCCATATTGATGATTGTTATGCCATTTTAATAGTATGGTATTGTTTATTCCATCTTGTCTGTTTTTGTTACTATGATATTTCAGTCTAGTGTGAAAGTAGATGGAGAAAAAGGTAAGTATTGGTGTTAACTTACATTTCATCTTTATTTTCTGCACTTGATAATTTCTTGGTGACTCATTTCAAGTAAGAATTTTACTGGGTGAGAAACTAGTCTCAATGTACATAGTGCCACATGTATGTGTATATGATGAATGTGTCTTGAATGATTGAGCTATGGGTATAAAAAACTGATAATATTGCATATTGTTGTTTATCTAAAAAAGGAGTTGTAGTTATAGAAATGCACAATAGTGACCTGTAGTGAGTATACGAGTCGATGCATGCTTTCACAATCAACCTTGCCACTTCCTCTAGTGCTACCAGGTTTAATGCTTAAAGTGAACATCTATTCTGTAAATTTGGACAGTTTTCTAATATCTTCCTGGTTGCATTTTATATTGTGTTTACAGATATTTGTAAGGACCTTATTATAATAACCGACGTTTAGCTATCCCTTATTTGACCTGTACATGTCTGAATCCCGAGAATATGTGCTTTTGTTTTCTTATAACAAAAGGTTGTGTATATATGTAAATAATCACCCAGGGGCAGCCAAACCCATTTACAAAAATTATGGACGATAGAATAACTCTATCTAAGATCTCTCTATCTTGACTAATGAGCATTTCTTTCACCCTAATGTAGGAGTATCCTATTATCTTTGCCTTAAAAAGGATAAAGAGTTCCATTTACAATTGAAATCTCTTATGTTGCTCACATAAAAGGGTGTGCCTATTTACCTGCTTTACTAGTAAAAGTTTTTTTTTTTATAAATTTTTGCCATTTATTTTTGTCATCAAGAAGCCTAAGGCTACTCGCATTGCAAATAGTGGGAAATGCTATTGAAGGAACCAGACTTAGTGTTGAAAAGAAATATTGGGGTGGTGAAGAAGGTGATTCAGTATTTCGGTGGTTCAGGGTAAGTATTTAGCTCTAAGATGCCGTTTTAATGTGTTCCACGTTGATATTGTTGGGTAATGGTTTAGCTGATTGTTTTGTATATGCAATCATAGCTTAATAAGGCTTTATGTCATGGTGTGGGGCCTTTCCACATATTGCCAGTTAGTTTCAAGTGAAATGCTTGAACAATTAATCCATGACAGTGATGAACTCCCCCCCTCCCCCCCAAAAAATGTATGACCGTGATGAGATCTTTTTTCAAAACTAACAGTTATTTTAACTCTCTTAGTTCATCATTTCTGATCAGTCAACTTGTTTCTGCAGACTAGCTCAGATGGCATGCAAACTGAAGTTAGGGGTGCTAATACATCATCATACACACTTACAATTGATGACATTGGTGCTTTTGTCTCTGTTTCTTGTGAGCTTGTTAGAAGTGATTGGGCACGTGGCCCTATTTTTCTGTCTGAACAAATTGGACCTATAATACCTGGTATAAAAATGAAGTCTCTATAGACTTTAAAAGCAAATTGTTAGTTTCATGGCCATGGTCTTCTGCAACTAATTATTTTCATGGATGTGACCCACATAACTAATTTGTTTGGGATATGTTTCTAATTGTAGGCCCTCTTACTTGCAAATCTCTGGAGTTTCTTGGATCAATGATAGAAGGACAACGCTTGAGCTTTATTGCTTCTTATACTGGAGGGTGAGACCTTTGCTTAAGTTGTATATGTTAGATAATTGATAAAACTAGTAGTCAGTGTTTGGTAGCGGGACATGTTGAATTGAGGTATCTATTTGTGGTTCAGCGAGCAGGGAGTTTGTATCCATGAATGGATTAGAGTGATTAAAGGTGGGATGAAAGAGAGCCTGAGTAATGATGGTAAGTTCTAAAGAATGTTATATTACCCTTCCTCTACATCAAGATTAAATTGTGAGGCTGATTTTTTTATCTTACTATCTTTACATAATTTCCAGATCTTACACTTGCTGATGTAGGGAGAACCATTGAACTTGTTTATACACCTGTGCGCAAAGATGGAGAAAAGGGCAATCTTAGAAGTGTAGTTTCTGACTTGATTTCCCCAGGTAAGTTATACATATTTACCTTAAATATTATAAAATCCTAAGGCTCTTTTGACTATATGATTAGATATCACACAGCAAGCACGTATGGGCAAATCATGTTGATTAAAGATTATATGCGATGTGCTTTTTGACAATGTACCTCAGATCAGAGAAAAAAGAAATTAATTCCCATTAAATGCATTCGAGTTGTACTTTATATTCTATTTTTATTATATTATTATAAGATTGTTCCTATGTTTGTTGCAGTTACACCCCAGTTCGTTCAGATTCATTGGTAGGCGAATTGAGATTGTCTGAACCAACAGATATTGTTCTTCCTGGTAGGTGACGCATTTCAAAAACCCAAAGAGCCTAAAATTTTGGTTTAGTTTCTAGGGCCTTTCCCTGCATACTTTATTTCTGCTCAGTTGATAATAGTAACAAGAATGTGAAGACAGATGTCAACCATAATAAAGGTCTTGCTAGAGGCTTGTAGAGGAGTGATATGCAAATGAGACTGATAAACCATAAAGTTTTTTTTGCCAGAGGGCTGTATAGGAATCTCATTTTTTTTCAAAATATTCTGTAATCTTCAATCCGTCAAAATCAATGATATATTCAATCACATTCTTAGAATTTACCCATGTTTGATTTGGTACTGTCCAGCTAGAATTATATGGACTGTTGGCCTAAAAGGTCAAAATCTATACTTGAGCCCTGAACCTGAGAATGTATTAGCTCTATATACTTAGGGTACCTAGCTCATAACTGTTGGTGCATCATATTAGAAACTGTTGGACAACTTTGAAGAACTTTTAAACTAATCCTGGCACTCTATTTCCCTTCAGAGCTTCCTCAAATAGAAACGTTGGCACTTACTGGAAAGCCAATGGAAGGTGATATACTCACTGCAGTTGAAGTTATTCCTAAAAGTGCAATTCAGGAACTTGTCTGGAGCAAGTACGCAAAAAATGTCAGCTATCAATGGTACTATCGTCAACTATTAACTTAAATCATTTGGTGTGTGGTTTTCTTCCTTTTGTATTTGAATCAATCCCAAAGTGTGGTTTTTCCTTTCTGTCTCTTTTTCTCTTTCAGGCTTCTTCCCAGATATGAAATTCTTAATGTATAATAGCTTTTGCTATTATACAATAAATTAGTGTTTCATTGACTCAATTTGGATTTAAATTTTTGCCTTAACCATTTTCCATGAATTGATTCTACTGAAATTTAAGCCCACTGGCAGACTCTCGTACTTAAATGGAATCTTTTCATCTTTACAAGATGGGGCCGAGTAGTAAGAGTAGAAACTGAATCAGCATTGATACCCACACCATATAGACTCTTTTTTTTTTAACCAAATTTAATTTCAGACATGATATTAACTGAAAACAGTTAAGCAAGCTTTTGAGATTTAAAAAGTTCAGACACAACAAAAAAAATGTTGTTAAGGGAAAAGAGAGGTGTGATACTTGTAGTTGTGGTGGGATGGTGAATTTAACCAAAAGGAGTAGTAATTAGATGCAACAACGGCAGTAGAAAGATTAAAATGCATCATGGTCAAAGTACAGAACCAGTAAAATTACATAAAAATTAGAAACAAAAGCAATTTCCCCAATCAATCTGTATAAACAACTAAACATATCATTAATGGTTATGAAAATTAACTAGCTATCAACAAAGAATAACAGAAGAAACTCAGACTTACTTTGTGCGCGTCCAAATCCCGGATAATAGAGTGAAGTAGGTGAAACGAAGGCCTATCGCACCAACTTGTAGAGAATATTAACCGGTTGACAACACCAAAGATAGGGCCGAAACTAGCAACGCACAAAAAGAACATGAAAATGCAAGTAAACTAAAACCCTAAAACAAACAGACGATTCCAGGCGTTAAACAAGAATAAAGTGAAAGAGAGATTTGACTACCTGAAATTGTGGCGCCATTTCAACGGGTCGGGGGGAACGATTATGGAGATTGGGGCCGCCGCATGCGTTACCGTCGTGAGGTCTGACGGTGATTTCACCTGGAGGAAAAGAAGACGGGGACTGAAGGAGTAAGGGTTTCGATAACGGCTAGGGAAGGGGAGGAAGAGAACACGGGGTACGAAAGAGTAGGGGTCTTGACCCGTCGCTGGTGAAGGGGATGAAGCCTAGATGATTCGAGGTAAAGGAGCAGAGCTAGGTGCGAAATGGAGAGGAAACTTCAGGCGACTTAGTGAGTGAAGAGTTAGGGAATTTCCAAACATAACACGGGGAGAGAATTAGTATTGTTAAAAAACATATATGCATAGCGACGGTAAACTGTCACTTAAAACTAGCGACTAACACCTGTCGCTACTTCTTAATCTTAATTCATAATTAAATGATAAAATATAACTAAATTGTTAAGCATAATGTCACAATAAACCATTGGTCCATAAATTTAATTTTCATTAAATATACTTTTTTTTTTTACTAAAAATTTTATTAAGACATTTGTATGCTGAATTAATCACATTAAAATTTAATTATAAGTATACAATTAAACAATTGACATATAAAACGAGAACAGGTTTTCTTGAACTAGATTTAACATGAAGAATAAGTAAAATAAAATCTGAATAAATATAGGTCACATGATAAAGATTAAATAATGGAAAACTTATGAAGGCTATCAGTCGCTGATTAAATTTTAACAACTCATAACCCCTACTAAACATTTATCCGACATTAAGGTACACATCTACACTACACAATTCATTTTAAACAATCGTTATTATTTATGGTAAAGTACATAACAATTTAACAAAAAAAAACTATCACATGTGAACTATTACTATTTTTTGGAGTGGTAAATTTTAGCGACGGTTAACCGTTACTAATTTAAAGAATCATTTAGCAACCCATAACCCCTACTAAATATTTATCCGACTTTAAGGTAAACATCTCAACTTCATTATATATATTCAAAAAAAAAATATTCAAGTTACAATAGATAACAATTTAGCATAAAAAATAATTATTACAGGAGAAGTATTAATATTTTTGGCCTTTTTTTATTTTAGCGACGTCTAACCGTCACTAACTTAGCGACGGTAATACGTCACTAATTTAGCGACGGCAATCAGTCACTAACTTAGCGACGGTAATACGTCACTAACTTAGCGACGGCAATAAGTCACTAACTTAGCGACGGCAATAA
Source organism: Aquilaria sinensis (assembly GCA_005392925.1). Taxonomy (NCBI): domain Eukaryota; kingdom Viridiplantae; phylum Streptophyta; class Magnoliopsida; order Malvales; family Thymelaeaceae; genus Aquilaria; species Aquilaria sinensis. The sequence continues at coordinate 99,668 of SMDT01003169.1, read as the reverse complement.
GTCACTAACTTAGCGATGATAATACGTCACTAACTTAGCGACGGCAATCAGTCACTAACTTAGGGACAGTAAGCCATCACTAGGCTAAATTAAATTTACCAACTCATAACCCCTACTAAATTTTTATACGAATTGAAGATACACATCTCGACTACAGTAAATATATTCAAAATAAATTAGTTATGTATTAGTAGATAACAATTTAGCATAAAAAATAACTATCACATAAGAACTATTACTTTTTTTTGGATTTTTTTAATTTTAGCGACGGCTGACCGTCACTAACTTAGCGACGGTAAGACATCACTAAGTAGGATTAAAATTTAACCCCTACTAAACTTTTATACGACTTTATGGTACATATCTCCACTACATTACATATATTTAAAATAAATTAGTTATGTATTAGTAGATAACAATTTAGCATAAAAAATAAATATCACATAACAACTATTACTTTTTTTTTGGATTTTTTAAATTTTAGCGACAGTTTGCCTTCCGAACTAAGTTAGCGACGGTTGACCGTCACTAGGTTAAATTAAAATTTAGGAACTTATAACCCCTAGTAAACGTTTATACGACTTTAAGGTATACATCTCCAATATGGTACATATATTCAAAATAAATTAGTTATGTATTAGTAGATAACATTTAGCATAAAAAATAACTATCACATAAGACATATTACTTTTGTCTTCAATTTGTTAATTTTAGCAACGGCCAACCGTTACTAACTTACCGACGGTCTGCCGTCACTAATTTATGTTTAAATATTTGACAATTTAGCAACTCATAGCCTCTACTAAACTTTTATCCGAAATTACCGTACATATATGCAGTACAGTACATACAGTCAAACAAAATCTAATTATGCTAAAATAGTTGACAATAAACCCGAGCACAAATTAGAACCAGTACAATTTTTTAATATTTTATTAAGTTTAGCAACGTATAACCGTCACTAAGGTTAGCGACGGTTAACCGTCTCTAACTTAGCGACCGTTAACCGTCTCTAACTTAGTGACTAGTGACCGTCACTAATTTAGCGAAGGTAAGCCGTCACTAACTTTAGCGACTACTTGCCGTCACTAATGTAGCGACGGGAATCCGTCACTAAATTTAGCGACGTTTGACCGTCACTAATTTAGCGACGGTTGCCCGTCACTAAAATATTAGCGGCTAACAACCGTCGCTAAAGTCTCACCGGACTTTTAGCGACGGTTTTTAGCCGTCACTAAAAATGCCGTCGCTAAATCCATTTTTTCTTATAGTGACTGCTTTTAGTCACCCCTAAGAAGCAATGAATTTCACTGTTTCTTCGGTTACTTTCAGCTTTTATCTTGCAGTGGCATAGAGTGAGAAGGCAGTCAATCAAACCTGTTCCATTTTACTTTTTCCTTTTTCCTTTTCTATTACAATATTCTTTCAAAGACTAAACACCAAAAGCAAAGCAACTAAGTAATAATGAATCATAAGCTACTCAAATTGATGAGAAGAAAGGCATTCTACAGAAGTTATGGAGGCACTCGGAGAACAAGAGAATCAAAGGTAAAACAGAAATCTAGAAGCAATTGGGTGGCAGAGGCAGATGAAAACTTGAAATTTTTTCACTTCCAGTTGCGCAACAAACAACGGAAAAAATTCTATAAAGGGTCGGTCTTTTAATTAATGGAGTATGGAACGAAGATCAAGCATCATAGGAGGAGATCTTAGGGGACGGCAGGGATGCGAGATGTGGTTGCTGGAAATATCTTAAAGGAAAAAAAGAAACTATCGGAATGCTTTACTGTCAGAAGGAGAAGATGCTAGAGAGAAGGATAGAGGCGAGGAGCCATGGGCTGGATTAGAGTTGCAATCAAATGAGGAGGAGTTGGAGTGGCTCCAAAGGTGTGCAATAGGTGAAGCAAAAGAGGTGGAATTGATTAGACATCTGCAGAATATTTTTGATAAGGAAGGCGTTGGACCTTGCATGATCAAACCATGTGGGGGAAGCTGATCCTATTGGAACGCCAGTCGAAAGAGAAACTTCAAGGGCTACTAAGAGATACGGAGGAATGGTTAAAGTAACGGGTGGAATGGTTTCAGAAATGGGAAGCAACTGATAAAGATCCAAGAAGATCAGTTTGGTGTCACAGTACGTCCGAAACAATTGCTGCCTTGTGTGGGAATGCCCAAGAGATTGGTAAGCCCAGGGTGGATTAGATTGCATTGTGTTCAGGTGTTAGTACGGACTTGAGATTCCGAAAATATTCAGAAAATGAACGTATTAACTTCCATAATGTCGTTTACAATGTCAGAGTATGTGAAGACCATAATCTGCGGCCAAGCTTAGTTCCAGCAGCAGCAGGAGCAGGGGAATTTGATGGCCGAACTGAATTTAATGATTTACTGTCAGGTGAAGATGTTAGCCGGGCGACGGTGGAGGAGGAGGAGGAGGAGGAGGGTGTGTGCTCTAACGATCTGGCCAAGCAGGGGAAGCCGAGGAGTCAATTGTGAAGAAGGTGGGAATTTTGTGTACTTAGAGATACCGATTTCGAAGAGGAGGGTGGCCTGACCAAAAGGCGTCTAGTCTAGTGGGAGTGGAAAATAGTGTACAACATTAATGCACAAGTGGGAGAGGAGAACTCGTGAGATGAGACTGGGGGCTAGAGGTCATTGGTATTCGATTCAAACTGAAAAAATTAAAAAATTGAAATAAATTTGAAATTTGGTTTGGTTAATTTGGTAATTTGGTTCTGTTTCAGTTAAAATTGAATAACAAAAATTTTAGTTTTGGTTCGGTTTCAGTTTTAAAATTTGGTTAATTCGGTAACCGAAATATTTTATATCAAATTTTTTTAATTTGTTTCATGAATAATAATGCTACCAAATAACCCAAATTAGCTTGAATTCTTATTTTTTTTCTTTCCATGGATAATGAATCTTCTTTATTAAATGGAATTTGAAAAGAAAAATAATATCTTTATCTTATTTCATCTTTTATAGAATTTAACTACTATTTTTTTGGTTAATTCGGTTTGAATTGAACCGAATCGAAATATTTCAGTTCGGTTTGAATTCGGTTTTATAGACTAATTCGGTTAATTCAATTTCTTAGCATCCAAAACCGAAAACCGAATAAACCGACTAATTCGGTTCGATTTTAACTGAACAAACCAAATAATTACCCCTATTGGTGGCGTGCATGAATGAGAATCGTGTAAATGGAACGGCTCTTCTAGAAAACAAATTCAAATGGGGCGGCATAACGAGCAGGCAGGGGATACTGAAAACATTTGCCTTCAGCGTTGCAACTTGCAAGGGATTGGACCAGGTTGAGGGGGAGCAGCCGAGGCAGTAGCCCACCAATTAACCATATAAAAAAAAATAGGGGAAAGGACACTATTGATCCTCTAATTTTGTCAATTTTGTCACTTCAGTCCTCAAATTACTAGAACTGCCAATGAAGTCCGCTAACGTTTATTCTGTAAACTCTATTAGTCCTATAACTATTCAAAATTGTCATGTGTTTTACGGAACAGCCATATGGTAATTGACACCGTTTAACTTACAACACATAAGACTTGTTTGAGAAGTGAGGTGGTGATGTGGGGCCCACCTCGAGCACAGTTGGTTCACACAGAGATTGATCGATCTTCCCCGAGCCTCCAATCGGTCGAGCACCACCATTGAGCAACTTAAGTGCCTCCAATCCATCATGCATCACCTCCAATCTTTTGCAAATGCATGTGCAATCAAAGATCAAAGATATCCTGAACTCAAAGTCGGGAAAGCGTGTTGATGAGAGTTGGGTAAGGGAGCAAAAAAATTCTTTCCAGAAAATGAGACTTGGCTTGTCAGTTATTCCAGGTTGACATTAGCGATGGATTATCATTGCCCGCCAGAAAAATGGGATGGATTTCACTTGGGATTCACTGATCGAGTTGGCATCGGCAATGGATTGACCATCGTTCGCCGGAAAATGGGACAGATTCACCTAAAAAATGGCAACGTCAATCTTATAGATCTAGAACTTCGCCATCCTCCCACCTCAAATTGAAATCTAGTAGATGCTATGCAAATGATTTGGGCTATAAATATCCCAAACTCTTCACTCTCCACCTTTGTGCCAGTTCTTAGCTCCACTCTTCACCCTTTAATCTCTCCGAGGAACAAGTCTTCGTTCATCTCTGGTTCCTCATCCATTAGGTGCACTTCCCTTTCTTCTCCATTCATTTTATCATGTTTCTTATCTTCATCTTCTAGTGATATTGATCGATAAATTGGTTGTAGTTAGCTTCAATTACTACTTTTTGTAGTGTGTGAATTTTTCTGCATACTGAGATGAATTGGTGTATGGTTAGCTTGTGCATTAGCTATGACTTATAATATTGGTTATGGCTTCTGGGTTGAAAAGTCAAAAGAACGCTAATGTGTTGAGATGTAAATGGTGTGAGGTGCTAATGGGCATTTCCATCAGACACTTGACAATCTTAATAGTTATAGGACTAACAGAGTTTACCCAATAAACTTTAGAAGACTTAATTGGCAACCTGAGTAATTTTAGGACTAAAATGGAAAAATTGATAAAATTATAGGACAAAAAATGACCTTTCCCCTAAAAAATATTGTCAAAAAACTAGTAATTTCTTATTTTCATTCAACATAAGTCTTCATTTAACTTCTCTAGAAACAAAAAAGAAAACCCCAAAAGGAATAAAAGGCACCAATTGAAGACTAAGGTGAGTTTGACTTCTCCACACTGAATTAAATATCGCGATATACCGCTTACTGCTTACCACGTACCCACGGTACGTAGTACAAATATTTTCACATTTTCTCATTTTACCGTGCGGTATACCATGGTATACTATGATATTTCACGATATACCGCATACCGCGCTTGTCAAAAAATTGCGGTATACCGTAAATACCGCGTGGTACGTACAGCGGTATTTAATTTTTTGAGCCTATTTTTTTTATTTTACATCAAAATATCATAAATATATAAAATATTAAAATAAAAATGATACACATATCATAAAATAAACATTTACTTTTTAATTTTTTTTGTTACTTTTCTTAATTAATATAAAAAATTAATGGATGGTATTATTTATATTTATAGTATATGCAAAGTATATGGATGGTATTATTTATATTTATAGTATATCAATAAATTAGTTTTTTTAGTATTATTTATTTTGCTTCATATATAACATTTTTTATGTTTTTTGTATTAAAAAAATATCTTCTATCATATATATTTTATTTATATTTGAAAAATTATGATGAGAAAAATTAGAATACATATAAAATGTGTAAAAATAAATGATTAAATAAATTATGTCATCTAAAAATAATATTCTAACATTTATTTTTTATGAAAACGGTAACGGCATGCAATGCGGTATACCTTAAAAATTCAGGGTGTGGTATACCTTACGGTAACGGTATTTAACACCTTGTTCTCCATTGACAACTTCCGTCCTCATCCAAGTGCCCCTAGTGCTCCCACCAAAAATGACCTCAAGGCTTCCTAGTTCCATCCAAGTATCCAACAAGTAATCAAGTGTTGGTTTGGCTACTTTTTGGGGTCCCAACCAGTTGGACATTCGCTCTCCCTGCAATATAATTGCTTACTCATAATTTAATAGCTAATACTGAGTTAAAAAATTATTTGCTTGGGTGTGTCTTGCTTCCTAATATTTTTCTCACACACACACACATACATACATACATATATATACAGACACACACACACACACACATACATATAATGTATATTTTATGAATTATTTTAAAAAATTAAATTTATATATATATATATATAACAACATATATAGTAAAGAAAGTAAAAAATTACTGCTTTAACTTTTCAATGTAAAAATTTATATCCAATATTAATGTATTAGTATCAATTTTTTACTTGCAGTTGAAAATCTAATTAATTTTTGGATTTCCTTATTGCTAAATTGGAATTCGCTTATAATATGAGGAAAAAATTAGTGGTCATATTGGCTTACATATATAAGTCATATAATTAGCTTTATTTTGGGGCGTAAGAAATCAGGATAGAAGGATCACACAAAATAACAAGAAATAAGACATTGCGGCAACAAAGTCACAAAGCATTATGTAGCAATTTTTTTTTGTGATTTTTTACTTGTATATTTACCAATTTTATCTAATAGGTTTGATGATGATTTTTTGGTCGTCCAAATAGTACAGAATATCTACTGCTACGCTTGACAAAAAAGAGTCATGCAGATGCCACAATAATTTTTGAAAGCTGAAAGTTGCAATTGTAATTTTTCTATTATCTATGCCACCCACCACCCAATTTTCTGTAAGTTGCTTTTTAAGTTTTTTTTTTTTATTATTCGCTTCAGTAGATTTCTTGTTAAAATTACTATATGATCGTAGAGATTGAAATTAGTACGTTTAATATTTTTAATAGTATAGCTAAAATTATAATTTTTGCTATATTTTCTATAATTTGAATAAATCTTTTTCTATATAAATTTTATAGTAAAAATTCTTAAATCCCTCTTCCACCATCAAAACATCCTGCCTTTGCCATTGTAGCTAGGTTCTTGAGGTGGACTCGGAGAATGCTTCCACCTTAACATGAGTCCAATTGCACATCAATCCATACATATTCTAAGTGAGAATCCTAAAATATAAAAATAAAACTAAGTTAAAAGTTTAAGGGTGTTTGAATGGCTAATATATTACTGTAGACATATGAGATCAAGGGTTTAAAGCCTCTTATGGTGTACAATTCTCTCTGGATTAGCAGTAGACTCAAAATTGGGAAACAGAGAATAATTTGACCTAAGATTGTTAAAATCAAGATCCTAATAGTAGGATTGTACGATTCTACGATCCTAACAAGGAAAACTTTGTCAAAAATTGTAGGATCGAATGTATGGTAGGATCGTGACTTGGATTGTAGGATCAAAATATTCTACTGATCCTACCCAGATATTGGTTTTTGTTGGGGGTAAATTGCATGCAAGATCCCTAACATTTAATTATCTTTTTGTGTTCATCTCTAATCTATTAAATATTTTTTTTAGATCCTAAACCTATTAAAAATATCCTATTTTGGTTCTAAATTCATTTCATTTTAGTCCCCAATTGGATGAAATTTTGTTAACTCAATGTAACTATCTAATAGTAATTTTTTAGAGCATAATTTAAATTATTTGGCAATTATCTTACTATAAATTTAATATATATAATAATATTTTTTTACAGTTAATGGACATTTAAATTGTCAGTTTTTCCTCTTTGTAAGTTAAACTTATTTCATTCAGAAAGAAAAAAACTACTAATTTTAAATTATCTACTTACTATAAAAAAATTATTATACATTTTAAATTTATTAGAAGTCAATTACCGAATATTTAAATTATGAACATTGTACCATCTTTTATTTGTCAATAATGTGTTTGTTCATGAATTTCTTTCAGACTTGTGTTGATTATTTTATTGATTATGTTGATATATACCCTATTAAAGTTTGAATTTTACTTGTATTATATTAATAATTATGTTGTATCATTGCTATGACACTTAAAATTTTATTTGAGTTTCTAATATAATTGGTCTTTTACGTAAATTATATTATTTAAATAAAAATTTTAAGCTTTTAGTATGATCTTATGATCTATGATTTAATCGTATGATCTTAATCTTGCATAGCAAAAAACAATAATGGGTAAGGTTTTGATCTTAACAACCTTGGTACTTTGACCCAATAGTGTGGAGCACCTTGTGGTCAAGTAAGTTATCAAAAAATAAATAAAATAAAATATTGTCCAAAGTACATTTTCTTAGTTGTTCCAAACTAGGTGTCACTGTCATTATATTTTATGTCTTTACTTTCACTCTCTCTCAATTGTCATTTCTACTTTCATTTTTACAAAATTTTTACTTACTTAAATTTTAAAAATAACATTTTGCATCCTTGTTGTTACTCTCTGCTTAGCTTTTAGGATACTTTGTGTGATTTAGGCTTCAAACTTATATTAACCCCAAGTATTTTTAAAAATTACCTAAACCCCCCTAAAGTGTACTCTAATCTACACTTGTATTCTTCATAGTTCAGATACTTATAATAGCCACTTGAAAATTCAACTCTATTAATTGCTGTTAAGACAAATTAAAAAAAAAAAGAATTACTTGCTCTTGCCCTTCTAACTTTCTTCTCCAAAAATTTTGCCCCGATAATTTTTGTATCTAATAATCACTACTATAAAAAGCATTTTCCAATGGCCATTCCCAACATACTCGTATTGGAAAATGGATTTCCCAATGTGAAGCCATTAAAAACTGACACATTGGCAAACAACCAGTTAGGAAAAAAATTACTAGCAACCCACTGGTTGGCTATTAGAAATTATCAATGGCTAACTGTTGGAATAAGAGCAATTGAAAACTCCCGATGGCCAAGCTATAGAGAACTTTTAATAATGGCTGAGTGATTTTCTAACGGCCAAGTTGATAAAAAATGCTAACGGCTTTAGCCATTGGAAATCTATCAGTGATTTAAGCCGATGAAAGTTTCCGATAGCCATGCTATTTGAATACATTTTTAACAAATAAAAAATTAAATTCACTAAATAAAACCAGATGTACTATTTTATCTATACCTTTTATATATATTATTTACAATGATACTATTTTATATTATTACAATCATATGTGTTATTTTATATTACTATCATACATAATATATTATATTTTTTATATTATAACACAAAATATTTACTAAAATTATATTTTATATTATTACAAAACTTCAAAAAAAGAAATTGAAATATAATTCAGATCCTAAATCTAATTTGCATCAAACATTCAGATCCAAAATCCAACAATCCAACAAAATCTGATCCAACATTTAGATCCAAAATCCAACAAAATACAATCTACCAATCAGATATATTTTGAAATACAATCCAGAATTAGATCCAAAATCATAAATCCAAAAGATCAAAACCAGATCTAATTCGAAATCACCTAATTTGGACGGCGACCAACTCGTCTGGCGACTGCATCACTTCATCCGGCGAACTCCTCCACCATATCTTCTGTTGACTTGGTCACTTCATCCATTAAATGACGGGTGCGAGAAGAACTCATTTTGTACCTGTCTCGCTTTTGTCGACGGTGAGCAAAGATAGGCCAGGAGGAACCTATCTAGATTTACAGATTTGGCAATACAACACTTTTGCCTCAGCCACCATCTTTGTCGGCATCATTCACTCTGCGGTCGTTCTTCCTCATGCAAATGCAATCGGAGATGAAGAATCAGAACACCGGCGATCAACCGACGAAGATGGAGAAAACGCAACCCGACTGCCAGCAACTGAGAAAGATCGAGAAAATCGGATTGGAATGCCAGTGAATGCCAGACAATGCAACCCAAACTCCAGCGATTGACGGAGATGGAGAATTGAATCCCTCTCTTTGTGCCTATGGTGTAGTGGTTGATGACACTGGTGTTGGCCCTATAAGTTTGTATCTTATCGTTCAGTACATGTCCTTCGATTTAGGAACATTGTCGCTCATACAATTGTGAGCTTGTCAAAGGGACAATCTGGTTAGGTGGAATGGGGCTTTCCTTTTGCCAGAACGCCTGAAAGATGCTCTTCATATCCATTCTTAATGAAATTACTATGCCTTTTTTTCTTTCTGGGGGAAAAAAACATGTTGGAAAAGTTGGGTTTGGTTGGGGCCTATTCTAGGCCTAGTTAGGCCCATATTTACCATACTTGCTGGTTAAGGCTGGAGGAATTGGGAAAGTACATTTTTTGTCCTTAAAATTTCATATGCTTTTCTATTATATTCTTAATTTTTTTAAATTTTCAAAAAATAATTAGTTTCTAAAAGCTTGCAACTATGAAAAGTGTTCGTTCTTTTTTTTTTTTTTACTTTTTCAAATAAGTCTTAAAATTTTGCAACTATATAAATAATTAGTTCTAAAAATGTTTACTTTCTCGCACCAATTTTTTTAAAATTCTAATTTAAATTATTTAATTTATATTTTCTAGTAAGTTTAGTCTGTGCAACAATTAGTTTTAAAACTGTTTTCTTTCACTCTATGAATTGTTTCCATTTAGTAACCGTATGTTTAACTATACCTCCTTGACAAACATCTTCGAACCATTTTATTCTGAAAATTGATAGTGATTTTTTTTTAATTCTCTCTCTTTTTTTCCCCTGGAAATTGATTTATGATGGATAATACTTACCAAGATGCTAGAAAGTTAAAAAAAATTGTTTAGGACTTTATGAAAAGGCAAATTGGTTAAAGGAATTGGGATGAATAGGAGTAGAATGACAAAAGAGAAGACTTTATTTTCTTTGAAGATAAAATTTGCGTGCGTCCGACTTACACCCAATTCGTTTTAACTTTAGTCAATTGACTATAAAATGACTTATTTTTATTTTTATATTTTTCGAACCATTTTATTCTGAAAATTGATAGTGATTTTTTTTGAATTCTCTCTCTTTTTTTCCCCTGGAATTGATTTATGATGGATAATACTTACCAAGATGCTAGAAAGTTAAAAAAAAAAATTGTTTAGGACTTTATGAAAAGGCAAATTGGTTAAAGGAATTGGGATGAATAGGAGTAGAATGACAAAAGAGAAGACTTTATTTTCTTTGAAGATAAAATTTTGCGTGCGTCCGACTTACACCCAATTCGTTTTAACTTCAGTCAATTGACTATAAAATGACTAATTTTATTTTTATATTTTTTTTACTTGAAACTAATTGTAATTAAAAGCCAATATTATGTAACTGTAATAATCAATTGAAAATATAATTTTTATAATCTTACTAAATTTTTATGAAATTTTCTAGTTTTAAGCCTTAAAAAAGAAAAATTCATAAAAATTTAACAACATCCTAAAAATTTACTTTTAAATTGATTATTGTATCTACATAACATTGACTTTCAGATAAAATTGATTTTAGGTAAAAAATATGTAAAAATAAAAAAAAATAGTTAAACATAGCTCAAACGAATTGGCCTTTACATGCAAGCAAGGACATGCAATAGTACTTATAAAATTTCTGCAGAATTTAAACAAACCTGCGCTACACTCCTAGCTAGCAGTGGCTTGCATGTTTTCTTTCTCTTTCCCGGTTTGTTATTTGTTTCTTTATTTTTCCTATCGCTGTTTTACTTTCTAGGTGAGTTGATCTGAGTTGTGAGATTTTTGCAAGATTTCATGGATTCAAATCCCCCAGATATCTCTTTTTGCTTTTTTTTTTTCTTCTTTCGGTTTTTTTCCTTTTTTTTTCATGTCATTCCTATTTTTTTTTGTATTTAACTTTTTGTCTTTTGCCTAGTTTTATTCATTTTTTTTGTTTTTGAGATCTAGACAAGAGCAATGTATAAAAGAACAATTTGATAACATTAAAAAAAATATATTGAAAAAAATAAATGGATATCATTAAAAGAACATATTGAAAACAAAGAACAAATTGATAATATTTAAAAAAAATAGATTGGTAGCATTAAAAGAACATATCAATTTTTTTAATTTTTTTTTCAGTTCCTATATATATTTTAGGTATGACTGGTCTGTATTAATGTTTTCATTATTTTGTTATCAAATAGTATCTTTTTTTTTGTTTTTGTTCTTTTGATTCAATTCCTATATATGCTTTTATTCATTATTGTGTGTTCTTCAATTCTTATATATGTAAAAAAAAAATCAAACATAATTTTTTTAATAAAAATATAAATCTAAAATATAGAAAAATAAAAATACGTTAGATAAAAAAATAAATAAGAACTTATAAAAGAATAGACAATATTTATAAAATAAAAAAACATATTAAAAGAATAAATAAGACCAATAAAAAAATAGATAAAACTAATAAAAAAATAAATATATAAAAACAGATAAAAATTGATAAAAAAAATAAAGGCACATGCGTAAACCTGCTCATAGAAGACCTGCTTAAAAACTATTAGTACACATAAATAGATTCAATTTTTTTAATAATCTAAAAAATATCTTTATTCATTTATGATGAAATTATTCTATTTTAGTAGTCACTAGTAAAATTAAAAGTACTAAAATTATCACAAACGAAATTAAGCATGGAATTAGTCAACTCGCTAGTAAACTTGAGGAGAATTGTAAGTTCACCATGGACCGTGTGGCGCCCACGGTGCTGTTTCATGATGGACGATTAGTTAATTACTTCCTAAACCTTAATCTTTGACAGGAAGTAATTAAGAAGCATATATTTTGGTCAATATAAATATAAAGCATGCAGATTGATGACATGCCATTAGAGATCCAACACCTTCTGGTCTGGAGATGGGATCCTTTGTCTTCCTTTCTACCGTTCTTACCCTCACGTGTCTTTTTACTCCGACCGTTGTCGCCGATAGCTACTTCCAAGCCAGTTGTGTCGCTGCCGCTGGCAACTATTCGGCCAACAGCATCTACCAAACCAACCTCGAACGCATCTTCTCCGAACTCACCAACTCCACCACCCCATTCAACTATGGTTTCCACAACTTCTCCGTCGGCCGGAGCCCTGACCGGGTCAATTCCATCTCACTCTGCAGAGGAGACGTCGATCAAGAAGCTTGCACAATTTGTCTCAACGGCACAATATCTCAGCTCCAACAGAACTGCCCCAACAACAAAGAAGCTGTCGGTTGGTCGGAATTCTGCATGTTGCGCTACTCGAACCGAGACATCGACCGAACAACGGAAATCGAGCCCAGTAGGTGTTTATACAACACAAGGGACGTCGCGGCTAGCGTCGATCAGTTCACCAGAATCCTGAGTTCACTGCTGCGGAACCTGAGCGCCGAGGCGGCAGCGGAGGGGTCGGAGAGGAAGTACGCGGCGGGGAACGCAACAGGGCCTGGGTATTTTCAGAGGGCTTACGGGCTGGTTCAGTGTACGCCGGACCTGTGGGAGCAGGATTGCGGCAGGTGTTTGAAGGTGGCGATTGAAGCTGTCGGAAACTGCTGCGAGGGGAAGGTGGGATGTAGGATTCTTCGTCCGAGTTGTTTCTTGCGGTACGAGACGGAATCATTTTTCAAAGATGCTGTTCAAATTCCACCGCGTCAAGGGTGGCCGGCGTCTGCTCATCCGCCAGATGAAGGTGAGTAAACAAAAGTCTCGCGCATTTTCTAGAGAAAAAATCGTACTTGAGGATCAATCAAATCAAATGCGGGTCTTCTGTAGTGTCATGAAGCTCTCCATCACTCATTCTTTTAGAATACAACCCAATGGACTAATTATGACCCCAAAATACATATACTCCACCAGTATCATCCATTAAGATCTTATACACAGCAATTAATTGTTTGTCTTTGGAAAATGATTGAATTGATATGAAAAGATGATACTTTAGGTTGTTTCTCGTTGGTATATATCACATAATCTTGCTTTTAGCATATCTTTTAATCATAGTTATTTATTGGGAAGTTGTTTCTTAAATGACTAGCTAGTAAATTCTCATGTCTTATGATGATTCTGAATATAATTTATTTTTTATAATGATTATGCATATAAAAAATTATAAAAATAAAAAAAGGTATATACCTTTCCTTAATATTTAGTTTTCATACGTACTAAAAGGATCTGGTAATGTTCAGTGAAATGGATAGTCACTAGACTAGACTAATAATATAATTAGAGTGCTTTACAATCTTCCGTATAGATACTAAAAGTTAGTGGTTATCTTCAATCTTTATAAGAAACAAAGTACATAAAAATGTTATCATCAACATGACTTATTTGTAATTGTAAGTGCGCTGGTGTCTGAAACATATGTAAAGTAGTGGACCAATAATAATTACTTTTTGATAGTTTTCAAAAACGATTGGCCCGCTCAGTGCGCATGGAGGGCGCAGGTAATAGGTTAGCTGGTTAGGTTTGAAGTTCTTAGAATCCTATCTATATACAAGTTTCAAAGGCTATGCACCGCGTCTCGGAAAGCTGACAAGTTTTTTCAAACCAAATCTGTCACTAATATTTTTTTACCTCAATTTTTTACTAATATTTTAAAATGATGTAGATTAGCCGGTAATCATTAACAATCCAATAGAAAATGGAGGAACTAATGGATTCTAAATCTTAAGGTGATGATATAACTTTTAATAAATTTTAAAAATTTTAGATTACATTTGTTAGTAATACAAAAATTGGTTATAAAACCACTTATACTATGTGGCATCTTTTTACCTGGAACAAATATTATTTGAAAGCAAATACTCTTATTAGCTAGTAATCATTTGCATTATTTTTTAACAGATTAATTAGTTTTTATGTATTTTTCCCTTACTAATCTTAAAAAACATGGAAAAAGGCTCAGATTGGCAACTATTCTGAAAAACACTTTTAAAGATGGCTTTTGTACTTCTTAAAATGTAGGTTTTAATTAATATACAAGTTAAACAAATAAACATGATATACAAATAATCTCCACTAAAATAGTCGTAAAAAAGCATGTAGCGCTAGTATAACCATAAAAAAAAAAGATGCAATATCATGAAATTTTACTGAATAATTTCAAAAATTTACAGGTAATGGAAAATTCCTTATGCTTCTTCATTTATCATTTCCTTTATCAAATTATTCTTTTAAAATTCTATGTTTTATTTTTTTTTCACCAATTGGTGCACAAGAAACGAGAAAAGATAAATAACCTATTATTCTTAAAATTTGCTAAAAAGTTGCACTATTATCCTAAAATTTTAAAATCTAATTACTTTTCTCCTTTTTCATTAATTTTTGTAATGATCAGTGGGCGCCAATGTGAGCCATTTTCAAATATTAGTGAAAAATTGGGATTACGAAAATTTTAGTAGTGAAATTGGTCCCAATCCAAAATAGGAAATTTTGGATTCTGCCAAAAAAAAATTAAATTAAACATAAATGAAAAAGAAAATGGCACATGTTTTTAAACGACCCTATAAGGGTAAAAGGTACCATTAGTCTCAAATTTTAATTATCATTATAAGTCGGTCCTAAATATTTATTTAGTTGTATATTTATCTCAAATATTTATAATTTACTGTATATTAGTCCCTAATCATAGATAAAATTGAGTTTGTATAAAAATCTGATTCACAAGGATATATAAATTATAGTTTAAATGATTTATTAACTTCCAAAAATTATGGCATAAATTGTATTTATGGAAAGACAATTACTAAACAGTTTAAATTCTAACTCACATTTAACCATTTAACAATAATTTTTTAAATTCTAATTTAAACCATTTGATAATTATTTTATCATAAATTTAATCTATGTCATATTTTTAACTGTTAATGGCTCATTATATTATTAATTTATTTTCTTTATAAATTGAGTTCCTGCATGAACCTAGTTTTGCCTAAGCTATGGATTAATATGAAACGGATTATACTAAGAAGCAACTAAATGGAGGTAGAGGACCAATTTGTAATGGGAATTAAAGGTCCGCGACTTGTGGTGCCTTTTATCCGTTCTGTAATTCCCTTCTTCCCTCCCAATTCCTGGCAGGAGGAGACAGAAGCGCTCCTAGAACAAGCAAAGCAAGCGGCGCAACTCAAGAAGGGCCTCGAGGTTCAAATCTCTCTTCGTTGCTGTTAATTAACCAATCTCAGGAACTTGCTTTTTGCTCACAAGTTCAGATGGGGCTTTTCCAGGAAACGGGAGTGACTCGTCTCGAACCCTGATAATCGCCCTTGTTTCTTCTCTTGTCATTGTTTCGGCACTGGTCCTTTCGGTGTTCATCGTTTGCAAGCTCAGAGATTCATGGAAGAAAGTTGAAGCTCGTAAGCATCAAAACCTTCTTTTTCATGATCAATCCAGTATATAGAAGAAAACAGATTTTTATCATATCTTTGTTATTCGTTATTTCAGAATGGGCAAATGGGGATGAGCTTTTTCCTATTTGATGTTTTGCTATGAAGAATTTGACCAGTCATGCAATTGATTGGCTTCTCTTTTGCAGCTCCTGATGATGACATTATTCATGCTGAATCCTTGCAATTCGACTTTGCTACCATAAGGTCAGCCACCGAAAACTTTTCTGAAGCAAACAAGCTCGGACAAGGTGGCTTTGGTGCTGTTTACAAGGTGATGATGCATCACAACGAATGTTAAAACAACCTAGTTACCTTTTTGTTCCCTTCCTTATTTATTTTTGTTTATGAGAGACCCAACACACTGGAGGCAGCTTTCTTGCTTTCCCTTAATTAAGTCTCCCTTCCAGTGAAGTTAAGATTCAATCTTCCTGGAAAGATCGGGATGATAACTTGATGCGTCTTGCCATGTTTATCAGGGTCGACTTGCGAATGGGCAGGAAATAGCTGTAAAGAGGCTGTCCAGGGGATCTGCCCAAGGGGAATTTGAGTTCAAGAATGAGGTCCTGCTTGTGGCCAAGCTTCAGCACCGGAATCTAGTTAGGCTACTAGGTTTCTGCCTGGCGGGGAATGAGAGGCTTCTCATTTATGAGTTTGTCCCCAACAGAAGTCTTGATAATTACATATTTGCAAGAGGTGACACTTATGCTCTCAATCTTGATCTGAAGTTCTACAATTTCATTTGTATGTGTGTTTGTCTGCACAAAATTCAGTTATTTGCTCAATTTTGGTACCGAAAATCTCTTCTAATATCTGACTATGGAAATGGCCTGTCCTGCATATTTTGTCGAAATCAGAGTTAACCACAGAAAATTGTTTGAACTTTGAACATATAGATCAGACGAAGCATGTGCTATTAGACTGGGAAAGACGCTACAAGATCATAAGGGGCATTGCCCGTGGACTTCTTTATCTTCATGAGGATTCGCACCTTAGGATAATCCACCGTGATCTCAAAGCAGGCAACATATTGTTGGATGCAGATATGACCCCAAAAATAGCTGATTTTGGAATGGCTAGGCTGTTCGTAAGGGATGAAACACAGGGCAATACAAGCAGAATTGTGGGGACCTAGTAAGTTTCATATTTTCTAGAGCTTTGACTTCCTCAAAGAGTTCTTCATTTTTTTCACTTTTTTCTGTGGATATGTAGGATAAACATTTATGTGCCATGGACGTCCTAAGAATGTGTTAGTTTTGAGTAATGCTATCAGACAAATTTGTAGGACTATAGTCTATTACAAACTAACGTTTTGCTGGATTGGTGTATAAAACAGTATGTTGCTAATACCATTCAATGCATGCTAAGTACATTTGTTCACATTAAATAAGTCCTTGTGCGAAATTTTTGCTATACTCTTCGAGTGAATGCTACATGTAACAAAGATGCATGTATGATCAACTAGTCATCCTTCTGTCTGAATTGAAATGATCTTATCCTGCAAATTTGTTTGTGTGGAAAACGAATAAATAAAACTGTCTTTTTGGTTTTGATGTTTCAGTGGATATATGGCTCCAGAATATGCAATGCATGGGCAATTTTCAGTGAAATCTGATGTCTACAGTTTTGGTGTTCTGGTTTTGGAAATTGTTAGCGGGCAAAGAAATAATTTTTTTCGTAATGGAGAGCACATAGAATTACTAAGCCATGTAAGTAAGAACAACTGTTTGAATGTTCATTTTGTGCTAGCTAGTTAAAACTTGACACAAATAGCTGCAACTGTCAAAAGAACTTTCATTCTAAGCAGTTGGACATGGATAATTTCGTGCAGGCATGGAAAACCTGGAGAAAAGGGACAACAATGCGTTTTATAGATCCTTCTTTGAAGAATGGTCCAAGAAATGAGGTGATCAGATGCATCCACATAGGACTACTTTGTGTTCAAGAAAATGTGGCCAGAAGACCAAGTATGGCTTTGGTTGTTCTGATGCTTAACAGCCACACCATCACTCTTCCAGTGCCATCAGAACCGGTCCATTTTACAGACAGCTCTTTTGTGTCAGACATGTCTTCCTCACGTGCCTATAGTTCTTCTGTGTTGGAGTCCAAGCAAGCTGAAAGTGAATCACTCGTATTGTCAGTCAATGATGTTTCAATAACTTAGCTTCATCCCTGGTAAAGCACAGGAAGCGAATGCAAAAAGCCTAGTTTCAACTATCAGTTTTAGAATTCATTGGTACAGATTTTATCGTACACCTCTTTTAACATTTCTTGGGAAAGCATATATGATGCTTCATCGAGTTGTAAGAGCAAATAAAACATTGAGAAGCATCAATGCAAATCTTGGCTTGAAACTACTGCTTCTTTTTACTCCCATGGGCAAATTGCAGGACGTGCATATATCCTACTCTTTGTTTTGTTTTTTTTTCTCTTTTGGTACATATCTCAGCCAATCTTTCTATGTCGTGTTTGGCATATTTGTAATTCACAGGCACATTCTTATCATGTTTCTCCCAGTTCCATCAGGTATCTCTATCTATGTTTCCCCTTGTACATGTCTCGTGTAGAGCAGAACAGAATTCAGAAATCAGAATGGTGAGGCTCCACTGGTAAAAACCTGCCCCCCAACCACTTCCGTCCTTGTCCATCAGTATTTTTTAAGCCAAGTCTTGCAAGACTTCCATCGACCATTTTCTGAAGGCGCCGTAAACGGTGGTTGGGAAAAAGTTGTTCCTGTTTGTGTATGTCTTAGATAAGCGAATTATACTGGATTAATAATCAGACAGTTTTAATTTAATTGTATCACATATACATACGTCGGCTCATTAATTTTCAATTTTTATAGTCCTCGGCAAATGCTATTTCAGATTTTTGTACAAACATCAGCATTTCATCACAAACCCATCAGCTGCTGGAGTTTTGACCGATGATGGGGACTGCACGATGATTTTTTTGTTTTTCTGTTATAATCAGAAACATGTTATAAATATTTATTTAAAGAAGTAGTGGTAGTATGTTAATAATTATCTTGAAAAGTTGATGTGTTGAATTGTCTATTCCATGAAACCTAAAACGGCATCAAGCTGCAT
This sequence comes from Aquilaria sinensis, assembly GCA_005392925.1. Classification (NCBI taxonomy): domain Eukaryota; kingdom Viridiplantae; phylum Streptophyta; class Magnoliopsida; order Malvales; family Thymelaeaceae; genus Aquilaria; species Aquilaria sinensis. Next base: position 80,750 of record SMDT01003169.1, on the reverse strand, counting down.
TTTGTCAATTTATTAACCGGTCTTTATCACTGAAAGCGTAGCAACTGCTTCTCGATTCCGGCCACAGAGCTACACCATGTAGGTGAAGACAATCAGAAGGTAATTGGGTTTTGGACCTTGATAATTAGTCGGCAATCCTTAATTTTAATAAGTACTCCCTACGAGTATATCTGAGTCACTCACACATGTGAGAATCTATTTGAATATTAAGAGCTCTTCTTTTTATTCGACTGATTGAAACATGTCTATAATTACTTTGTGAAATTAGCAAGCGTAACATTTTTTTTTTCTCACTCTAACACATTCAACAAGAACATTTCAATTGCTTGCGTCGCTTGAATGCCATGACTGCGTCTTTGAGAAACATAAACCACTTTGTTTTTTTTAATGGTATTCAAACTAAAATACTAGTAATTGCACAAATGCATATGCAGGAACAAAAAGCCCAAATATATAAGCTGAAAACAAAGTTTTATTTTTCTTTTTCCGAAGAAAATGAGAATTTGTAAAAAGGGAAACTTAGAATAATCACCTCTATTTTGACTTAACCTACACTTTGACACCTTATTTTTTTAAAACCTATACTTTGCCTTGTTTCTTTTACATTGGCTAACAAAATTTTTTGAAACTCTAATTTATGTTATACAATAGTTATTTTTCATTAATTTCAATCTCCCTAATATATTTTTTACAATTAATAAACATTTTAAATTGTCAATTTTTCATTTATGTAAATTTTTTTTCTTCTTTATAAATACAAATAAGTACTTTTTAAATGTCAGTTAATTGTGGATAAAATGCCAAAAATTTTGAAATTACTAGAACATATTTATCGTATAGTTTAAATTAAAGTTTAATAAATTATTGCCGAATAATATAAATAAACTCGGAGATAAAGTGCAGACTTTTTTAAAATAGAGAGACAAAATATAAATTAGGTTAAACCTCGAGGGGAGTTTCTGTAATTTTCGCTTACAAATACATTTTGTAGATCAACATGCACAAAGTAAGGGGTAATCTAAATTCTAGTAGTACGCAAACAAAAAACAAAATATTTTACAAGCACAAAGTGGCTGTAATAAATAGCCTACCAGTTTAACTTTTTCTTTGGATAAACATGTACTAGTTATTTGTTGGGAAAATTATCAAAAGCTTATGAGGTATAGGCGAACCTACACTCTTACCTTTACTCGTCCTCTAACGTCGTTCTACTTCTCCCTCTGTTTACGCAGCCATGGAAGAGGACGAAATGAATGAGGAGCAACAATCAAATAGAAGAGGTAAATAGACAAACAAATTACTAGTGAAGATGATGAAATCATGCTTCTCAGTTTGAATCATACAACGGATGAAGGTGGTGGTGTTGAGATCGGAACGACCGACCTCCTGACTGGGGAGCACTTCCAAGCATAGCATCATCTTGCCACCAGCAAAATGCATATCTGCCACTTGTAGTATCTTGAAGTGGTTGCTCCTCTCGAACCACAACTTTTGCTTTTCTGCCTGTTTTGTTTCTCGGCGGCTAACTCACCATGAATGGCCAAAAAACATAACAAAATCATGGGCAAAGCCAATTTCTTCATGACCACTTTTCGTCTCCCTCTATTGAAGTATTGATGCATAAGTGGCGGCAGTCTACATGGTCTGCATGCAGAATGTTTGAGTTCATTTAAGACTCTTTTACTCTCTCTTTTACGCACATGTACTTATCCTCTTAGCTAGAGTTAGTGTTTAACTTTAGCTACAGGTCTTCTTGTCTTTATTGTTAAGCAAACCTATAAATGTAAACTACTGCTGCCATTGCTACGATGGCTTTCAATGAGAATACATCAATGTTTGAGCTTTTCTAAAACTTTTCACCCTCTTTGTTATAGTCCTATAGATGGAAAATTCGAGCCAGAGGTTTTTAGGTGAATCAAAAGGAAGAAAAGAAAAGGAGAATCACTCTCATGAGTAATGAATTTCAAGTAAGTACGGTAATGATTTTCAAGGAATGACCCTATCTAATCTACTCAATTGCATAACAAGCCAACTCAGAAGTATAAAAACACAATAGATCTCCAAGAGTTTGGCCAGCAAAACTAGTATAAACATAGAATAGCAACACGAGAAGCCATTATATGCTCGAAGCAACCAAGGGCGTAGCTCTTAAGGGGAAGGGAGGGGTTGCCGCCCCCTAAAATTTTTAAAAATTTTTACTATGATTGGTTAAAGTGATATAAAATTGTTATAATATTAAATTTTAGATACTTATTTATAAACTTTGAAGTTGATGGTGAGCAAGTGTATATTTTAGCCTTTAGATAAATAACACTCAACATCATTGAACTAACACTCAAATTATGAAATCATCCAGAAATTACCAATTTTTACATTGCTAATTCTCTAACTAAGAAATTGTTATAATACACTTCTGCCATTACCTACAAACGTTAGGAAGTGATGGGAAAGGCATTTTGCGAGAGAAAAAGTGCACAATTAACCTTAAAAATTAGTAAATTTTTCTAATTCAGTCCTAAAACTTATTTTTTTTATTCGACTGGTTAGCATTTGCTCCACACTCTCGTACTATAAGAAAGTTAAATTCAGTACTTTTGAGTTTTGATCGGCCACGGCATCTTTGAAACACCTCCAGTTTTTCCCGTCGGTCCTCCGGCACTGTCCCGGCTCTAGATCGGATGATTTGGCAAATCCCAGATGGAAACCTCCCCATCCGACTGAAATTTCAAACAGTAAGTAAAATGGTAGAAATTAGAACTCTGCCAAAAATTGAAGCGAGCAATAAACTTATCCAACTATATCTTTTTTTCCTTTTCAGAAAAATGAATTATTGTTCCTTGATTTACCCTCACATGTGTTTCTCTGTTAACCAGGATGAATTTGGTACTCGTTAACAAAATTTAACCAAAAGGTAAAGAGAAAAGAATATTTAAAACCTTAGGCTATAAAATATGGTGTGCAACGGATTTGTCATATATGGGTACCAAAGACAAAATTATTGAATTTACCTCTCTTACAATCTCACTACGTACGTGTTTTCTTCAGTCACATAACAAAATACTTGCAAGGAAAAAGTAATCGAATTTAAGCGTAAATTAAGAGAAGGGAGGGGGGGAGCTCTACAAAGTCCACGAGAAAAGTCTGAGAAGGGAACAGAGTCGAACGCTTTTCTTATTATTATTATTTTTTAACGGCAGAAACGAGACTTTAAATAATACAAAAAAAAAAAAAAAAGGTTAATAAAACACAACTGCTAGTAACTCACATACCCTGACAAATAACACCTAAACTCACAGATTGCAAGGGTTTTGAACCCAGTCAGACCAATGACACCTAAGTCTTGGGTACCTGTTTGTCACCCACAAATTGTCAGAATTTGGATCTTACTTAGCAGATCTTTTTTTACAGCTCCTTGATCAGAGAACAATATCTCATTTCTCCTCTACCAAATTACCCAAGCTGTAACAAAGCATGTTGCCTCCCAGGCATTCTTAATAATTTTGGATGACAGTGTGTGAGGAGTATAGTGCAACACCTCCTCAATGTCCAAGCTTATAACCCTGACAGCAATCTTCCACCAACTGTAAATTGCTCCCCAACAGCAGTAGCAAATGGACAAGTAACAATGGTATGATCTACTGATTCTTCTGCAATGTTACATATCAGACAAATTAATGTTGGTCTCCAGCTGGATACTTCTTCGGCTCAAATTCTGTCTTGTGGGTAGCCGGTCTTGTAATGCCTTCCACACGAACACGTTCACCTTCTTGGGCACCCATGAGTTCCATCTGGTAGGTATTCCTCCAACTGTAAGCTCCAGCAAGTTATCTTCAATTAACCTGGTTAATATTTTCATGACGAGTGCTTCGCTTGTATCCAACGCCCATTTCCAAAAATCAAGCTCATCGGGTGACACTTTAGTACCTGCTAATAAAGATGTCAGAGCTTCAAATTCCCCACATTCCCTAGCCCTTATCCCCCATTCTCCAATTCCAATCCCAAAACCAAATATTCCTATCCCACCCGCCTTTCTTCTATACACAGCATTTTTTATCCACCCTTGGAAGGCTTTTCTTATGGGAAAAAGGAGATGAGAAGGATCGGGCACATTTACATTAATGTACTTGTAGATCAGTGCTTGGTGCTCCAGCTCCATCCACTAAGATGGTGTAAAAGGTCCTCTACCCCCATGCATGTTTCCACCATTTAGATTGGAAACATTGAGATTTCCACCACTGTAGCCTGAAAATATAAGACCCAAAACGTTCAACTATAGAGAAAAAAACTCCAAATAGAAGAAAGAATCAAACCAAAGTAGCCCAAAGCTCCATGCAATTAACTTCTACTATCTGATTTGGGGGTAGAGAAGCAGAATAGTTGAAGCTGTACAATTTGAGAGTGTGGAGCAAATGCTGACCAGTTAAATACAAAAAAAAAAGTTTTAAGACTAAATTAGAAAAGTTTATTAACTTTTAGGGCTAATTGTGTACTTTTCTCCCCACAAATGCATTTTCCATCACTTTGTAACGTCCTTGGACGTTAGGCAGGACAATTTGTTGTAACAATTTTATAGTTAGAGGACAATCAATGTAACAATTGATAGTTATAGGATGATTTCACAACATAAGTATTAGTTCAAGGACGATAAGTGCTATTTATTCTTTAGTCTTTTGTACAAAACAAAGAAAAACCCATAGAAACCCCTTTAAGGTTTGACCTAACTTATACTTACTCTCTACAGTTTAGAAAACCTCCACTTTGCCCTAACAGTGACTACACATGTTATGTTACTAGGATCAAATGTTTTAATTGGTAGATAAAGTTTGCAAATCATGCAAATCAACAACAAGATTCATCTCTTGCCACCTCGAATCTAATTTTTCCTAAATGTATAATATATTTCTAATAAATTTTTTGCTTTTAAATAATTTCTATATGTATAAATTTACTAATAATTTTTAAAAATCTATAATATATTTCCATTTTTATAAATCAAGTTTATGTTTGTGATTAATATTAATAGTTACTTTCTAATAACTTATTCAAACATTCAATTAATTCGACTAATAGGAAAAATCTCCTTTTTAGTATTAGATTTATAGAACATAATTATTTTTAGCATACCTAATGATTACTGTTACTCTTGAATTTATAAGACACAGGAGAATCTTCTTAAACTCATTACAATCTTCATTATTTTTGCGTTGAATGAAAATAATACAAAAAAAATCAAGTTAAATTAATTGTTAGATTTAAATATCTATTTATATATATCATGTTTGCTCAATCTTCATTGTTTTTGCGTTGAATGAAAATAATACAAAAAAATAAAATAAAATTAATTGTTAGATTTAAATATCTATTTATATATATCATGTTTGCTGAATTTTTGAATAATAAAAAATCTATAGGATTTTTTTTATCTAAAAAGTACACATTTCTTCTTAAGTTTGAATAGTGTTAGAGAAGTATGAAGTTACTTTCTTTGTCCTAAATTCTACGAGCTAGTTTTTATTTTGGGATATCCTAAAGCAACAAATCATTTTCTTAAAGAAATAATAAATAGTCATTTGATTTCTAATATTTTCATCAAAAGGTTAATGTTTGATGTTTGATTTTTAATTATTTTGATTTTGGTTTTGATAATTTTGAACATATGGTTTGAAGGAGTGTCGTATCAAGTTTCGAGCTATAAATATTTGAATTGAATTTAGGGCCAATTCATTTCAACTTAATCCAAAATGATTTATTTTTTATTTTTATATTTTTTTTACCCGAAACTAGTTTTTTTTAAAAGTAAATATTATGTAGGTGCAATAATCCATTGAAATTTTTTTTTTATAATCTTACTAAATTTTTATGAATTTTTCTAGCTTTAGGCATTAAAAAAATTCATAAAAATCATGAAAATTTTCAAATGGGTTATTGTATCTAAATAAGATTGATTTTCAAATAAAATTGGTTTGAGATAAAAAAGATGTAAAAATAAAAATTAGTCATTTTGGATTAAGTTAACTTAAGTTAAAATAAATTAGCTCTTAATCATTGTAAACGTTCAAATTTCATAAATTTATTGTAACATTATTTCATATTTTGTATTATTGATTGTAATTTTATACATGTTAATAACCTGTCTCGCCTTTCTAGGCTTGGTTTTCTGGCTATGCCCCTGGCTCCAGCAATTCTTATGAAGATCAAATAACAATATTCCAAGCATGATGTTTGCACGAGAGCCATCAGTAGGGGTGAACATCATTTGGCTAAAATAAAAAAACCTGAAAAAATTGATTGAATTTGGAAAAAATGGATTGAGTTTTCAATTATTCGGTTTGGTTTGACCCAAAACTGAAATATGTTTTCGGTTATTGGTTTGGTTATTGGACAATAAAGTAGGAATCGAAATACCCAAAATGCCTGAACTATCATTCTGTAAATCATATGGGGTAAAGTGTAACTTTAATAAAACTATGGTGAATAAGTGTAATTTACTCAATTTTTTGACCTAGCTATATAAACCTTCTTTTACTTGACTTCTCCGTAGCCCCCACTTTTTTCACCTCAGATTTGTCTCACCGCCCCCAATTGGTTTCTTTGTCTACTTCAAATCACCACCATAGACATCATCTTCTTTGAATCTTATTGCTAACTCCAGCGGCCAACCTCCTAAATCTCCCCAAGAACTAAAAGTTCTTTTATTCTCATATCTTTGACAATCCATACCCCGGGCGTGGATTGCCTTCAACCTCATCCATTTGGTTTGGCCGCTGTTGAGGGCACCCTTGACGAAAACATAACAAACTTGTGGTTATTGGCAACAAATCAAAAAGGAAATTCTTGATTCTTTTTTTTTCTATTGTTTCTTGTGTTTTGGGTTATTGTGATTTGAGAAGATCTGTGGTTATCAGCAACAAATAAAAAAAGAAATTCTTAATTCTTCTTCTTTTATCACTTCTTGTGTGTTTGGTTATTCTAATTTGAGAAGAAAAGTATAGATTGGATCTTGAAGAATTATAGGATCGAGGTTGCAGAAGGTGAGTAGATTATACGTATTTTGAAAAGGAATCATAAAACCAAATCAACCGAAGTGTTTTTTGGTTAGTTTGGTTTCAGTTCTTAGTTTAAATTCGGTTGGTTTGGTTGATATAATTGAAAATAAAAAACCAATCAATTTTAAGCAATTCGGTTGGTCCTTGACTGAATTGACCGAATGATCAGCCCTAGCCATCAACAAAAAATATTGAAGCAACTAAAATATTAGAAAAGAAATGGCAGAGAAAGTAAGATCTGGACCTACATATTGCAATTGACAAAATTAAGAGAAGTGACTATCATGTAAGTATAATAACACAATTGGGGTGAACGATGTTAGAGACATAATGCTCACGTGACGACGAGTGGGGGTCAAGAGGATTGACTGAACCACTTAACAAAGTCCAAGGGCTGATTTTTCCATAGTTAAAGTTCAGGGAGGTGTGTCCTGGTCAACCAAGTTGGTGGCTACGGGTGTATCTTGGCCATTGCCAAAAAACAAAAGAAATAATATGTGCCATAACTCATGGGTGGTCTTTGAATAGAGACACATTTGGATGTATAATAATAATAATAATAATAATAATAATAATAATAATAATAATAATAATAATAATAATAATATGTTCCAATTACATCCTTGAGATTTGGTTTTATTGAACTTGTGGTAAAGGTGCCTTTAAACATTTGCCAGTCATTGACACAACAAAAAAGCTAATGTGATGACTTGTGGTAATTGTGAGTTAATAGGCTTGGAAGTTGCAACTCATAGTCATCATGGTCTGTAGTGCAAATTATATACAGTGTCTATGTAGCATTTGAGGGCAAGCAACATGGAAATCTTCTTTAGTAGAATGAATGCTTGAATAATGCCAAAATTCAAGCTATATTCTTAAAAGTTAGGCTGTTTTTTTTTTCCAGATATATGCATGATCAGAAATGGGATAATGCGAAGAACGATAAATTTCTTATAAAATTAGATGGAAAATTTTGATGTGGTTAAGTGGAACAAGTTGTGGTGGAATTTTGAGCCTAATATTCTATGATTTGTTGGTGCACTATACTAGACAAGCTACCCATATTTGACAGGTTAAAACATTTATATGATTTGCCTTCAATTTTTTTGCCTTTTGCATTTAGTAAAAGATTAGTCTAAAGATCTTTAAGTGTGGCTATTCTTTGTTGGTGTGAGAGAGACATCATGTGTAAAATAAACGTAAGGGATGCTCCTCAAATATGAGTAGGCTAGTAAGAGAAAAAGAGTTTAAAGACTAGAGTTAAAAGAGCTTGTTTTGTTAGAATTGAATAATGCAAATCATTGTTCATGAATGGTGCAATATATATATTTTTTCTTTTTTGTAGATGAGATTAACTCTTTTCAAATGTCGCTTCCTTTTCAAAAGATTGTCCATATTTTGAAAGCCTTTTTCACTATTCATCTAGTTTTAGCCTACCTAACATTTTATTGGTTAAGAGTTAAAACATGCTTTGAATCCTTCAATTTCTACTACTTCCCACTTTAGTCATTGATTTCATTTCGTGTGGCATTTTCATCCTCAAACTTAATAACTGCTTAACTCAAATCTCTCTATTTGCTCTCTTAGTCCATATGCTTTCTTACTGTTTTTTATGTACTATTGGTCACCATGATATATTTATTTTTGAGTTAAACCATTTCTTTCTCTTTTTTTTTAACCTTTATTAAGCTAATTGTTAAACCTTTAATGTCTAAATTTTTTCCATTTCCTCTCTTGGTACCCAAACTTCTTGTTCAATTTTTTTATTTTATTTTTTACTTTTATTTAGTTAATGGTTGAACCTTCAATTAATTATTTAGTATAAATTAAATAAAAATTTGTGTTTCTATCATATCTTTTCATTATTGATGATTGAGTTTTTCAACATGAGTTATTTACTTTTAAAATTCTATGGTTTAATAAGCTACTTTGGCCTATAATTGCTAAAATCGAAGGTAGATTTTTCTAAATAAATTTCTAATCAATATTAAAAATTAAAATTTGATTTAATAGGATATGAAATTTTTTAGTGAATTTTTTAAAAAAATTATCTATCATTTGGAAGCCAGCATTTTTATTATTCACAATAATTAATATATGTTTTATTTCTTTCAAAATTAATCATAAAAATATGAATTTTTAAGATTATAGTTTCAAAATAAAATTTTTAAGAATTTTTTATAATACATATTAATATGAATATATTTAAGTTAAACTTTGTCAAAAAAAGGTAAAAATGCCAACTAAAATGAGACGGAGGGAGTACAATGCTATATTTTATAGTATTATGTTTCAATCATAACTAATCATTTTAATGATAACAACATAATGTAAATAGAATCCTATTCAAAATTAGAATTTTTAAGATTTAATTGATTAACATAAATTTATGGGTGAGAATTTTTAATTATTTGTTATTGAAATTTGTTTTAATGTTGAATTTATTAGAAAAAAATAGAAACCTCGTGATATACTGAATATGGCATGAAAGGAATGGAAGAATCTATTGCCATGGTAACAAACCTCCAGATATGATCATTTGTCAGATTGTTGAGTCAACCAAGCCTAGAATATAATAGTAATGTTAGTGATATATTTGGCTAGATTATATTTCATCTGAATTAGTTATGCAAAACATATGTTAGATTTTGTTTTATTTCGTTTTGGATTATTTTTTGCCAATTTCTTTTGCATTTGATCTTTATGATGTAAATGTTGTCGGACATTTTGAAAATGAAATATGCACCACCGAGGAGTTTCAAGCAAAAAAAAACAAAAAAAGTATTGCCAGATTTCATCAGTGTCCTTGATTTTTCGAAGATGTGAATACTTTTTTGGTCTTAGGGAGGGAAAACATGATGACAAGATCAAGTGGAAGTTGAAAGTTTTAGCACATTAATCCTGCCGTATGACCTTTTTACACCAATGGGGATACCCTTAGAGTTAGATGCCACTTTGAAAGTTAAAACCAAAGCTGTTAAAATGTCGATCCTCACCGTTTAATCATACGTTTCTATGATTCTTATATAGAAAATTTTGTTAAAAAGTTATGGGATCGAAGGTATGTGGTAAGATCGTGGTAAGATCGCGACTAGGATTGTAGGATCGTAGGATCAAAAGATCCTACAGATCCTACTCGAGTATTAATTTTTGTTAGAGGTAAATTGTATGAATGATTTATAACATTTAATTTTCATTCTATTTTCATCTCTAGTCTATTTAATGTTCTGTTTGGATCCTAAACATACTAAAAACGTCATATTTTTGTTATAAATTCATTAAAAACATTTCATTTTGCTCCCAAATTGGAGAAAATTTCTTAACTCAAGGTAATTGTCTAATAACAACTTTTTAAAGCATAATTTAAACTATTCGATAACTGTCTTACTGTAAATTTAATATATATATATATATAATATTTTTTACAGTTAATAGACATTCAAATTACCAGTTTTTCCTCTCTGTAAGTTGAACTTATTTCATTCAAGAAGAAAAAAACTACTAATTTTAAATTATTTACTTATTGTAAAAACATAATTATACATTTTAAATTTATTGGAGGTCAATTATTGAATATTTAAATTATAGACATTGTACTCTTTTTTATTTGTCAATAATGTGTTTGTTCATGAATTTCTTTCATACCTCTGTTGATTATTTTATTTATTATTTTGATGTATACTCTACTAAGTTTGAATTTTACTTATATTGTGTCAATAATTATGTTGTATCATTGCTATGACACTTAAATTTTACTTGAATTTCTAATATAATTGGTCTTTTATATAAATTATATTATTTAGACAAGAAATTTTAAACTTTTAGTATGATATTACGATCTACAATTCGATTTTATGTTCCTAATCTTATATAGCAAAAAAAAATCCTAAGTAGAATCCCGATCTTGACAACCTTAATTAAAACTTATTGCATAAGGCGTAATTGCAATGATTAGTATTTGTTTGGGGAGGCATTGCAACTGCGTTGATAGTTCATTAACCAATAGTGCAATTTAGTTTAAATGGAAGGGTCTTTGCTATTAATACTTCATGCATTTTTTTAGGTATGGAGATTAAGATGTGTGTAATTTATATTATTTTTTATATTTTTTAAATTTTATATAGTGATAGTTAAATGAAAATTAAAAAAATTAAATTTTATATAGTTCTTATGTTTTGTGCAAAGAAAAATTAAATAAATTAAATATTAAAATTTTTTCAGAAAATTACTTTTTGTTTTTTGACAGCCAAAAAAGGGAACATTTGTCCGCTGTTATGACAGCCTGAGTAACTTTGACTGGCACAACATCGATGGAAGTCAGGGCAGATAGAATCCGATTCGTCTGTCCCTCACCTCTCTTCCCGTCCCTATCTCTAGAGATGTTCAGTGGGCCGGTCCTGACACGGCCCGGCTCGGGACCGGCTCGCTTGGAGCACGGCCCAGGCTTGGCCAAGACCGGCACGGCCCAAGCCCATGGCAGAAGACCCGGCGCAATGTGGGCCGTTAATGGGCCTGGAGGAGGGGGGGAGGGAAGCTGGGCTCGGCACGCCCTAGGAGGCGCCTGGGCCCAGGCACGGCACGGGACGGGACCGGCACGGCGGTACCGGCACGGGACCGGCCCGGGACCAGAGGCGGCGCAACGGTCAGAATTTCTCCAACATCCGAAAATTTTTCAAAAAAAAAGGGCAAATTGACACGTTTGGTCCTTCTAACGGTTGGCAGCATTTTTTGGACCCCAGAAATTACATTTTTGCCCCCTCCAACAACTATTTTGTAAGGGTTTTTTAGGCAAAAAAAAAAAATAAGGCCTTCCCCTATAAATAGGGAGGCCATTTCCACCATTTCTTCACACCAATCTTAGCAATCTCTCCTTCTCTACTAATATATTCTCTCATTTCTTTCAAGCAGTCAATATTATTTTCTGCATTCTCAATCAATTCTCAATTACTTTCGAAGCTTGTGTTTTGCTCAATTTTGCCTCACACAAATGGCATCAAGAGGAAAGGGAAATGCCTCAAGCTCTTCATCCCGCACCGGTTTGAGGTCATTTTTCTATGGCATTTCCCGACCGGCGACCTGTGGGACTCATATCCAACAAACTGACGATGACGAGCAATTCGATATGAGTCAATACGACTTGGGCCTCGACGATCAACTTTCTGATGACGACGTTGAGGAAGTGGAGCCCACGGCAGCAGGGAATGTTGGTGGAGGAGATGGTTCTGAACAAACCCCGACAAGCCATCAAGCCGAACTTCTGCCAGAAGGTAAGACGGCGAGGTGCACCGCATGGGTTTGGGAGCATTTTGACCAAGTTTTTGAGAAGGATAGTCATGGAAACAATGCGAGGTTCGCACAGTGCAAACACTGCAAGCAAAAGCTCTCGCACAAGAAGAACGCTGGCACAGGAACACTGAGACGTCACATGGAATCAAAGCATCCGACTTTATGTCCAGATGCAGCTACGAGTACCGGCGGTCAGACACAGCTTGCAAGCACTGCCGGCGGATCAGGTATTTTTAAATTTAATCAAAAAAATTGTAGAGAAGGCATGATAGAATGAATGATGTTAACTGAAAAACCATTTACACAATCGGAAGATAGACACATGGAAAAATGGATTACATCATACTTAAACCCTGCTTTTAAAAGAACATCTACGACCACTACTAGGAGGGAGGCATTTAAAAGTTATGAAGCTCGTAAATCAAACTTACAAGCATACTTCTCTGCTTTAGATCACTGTATCTCATTTACTAGTGACATGTGGACTTCACCACTAGGACAAAATTATTATTGTATAACTGCACATTGGATTGATGATAGTTGGGTCATTCAAAAACGTATAATTGCATTTAAATGGATGGAGGTCGATCATACTGGTTGGAACATATTCAATGTAATTTCAGAAAGTTTAAAAGAATTTTTTTGTTATGACAAGGTTTTTAGCATAACATTTGATAATGCATCAAACAACGATGTCGCGGCTGAGACATTGAAGGAATCACTAGAACCTGTCCGTGATGCCGCATTTTTTCATATTAGGTGTATATGTCATATTTTAAACTTAGCTGTCCAAAAAGGTCTTCAAGTTTTGAGTAATGAAATTACTCCAATTAGGTGGGCACTCCATTATTTAAAGTCAAGGACGAAAGTTTCTAAAGAGTTTAAGCAATATTGTCTGGAAAATGGCCTCGATTTTAGTTGGAAACGTTTTAAACTTGATTGCCCTACCTGAAAATGTTTTAAACTTGATTGCCCTACCCGATGGAACTCCACTTATGAGATGTTGATAGATGCGATGCCATTTGCTGCATACATGACATGTTTTATAAATGTCAGAGAAAAGAACACGATTTTGAAACAAGAGATGTGGGATAAACTGTCAAAATTGGCTGCTGTGCTGCGATATTTTTATGATGCCACTGTTTTTTGCTCCGGTGTATACTATCCCACATCGCACAAAGTTTTAATGCATATGGTCAACATTGCATGGGTTTTGAACCAATACAAAGATGACGAGTTCTTAAAAGACACAATTAAGGCCATGAAAGATAAATGGATTTTATATTTCAGTACTATACCCCCAATCTACTTAGTTGCAGCTACACTAGACCCGACCGTAAGAATCACAGGTACGCAACAGCTACTTGAGGGTTATTATAGTTTCTTAGAAATGGCACATATTTCTGTTCATACTATAACTACCTCTATTGATAAGCACTTGCGAGAGTTGTTTAAGATATATGCCAGTCGGCATAAGGATAAGGTTGCAAACACTACTTCATCTACCATCGCGTCTTCATCGGCCTCATTGTCATTCAATCCGGCTGAACAACTCCTCAAACGGCCCCATGCTGCCGCATCCGGTCTAAATGAAGTAGACGCATACCTTAACCTTGTTTGGGAGAATAGTGAGACCGACATTCTAGACTGGTGGAAAGCAAGAAGTAACAAATTTCCAATACTCTCCATCATTGCCAAAGAAGTTCTAGCTGTTCCCGTCTCAACCGTTGCATCGGAGTCCGCTTTCAGCGCTGGAAAGCGTGTCATTTCAGAGAGACGCGCAAGGCTATCACCAGATGCAGTTGAAGTTTGTATATGCAACCGTGATTGGGGTCTTGCAGCTTAGCTTGCAGATTACAAGACCACAAGAGTTCTGACGAGGAAAACCCCGATGAGATAGATGCTTAAATCCACCACTTGCTCATTATTTACTTACTTTGTATTTGATCTGATTTTGCTGTGTAGCACAAATCGTACCTTTTATTTTGCATTTAATTTTATGGAACGTTTCGCTATTGAGTAATGTAAAGCCCGTTCCATGGTATGTAAGTGCCGTTTGGCTTTAATATTAATAAAAGTTCACACCGGTGGTGGTGTTTTACTCTTAAAACAAGTAATTATACAAAATATAAAGATAAGCTTAGAATAAATATTAATCTAGTTTTTTTGTCATTATTTTATTTATTGTCTTGTAAAGTAAAATCTTGGTAATCATGGTTTGTTTCTTTAACATAAAGAATTAACTTTAGTCCTTAAGGTTTTAATAATTGACTTAATAAAGGTTACAAAAAATGGTTTAACTCAAAATCAAATATATCAAAGTTTTCAAACTTTTTGGTCAATTTCTTACCTTTTATTTTTATTTTTATTAAGTTATTCATTTAACGTTTGATTAATTTAAAAGTCTAGTAGAATTGAATTATGAAGTGGAATTTAAGATCCACTAGATTATAAAATATCACTTATAAAAAAACTCTCATACTCTTGTTTTTATTAAGTTATTGATTTAAAAGTGAAGACTAAAACTTAAAATTAAAATAAAACTTAAAATTAAAATAAAAATTACAATTTTAAAATTTAAAATTTAACGGGCCAGCTCGGGTTCGGCCCAGGGGACCGGCACGGGACCGGCACGTGTCAACATGGGCTGTGCCCGGGCCCAAATTAGTTAGGCCCAGGACCGGCCGGTCCGGTCCGGTCCCGGTCCGGGCAGCCCGTTTGAACATCTGTACCTATCTCACATGTGCCATCTGCCCCAATTAATTTAGATTTAATATTGCCGTTAGACAGAAACGGAACGAAACGGATCGCATCGGACTCTGACTGACGATTCTGCTTGCCGATCGCCTTAGACTCTGCTCGCCGATAACCTCAGACCAACACCGTCTCAGAGTTGAGTAAGTCAGCCGGTGCAGATGCGAGGTACCGAGTTTGTTCATCAAAAAGGGAAACTTTGTCATCTCGGCTACTCGATAAGTCGGTGAAGAGGTCACCGGATTCAGACTCTAGATCGAAGATCTTCATACCGATGGGGAATCAATCATCTCTCTCTGTCTCACCCTCTCCAGAAGTTCCGCTCACCGGACCTCAAATGGCCGCTTCCGCCGACCTGGCGATTCCGCGCACCCGCGCACCCATGAAGTCTTTGATTGGGCTGGTCAGACCTCAAACGCCGAAAACGTTGAATCAACGCCCAAGGTCCTCTGTTTTCTGTTCTGCTTTCTGATTAGCAGCGATTATGTTCTCCATTCTGTCCCTCTTTCTGTCCTTCTAAGAAGGCCTTTTTTTTTTTTTTTTATAATTAGACCCTTCAATGGAGACATTGGTACAATAAAGTTGAGTTCTCCAGAATTATGATGAGTTAATGAAATAAAGAAAAAAAAAAAGAACAAGACAGTCAGGGAAAAGAAAAACAACTCATACTTTGCTAGAAAAGAACAGGGAAAAAAGGCGAATCGGAGAAAAGAAACCAAACTCACTTTTTCAAAGTTTGAAGTTTTGATTCCAGACCAGGTAAAAAAAGAAGTTAATGGCGGGCCGACGGCAAAGATCTAGGTCTGTTTTTTCAAGTTAAATTGAAGCTAAATTGGGACACGTGACACAATAATAGCGTGTGGGACAGGGACGGGACAGACGAATGTGGGACAAACGAATCGGACTCGGGAAGATAACACCTGTTGGAAAGTTCTAACAGTAGCCCAGAAGGAGAAGACTTCTTCTTTCTCACCTAATTCGATCCTCCAATTAACATCTTCAATGTTTCTTCTACCCTTTGTGAACTCGCGAGCCCTGCTTCTGCAGAGAGAAAAATGTTTCGTCTTCCTCAACATCAATTCTTGCTCTCTATCATTCTCACGGTTCTCTTCATCGGCGCTGCCGTTTGCCAGCAACCGCCGACATACAACTACCATGCATGTCTAGACTCCAACGACTCGACAGCCACATACAGATCAGGCCTCTTTTCGCTCTTGAATTCCCTCTCATCCGAATCCTCTGCTTCCACTTTCTACAGTGACACCGTTTCCGGCATCCAAGGTTTGTTCCTCTGCAGAGGCGACGTCTCTTTACAAACCTGCCAAAACTGCGTCCGGAACGCAACGCAATGGCTCCCGAATCTCTGTCCGGATAACAAAGGTGCAATTATTTGGTACGACCAGTGTATGCTCCGGTACTCCAACGTCAGCTTCCTTGGCTCCGTCCAGCGTGACCCGGAGATTCTGATGTGGAACGTTGGAAACACGAGTTCCCCAGATGAGACCAACTTCGGGGCTTTGGGTTTGATCTATGAACTGATTGATTCGGCGACGTCGACGGAGATGCTGTTCGCGGCAACACAGAGGAATGGGAGGTATGGGCTGGTTCAGTGTTGCAGGGATTTGGACAGAACCGAATGTTCCAGTTGTCTCGGGCAATTGTCTGAGGATGCGAGGTCGTGTTGCCAGAGTAAGGTCGGTTGGCGTGTTCTTAGCCCCAGCTGCTTCTTGAGGTTCGAGGAGTATAACTTTCTTGTGCTCGCTCCTTCGCCGGCGCCGCAGCCAGATGTCGGTGAGTCAACCTCCGTTTTTGCCAGCAGAAGGTCGCTTATAATTGAATCATGTAACTGACGCTGACTAGTTTTAAGACAAATCTTGGTTGGCTTGATTGCTTCCAAATCTTAGGACTGGTCATTTTTGTGATTTTGCAGGAAATGGAGGAAAAAGCAACAAAACTGTGGTAATAGTTGTGACTTCGGTGGTTGCAGCATTTGTGTTAGTTATCTTGGGCCTTTACCTTTTCTGCTTCAGGAAGAGAAGGCAGCAAAGTATTGTCCTAATCTAGGCACCTGCTAGGTTTTTTGAATTGCAACTTTGTCTTTTCTTACTCCTGATCAAACTTAAGGATAAGTGATTTGCTATTCAGGAGGAGCAACAACTGAAGAGATCTTGCTAGGAAATTCCCAAGGCGCAAGTCGGCCTCGCTGGATGGAGGGAGTTAATGATGCAACTGATGAAGACGAAGGTGGAGAGATGCAGCATTTCAGCTTAGCTGCCATTAGGACTGCAACCAACAATTTCTCTAGTTCAAACAAGCTTGGGGAAGGAGGATTTGGGCCTGTATACAAGGTTCAGTGTATATTAAATTGATTCTGGTTTGACGGAAAATAATTATGCTGTCATTCACACTGAACTTTAAAGAGGACTGGCTGCAGGGCTTACTGTTTTTTGAAAATTTTCCAGGGGATTTTGCCGGGTGGGAAAGAGATAGCGGTTAAAAGGCTTTCCATGAGATCAAAGCAAGGTGTAGAAGAATTCAGAAATGAAGTCAAGTTAATCATCAAACTTCAGCACAAGAATCTAGTGAGGCTTTTGGGGTACTGCTTGGAAGGGGATGAAAAGCTTCTTGTGTATGAGTACATGGCGAACACTAGCTTGGACAGCTATCTATTTGGTCTGCTCTTGATTTTTTTTTTAAAAAAAAAAATCAACTGTGTGTCGTATTTTCCTGTCCAAAAAAGCAATCACAGCACTTTCTGCTAACTGGTAGTAACTTCATTTATTGTGTTTTTTTGTGAGGCAGATCCAACAAAATGCAAGGTATTAGACTGGGCCAAGCGAGCAAACATTGTGACAGGAACTGCCAGGGGACTTCAATACCTGCACGAGGACTCTCGGCTTAAGATAATTCATCGGGATATGAAGGCAAGCAATGTTCTGTTGGACGATGAGATGAATCCAAAGATATCAGACTTTGGTACAGCCAGAATTTTTGGGGGAAAACAAATTGAGGCCAACACCGAGAGAGTTGTGGGCACATAGTAAGTAATCCTTCACCTAGTTTATCTTCCAAAAACCTATTGTCTATATCTCTTGAATATCATGGAGTGATGAAATTTGTGTGCACATTGCCTAATACTCCTTTTGTGCTCTTAGACTGTTAATCTCTGTTACAAAAGTCTGATTCAAATTGGTGCAATTTCACATTCTAATAAATTTTCTTCCACAGTGGCTATATGGCTCCAGAGTATGCTCTAGAGGGGTTGTTCTCTGTCAAGTCAGATGTTTATAGCTTCGGAATTCTAATGCTGGAAATAATAAGTGGTAAAAAGAACAGAGGAACGTACCATCCAGACTGCAGCCAGAGCCTTTTAACATATGTAAGAATCTGCTTTATCTATCTCATGTGTTTGAACATAGAAGTTCTCCTGTCAATAAGGACATGAATGACTTGATGTCTCGAAACAGGCATGGATGCTGTGGAATGAAGGCAAAGGATTGGAGTTGATAGATCCTAACATTGTTAACGATTGTCCCCTTCATGAAGTTTTGAGATGGATACATATAGCCTTGTTGTGTGTTCAGGATGACCCTGCACTTCGGCCAACCATGTCATCTGTTATCCTTATGCTTGGAAGCAAATCAGTGAACCTCCCCCTTCCAGCAACACCCCCATATTCTGCTGCTAAATTTGTTACCATGTCTGATCAATCCTCAATGAGTGGGACAAGGAGTGATTTAGTCTCCTCAAATCTGTCCTCTACCAATGCTTCTACATAGTCAATTAAATTCAACAGCGGAAAGAGAACCATTGGATGATTGATCTTCCAAATTCTATTATTCTACTCACTTCTAGGAAGCAGAAGATGACCTGTTTGCAGGTGCTATATCTTGTTCCATTCTTTTGTACACATGATGGCAGTTTTGGGCATTGGCTTTAATTTTTTTTTGAGGTATGCATTGGCTTTAATTTTGTTTGTAAAGCTAATGTACATGTAGATTACCAATATGATCCTTGTGTTATTCTTAGTGAAGCTCAAACAAGCCATGTTACCGTTGCGGCTTTCACTGAATTGCCTGGGATCCATTATTGGTGGTCTGTCATTAAGTGTCGAAACAAAGGAACAATACAAACAAAAGCTATGTGTGTTTCACTCATCAAACTGCTAGCCGAGTTGCATATCCATGTTTGATGTTTCAACTTTCTTTTCAGCTTCAGATGCGTTTAACTGAGACCCGATTAAATTCAGATTCATGGTTTTAGATAGAGAAAGCAGTACCAAATGACAAATATTTTGAAGGTAAGGGCTGTAGAGACTTGCCACTATCGAGTGTGGCAGTTGCTAGATTTAATACTCCATATATGTACTATGGAACTTGCAAGACAAGAAAAGGAAGTTTCTGCAAAAGAAGACTTGATACTTGGTTACAAATGTACTTGCAAAGTCATAATCACTAGCATTTCAGTTTACGAACGAAAGAGTTGATTGAAGTCCATTAAATGAGTACGGTGACAATATAAGGGAGGCGATGGTTACCAACAGGCTAACTGTTACTCTCAATGAAGAGTTGTTCATAGTATTTCTATTTCCTGCTGAAGTGGAAGCGTTGACATATACCTGATCATTGAGGTACCACAAGCTGCAGCTAGCCCCGTAGATCACCCATTCTCTCTTATCCCCAATATAATTTGTATAGTTCATGAGCATTGCGTCCAAGCAGATCCCGCAATCAGCTTTGCTCATATCCCTTGTGCACTGAGCCATCCCGTGCATCTTCCCAGTTTCAGCAGCGTAAAACATCAATGGTTGATCCGGAGTCATAGCTGCAATTTTACTCATCAGGTTTAGCCCTGCGGTCACATTAGCAGGATCTTGCAAATTGGTGCTGTTGGACACTGCCATGGAGGCAGACAAATCCAGAGAACCAAAGAAACTATGGTAGGAGTACCGAAGAAAGCATAAAGGTTGCCAAACGCTGACACCTGTGCTCTTGGTACAGGCTTCCAGACCTAGTTTGGCTGCAGCTTTTGCGCAACCAGAGCAGTTTGAGAAGGAAGTGTCTCCTCTGCATTGAACCAGACCATATATCTTGTCTAAACCATTTCCGGCCGATGTGTTGTAGAAGCCACCATTAAGAGGCCCATTTGCAGCTAGAGAATTCAGAAGGTTGTTAAGAATATTGTTCTTGGATGAGCTTTGAGCTGTGATATTAGAATCATCTGAACATTGCAAATAAGGGTTCATGATGGCTCCATCAGCATGGTAAATGATGCTTGATAGAACCAATGTGAACAGTATAAAACAACTGAACAGATTGAGCTTGTGCATGTTGATCTCCTCTTTTGGTTCCTAAACAGAAAAGGAAAATCAGGACTGAGAATTTGCCTGAACTCTATTATATTCTTTCATGAGTGGTAAAAAAATTGATATAATAGCTAGCTGTGTTCGAGATTCTCATGACATGTTCAAAAGTCAACCGCTGAATGAGATGCCTTCCCGGCGTTACTTTAGTTTCTTAGGGATCACGAAACTGCAAGTCAAATGCAACTAATGGCTTGTTGGTCTATTCGGGTTCTGCAAAAAGTCAACAGCTTTCCCCTGTTTATTTAAAAAGAAAAAGAAAGAAGACCAACGTTTTATTGATCTTCCAATTCTGATTATAGCAATCAATTTCAGAAAGTGAAAGATGAGATGCTTCTAACAATACCCGATTAAATTCCTAGAGTCGTGGTTTGCAAGAGGGAGCTGTTATGTTTTCAAAGCCTTATTATTATTATTATTATTGTCGTCATCATCGTTGTCCCCGCGGTCATATTAGCAGGATCTTCCAAACTGATGTCATTAGACACTGCCATGTAGGAAACCAAAGTCTAAAGAACCAAAGCAACTTCGTTAGAGTAGTGAAGAAAGCACCCGGTGTTCCAAACGGTAACATGTATGCCCTTGGGGCAGGCTTCAAAGCTACTTTAGCTGCATCTTTTGTGCAGTCAGAGCAGTTCGAGAGGGAACTGTCTCCTCTACATTGCACCAAACCGTACATCTCATCCGGACCATTTCCGCCTCAAGTATTGTAGAAGCCACCATGGAAGGGAGGCCCATTTGTAGCTAGAGAATTCAGAAGCTTGTCAAGATTGTTCTTCGCTGAGCTTTGAGCTGTGAAATTGGCATAATCTGAACATTGCAAAACAGCGTTCATCTCTCCATCAACACATGGCAATTTATGTTTGACAGAACCTAACTGAACAGGACAAAACTAGTCAACATCTTCAACTTTTCACCTTGATCGCGTCTAGTTTTGGTCCCTAAACAAAACGAGGAGGCCACATGACGTATTGGGATGGAATGCACATTAAGAGATAGAGAACTTTATAATGGTACAGGATAAGCAAATGATTACTTTAGGACAAACGTTAAAGTTAATTGGAGAACCGTGAATAGATTTTACTCTAATTGACCATACCTCAAAGAAATTAGTCCGTGCTCAGCTTGTGGGACACTCTTTGGTCCACCAAAAGCAAAACTATTCATATTAATTAATTGGTACAATTTAGCCCTCAAACTCTACTCATCTAGTAATTGAACCCCTTAAGTTTGACTTAATTTAATTCGATCCCTAAACTTTCTCCGCACCTTTCTAAATTCGTAGCTAAATGATTAGTCAATAGCAAGAAAAAAGATATTTCACTAAAATTAAAGTGATTATATGTATGTATGTATACATAGATTATTTGGTTAGCTTATATACTAATTGAAACCATACACTTTAAGGAGTCATAAGGCCTCTTTTAAAATATTTTTCCAAAAAATTAGTATTTTTTATGATTTTTTAAGCTGCATAAGAAAAAAAATTCATGAAAATTAATTAGTTAGGACAAAATACTCATCGTATTGATTATTAGATAAATAGAGTATTAGCTTTAAAATCACATTAAATTCTAGATAAAAAGAAGCCGAAATTGAAAAAGTGATTAATTGATCATTTTTGTAAGCTCCTTAAGGCGCCCTAAAATTTACATACTAATGTAGCAAACAATTACTTTCAGAAATTCTTAGTGACTAACCTAAAATTCTAAGGGGAGGACAAGTATAACTTATAGTCTATAAATCAACAAGATGGGCATCTTTTCAAAAATTTGTGTCCCAGATAAATGGCCTGCTGTCATTTATCTGTACTATTAGTGTATTTTTTCAACTCTACCTCATGGTATCAGAAAGATACATTTTTTTTTCTGGTTATAAGTGAATGTTCAGGTGGCGTAGCATTCATGTGGGCATTTGATAAGATTATATATATCTTTTTATTTAATTTAGATGAGGGAAGGTCAAGGAACTTTTTCTTTATTGTTTACTTTTTTGTACTTGGATATTGTTCTTTCGACAAGTTAATGAAACAATACAGCAAACGCTCTTTAATCAAGACTTTGTAATCTGATAAGGCACACATTGTAATTGATTTCAATTAAACCTAAAAAAAAAAGTAAGTGTAAAGTGTGCTAACATTTTAATTGTAAAATCTACCATTAGTCTTCTTCACTAAGGCCACATCTTGGAAAGAATAGCTTTGTCTCCGTTGGTCGTCTCTCCATTATTTGTGCTCTTGAGCATTAAGGTCACATCATTGAGACATTTTAATCAGGAAATATCGTGCCATTCGCTATTTTTTTTTTTTTGGGTTTTGCTAATTCTAGATGGCATATCCAAATAACTCTAGAAAAAAAATACATCCAAATAAAAGAAAAAGTCTATTACTACTCGAGGTCTGAGTTGATTTAACTCGATAACCTATTCCCAAGAAACGCTAATTATGTCTGCTCTTAAGCTAATTATGTTTGCTCTTAAGATTCAGTGCAAATTTATTTTAATTTAAGTTAATTTAATTAAAATATTTATTGAGAAATGCTAGATGCTTAGTGTCGTAACCCATTATAGCTTTCTTCTCACAAAAATTTTAACCGGGTAATGGGGGTTTAATTGCTTGGATATAATAATTAAAAAAATATCTATTTTTCTTCACTTTTCTTTCTCTTTCTCGGCCGCTATTATTGTCTTCTGAGTTTATAAAATTTTAATAAAAATTAATCATATAAAATAAAAATAAATTATTTAGATTAATTTAACTTAAACTAAAATGAATTAAATCTAAAAGTCTTTAGCTAGAGCAGTTTGCATTTAATATTAGTATGAGCATTCTCTACCCTTTGGCCTAATGAGTAATTAGCTAAATGTCCAAAGGGATATGACAAAGGTCGTGGTTCAAACTCCTGACCTCCTCATTTTCCCATATAATGCTCTGATGTTAGTTTGGTTACATTATGTATCTTAAAAAAAAAAAAAAAGATTTCCCCTTCTTCTGTATATGTGTACCTCCCAAATTATATCTTTTGTAGATACTTCTAATTATCAAAAAAATGAAAAATATTAGCATGAGATGATAAAAAAATTATAAATTAGCTGTTTCCATTATCTACTATTATATAAAAAGATATGAAAAGACACATAATAGATTTAAATAGTCACAATTTGTCCCTAATTTCTTAAATAAATTTACAAACCCAGAAAAAGAAAATTTTCATATGGGTACTTAAAAATTCTAATTCTCAACCCGTAATTGGGAATTAGGATCTATGAGTATGCGTAAAACTAAATAACTATAAGGCTTTGTTTTTTTTTTCAAAAAATATATATATATAGGTATTTGTCGATTTTAATTTTCAAGTAAGGATATGAAAAAGATTCTTTTTGTGCTATAAGAAAAAGAGTGTTAAAAATCTTGTACAACAAATCATATGTTATTACAGATATGGATTTTGAAGTTCCTTAATGATCTACATGGACAATGAAAATTCAAAACTAATATATTTAATTACTAGATGTCCGGTTGAAATATTTCTTTTATTTTATCATCACAAATTATAGGTTTTCTTTTAGTTCATCATGACAGAGGTGACTTTTAATTAGTTGATTGTGATGCTTTTATATTTTAATGTCATTTTTGTAATTTCAAGTTATGTTAATCCTGACTACGTTTTTCACCTATGTTTAAAATAAAACATTATTCAAGAATCGATATAAAATTATCATTTAGTATAGTATATTTTGCAATATTTCTAAATTTTACAATTTAAACAATTTAAATGAATTTAGTTTTTTATTCACCAATAAGAATTAAAAGATGCATCAGACAAATAGTTTGCACATAAAAAATATTTAGACTGGTCATTGAACAGAAAAAAATATAGGAAAAAAAGCAGCATATAAAAGACGGTGCACAAGCACCATGTGGGCCAATTTGTTCAACTTAATCTAAAATGATTTATTTTTATTTTTATATCTTTTTCACTTAAAATTAATTATATTTAAAATTCAATATTATGTAGATGTAATAATTCATTGAAAATAAAATTTTTATAATCTTACAAAATTTTTATGATTTTTTCTAGCTTTAGGTATTAAAAAAGAAAAATTCATAAATACTTAATAATATCATGAAAATTTACTTTTAAATGGATTATTGTATCTACATAATATTAGTTTTTAAATGAAATTGGCTCGAAGAAAAAAAATATAAAAATAAAAATAAGCTATTATGGGATTAAGTTAACTTAAGTTAAAAATGAAATGGATGACACAATAGTGGGAAAAATAAAAAAATTGCAAAAGAGCTAAAACCTGTTTATCGGATAGTCCTTTTTCACAATGAGAAAAATGCCACATGTCATAATAATAGGCAGCAACTGCTGCTAGCATTTCCCATATTTATTTTTATTTTTATATATATTTTTTTAAATTTCATTTCATTTAAAAGTCAATATCATATAAATATAATCATCCATTGAAAATAAAACTTTTATAATGTTAGTATTAAATTTTTCTGAAGTTTTTTAATGCATAAAAGAAGAAAGATTCATGAAAATTTAATAACTTCATAAAAATTTTACTTTTTTAATGGATTATGACACCTACATAATATTGACTTTTAAATAAAAAATTAGTTCCAAGCAAAAAACATATAAAAATAAAAGTATGTTATTTTAAATTTATTTAAAATTACACTTGTTGCTTAAGATTTCAAAATCTATTATGACATCTTTGTATTTATAATGAAATACAAATGTATTTTTAGTTATTTATTTATTTGAATGAATAGAGGAATATCTGAAAATCTAACAATAGTATAGCGTAAGATATCAAAGAGAGTTTAATGACGGACAAATCTGAGCTATCTATTGCAATGTGTTCCATTATATTTTCATATTCCAGATCAGTCTACCATAATAACCTACTGTCAATTTATCATTTGACATTGTCACACACTTTTAAAGACATGACCATTTATGTTAAACTATTAAATAATCTTTGTGTCAAGGGTACGATAATATAGGTATCAATTAACCAGGCCTAATTTTATGTTTTTGCTCCGCTGACTGGAGATGCAAATTCCTATGATAATGACCTCAGATGTAGTTTAGGCATACATACTAAGCAGAAACAAATAAAATTGAAAACCCAGGAGAACCCTCTTTCTTGGAAGTGACCTGAAATTTAGATTTTATAACAATTCCAGTAATAATAGAGTCCAACAAAAAGTAATTCACTTTTACAGATTTTTTTTAGAGATATCAGGTTCAAATACGGGAACATTATTTAGTTTCACGAATTGCAGAAGTTTCATCTAAAATTAATAAAAATACGATTAGTAGAAAAGAAAAACTAAACTTTCAAAATCCAATGTGCTAAGGCTAAGAGAAATCGTGGTATCGGTATTTGGTAATTGTCTTTCCGTCTCCATGAAAATAAAGAAACTTTGGTTAGACGACCATTTCCAGTTGATTGGTTACTGCTTTCTGTATATGAAAGTAGCGCACACCAGAATTTGTCCACTGGTGTAACAATTCAGCAAATCACTTGGGTGTCGTGGTGAAGCTGGTCCTATCCTTTGCCTTCTTTTCTGACAAGTGCTTTGCAAAGTTGGCAACTTTCCCACAAAACGATGCTTAAATACAACTGTTCTGGCGACACTTCCCCCAACTCAATACCAAGAAAATGAAAGACCTCCACCTTCAGAGGCTTGCTATTCCAATCCTCATACTTTTCATCATCTCAAGAAAAGTCGAGTCCAGTGGGAACCAAACTGAACCCAATTCAGATGGCCACACCCTTCATTTCCTCACCGACATGCTTCTCCAATGGAGAACTACCCGGAAAAGATCCCAAGAAGCAAGGGTGGAACTTTCACTTCCTGTGGTATTATCAGGGACATTCTGTTTCCTGGCTGCTTCCATATCTAGTGCAGGAGGAATTGGTGGCGGAGGGTTGTTCATTCCAATCCTGAAAATAGTAGCAGGCTTGGACCTCAAGACTGCCTCTAGCTTCTCAGCTTTCATGGTCACTGGTGGCTCAATTGCAAATGTGTTGTACAATTCGTTGACCACCACAAGTTCCAAATTTGGGGACAAAAACAGCAACACCATGATTGACTATGATATAGCTTTGCTTTCAGAGCCGTGCATGTTGTTGGGAGTGAGTGCTGGGGTGGTTCTCAATCTTGTCTTCCCTGAGTGGTTGATCACCATCTTGTTTGCTGCTTTTCTTGCTTGGTCTACCTTCAAGACTTGCAGGAATGGGGTTCTGTACTGGAATATGGAATCAGAAATGCTGAATCAAAATGGGCTTGGGAGATTTGAACATGGGGAGAATGGTAAGCTAGAGGGTGTGAAGGTGCCTCTTTTGGTTTTGGAAAGAGATGGTCCAGATGGAGGGTTAAGGAGGTGTCCATGGATGAAGTTGTGGGTCTTGCTCATGGTCTGGTTTTGCTTCTTCGTCCTCTCCCTTCTTAGGGGCAACCGTTATGGGAAGGTAATTGACTTCTTGCCTTCTCCTCTTTATTACACTTGTCCATGTTTGTGACTGCTAAATATAGTGATCTTTTTTATCTTCTGTATATGGGTGATACTTAATGAACATTTCTCAACTTTTCCTGCTCATGGTTCGTGAGAATTCAGCTTAGAATTGTGCTAGGCCTACAAAATGAGTATGAACAATTAGATAGTTACATGAACTCTAGAAACTTATTTATCAAATAGTTATTGGACAGTTCAAAAAGGATCACGTAAAAAATTTTACTTCAATCATTGTTTGTCAAATTATCATTCTAGAAGCTTTAGTAGCTTTAGCAATATTCTTTGGGTTTTGGTCTCTACCATAAAGGCAATTCTACTGCATGCAGGAATCTGCTTTTCAGATTCATTTGCAGAAAAGTATACACTTTAGGTGGGCTTTTGGAAAGGAGAACGATCAGTTCATAAATTGCTTCCAAATGCTGTACACTTACTTGGAATTGCACGTATTCAATTCATTGACTTGGGTTGGGCTTTAAAAGAATGGCTAACATTAAATCAAATTCGATTATTTGAATGTAATACGATCAAGTAAACATGGTTTAGTTTATGTGCGATCAAGTATAAAAATGTGGGATGCTCAATTTTTTTTAAGGTCAGAAACACATGCAGGGTATCATAGAGATGGAAGCTTGTGGGGTGGGCTACTGGACTCTTTCACTGCTTCAAATTCCTATGGCCATTCTTTTCACTTTGTGGATCCTCTGCAGGGACCAGAAGAAGACGTGCAAAGTTGCGAACCAGCAGGTGCCGTGCATATAATTTATGAACCTAGCTAGCCATATTATCAAGATATCTTCCCGTCATATGCCTATTTTTTAAGCAGGAGATTGCAGACTCCACCAGCAATGGATTGCCAAACAAGCTGATCTTCCCTTCAATGGCACTTTTAGCAGGGATGTTGGGCGGAGTCTTTGGAATTGGAGGAGGAATGCTTATAAGCCCACTGCTTCTTGAGGTTGGAGTCATACCAGAGGTAATGTCTAGGCGTTCACTCCATTAAACCACCACCATGTTCTTCGATTGAAATCACAGTTGAATGTGCTCTGATCAGTTTAGTTTACTGTTCTCTGCAGGTAACAGCGGCAACTTGTTCTTTCATGGTATGTTTCTCTTCTACAATGTCTGCATTCCAGTACTTACTGATGGGCATGGAACATACTGGAACCGCCCTCTTGTTCTCCTGCATTTGTTTCCCGGCTTCTCTTATCGGGTTGGCCTTGGTGCAAAGAGCTATACACAAACACGGGAGGCCATCGGTTATCGTGTTTTCGATTGGTACAGTGATGGCATTGAGTGCCATTATGATGACTAGCTTCGGGGCTATCGATGTTTGGAATGACTACATATCAGGAAGTTACATGGGCTTCACTCAACCTTGCTGAATCCAATTTTGTGAACTCTGAAGTGTAGCAGCAGCATATCCACGAAAGGCTGAGTTTCGTGACTGCTTAGATAGCTAAGCCTTTAACTCGAAGGACTATCAGACAGTGTACCATAGATATTACAGTTTGTGTGACTCCCTATATGCTAGTTGCTGCATATAGACGAATGAAGAAGCTTTTTGTTTTCTTCACAGACATCTGCTACTAACACAACAAATTTCAGGCTTTCTGGAATCATGCACTGGCAATTCTCAAATCAAGGTTTTTTATGAACACATGGTACAAGGCAAATGTCGAGTTCAGAACAGACGCGACAGCTTATTCACACTTCATTACTCAAAGGTGAGTTTAGATACAGCAGGTAATCCTATAGCATGTTTGTAAAATAATGACACACTCAGGAAACACAACCATCAGAAACATCTGTATCAAGTGCACCAACCACAGGAATTTACACTTCAAACTTCAGGAACACAGGTGCTCAGGCTGCTGCTACATTGGTGCGAATGGACTGGACAAAACTATCCAACCTTTTCCGGATCTCTTCCGGGTTTGCACCAACTAACTTGTCGACCACAGCACCTTCTCTCATCAGTACAAAAGTGGGCATAGCCTTCACCTCCAGTCTCTTCGCCACATCCTAACCAAGCCACATAAAATGGAAGTCCATAAAAGTATCAAGCACAAGCACAACGAACGAAGACAACCCCAACATACCACACCTTCAAGAGCCCAACATTAATCAGGCAGCGAAAACAAGAAGCATGAAAGGATAGGTTCAGAAACTGTATCCTTTCCTTTTGACAGATGGTATATTCGAACCATTTTCTAAGAACCTTTAGGTGGTGGTGGATGGTTCTGCTAGCAACATGTCCAGGGCAGCCACTCCATAGGATACAAGTGTCTTAACTTCTCCCAAAAAATTCAACTCTATGTAAAACTTTAAGGTAGTTCCTTTCTTTTGACATCAACATGGACACTAGTTTCTGTTCAGACAGGAAATTTTCAATTTTATTTGTCTTCCATTATGTGGATCAACAATCAAAGGAGATAACCTACTTTCAGAAATTCAGATTTTTGGCATCTAAAAACACGTTGAACATTTTGTAAAAATTTGGAGAAAAAATGGAAAGTTCTTTACAACTAAATAGTCATAAAGATTTTATGGCAGCCAAGCTTCACTTCAAGATATGTCCTCAGGGGCCTTTCAACACATCATTATCAAACACTCGCATTTTAGAGTTCTATGGTTTGAAATTTTGAATTTAAACTAATGAAATATTCTTCAAGAACAAAGACGCTGTTTATTTCACAGGGCACGTATTAAGAGACCTAAACACCTTCATATTAATACCAATATGTCCAGAAATTACCTTAACATCATCAACATCAACGGTGAGAAATAGAACATCTTGGTAAATAGAGGCCAGTTCTTCGCAAAATGGGTTCATGACCACCGAGGGCATGCACCAAGAAGCAGTGAAGTGTGCAAAAATCTGCCGAATGTCCCATTAAAAAATAAGAATTGAGACAAAACCCATTTAAAAAAAATAAATAAATAACACTACCCTGAAGCGAACAATGAACAGAAACTAAAAAACGCAGCTTGCAATTGATATACTGCAAAGCAGAGAAACTTCATCTTCAAGGATTGAACTTGATGAGAAAGAAGAAGTGATGAGATTCAGAATACCAAAATGAAGAAAAACTTACAGGGCATCCTTGATTTGTAGCCTGGGAGACATAGAAGTCCCAGGATTGAACAGAGTCGATAGTAACAACTCTAGACTTGTTCTGCTGTTCCTGTCCTTCCATCTCTTCTGCAACCTTCGGGTGCTTATGGTTTCTTTCTTCTCTGTCCTCTCCGTCTTTTGTGCTTTCCAATTCACGTTCCTGCTTTTCAATTCAAGATTCGAACGCTTGTTTTGCGGTGAAGCGTGAAGGCGAATGGTGGGTCCCATGCCTGTCGCTGTATTGGGCCTAGACGCTAAGCCGCCACTTTCCTTTCTTATCCTATTCGAGTAAATTTCAAAAATGATCCCTAACCTTTAATTATTATTTCATTTTAGTCCCTAATTCATTGAATGTTCTGTTTTGGTCCTAAATCTATTAAAAAGTTTCATTTTGGTCCTAAATCTATTAAAAACATTCCATTTGGTCCCATTGGATGAAGTATGTTAACTTAAAATATTCATTTGATAAAAAAACTTTTAATCATAATTTAAACTATCCGATAACTATCTTACAATAAATTTAATTTGTATAATAATTTTTTATAGTCAATAAAAAATTCAATTCATCTTTTTTCACTTTTTGTAAATTGAACTTTTTTGATTCAGGAAGAAAAAAACTACTAATTTAAATTGTCTATTTGCTGTCAAAACATATTAAACTATTTAAATTTACTGGAACACAGTTATCAAATATTTAAATTAAAATTTTAAAAATTTATGTCAGACAGTTATTCTAAGTTAATGAATTTTATCTAGTAAGATACCAAAATAAAACAATTTTAATAGGTTTAAGACTAAAAAAAAATATTCAATAGGTTATGGACTAAAACGAAATGATAATTAAAGGTTATGAACCATTTACGCAATTTACACTATCCTATTCCTTGCAAAAATACAGAGGCAAATTTCATGGTAGTCCATAACATTTAATTTATGTTTCATTTTTATCCACAACTTATTCAATATTCTCTTTTGGTCATAAATCTTCTAATAAGATTTCATATTATTAGGAGCTAGATGAAATTCATTAGCTCAGAGTAACTGTTAATATTAAATTTTAAAATTATATTTTAAACTATATGATGAATTTATTCTAGCAAATTTAAAAAGCACAACAACTTTTTTTAGGCTAATGAATAACTTACGTCAATAAAATTTGCTTTTTATAAATCAAATTTCTTGTGTCAAGTTTGTGTTTATATCATAACTTCCATCTAGGTTACTGGTCTCCATCTAATAACGCACTAATATTGAATGCCTTTAAGATGTTTAGAACTAATATAAAATAATTAAAACCAAAAGACAACAGTTCGTAGGATGAGGACAGAATTAAAACATTAATTAAGATTAAGGACCCACACGAAGGTTACCCAATATAAAGACAAATGGTCCACATGTGCTGAAATAGTTTGTTCTTATCCTATTTTCCCTTAAATTTCAAAAGCTATTAGAGGGACACTGACTATGAATCTATGACGTGCCACCATTTGGCATGAATTTCATGATCTTATTATCCTAATAACTCCAAAGCTCCCCACTGAAAAAATCAAAGCTATTTGTGCCGATAAGGTCGAGGGCAAATTTATTTTATATTAAAATTAATGTGTTATCGAGTATTATTTTTATGTGAAGGGATTATTTACAAAAGTTATCAATTTTTTGTGAAAAGCAAGTTCTTATTATTAATTATTCATTGTTGAGGTTGGATAAATTAAAAAATTAATAAAAGTAAGTTTTAAAAATATTTTAAAATTAATTACACTTCGTAAATCATAAGATTTCAATAAATTAATAATTTGGACAAATCAACATTTTATATAAAAAATGCACGATAATGAATTAATTCCAATGTAAAATGAATTGGCCTGAACTTTTTATTGGCCTTTAATTTGGTGCACAAATCCGCCTGCCCACACGAAGAATTAATGAATTATTACCCTTTTGATAACTGATGGAAACACTTCAACAATGGATATAAGGGAAAAACAACTTTCTGTTGGCAATACACTTTTTTTTATATTAAATTTCAATTGTTTGGATAGGTGACAAAAGAGATTAAAATTATCTATTTAGTTTCCAAATTTCAAGGCGGAGTGAGAAGGATTTTCCCCTTTCATATTTCCAATTAGAGTTCAAGGCACTATCCATTGACTCTTTTTAAAAATCCTTAGCTCCTAATATACAAAAATTCTGAGTAAGCAAAAATAAGGTTACCTATCCAGCTTTGTTCCTTGACCAGCAAGTTAGTGTTTGACTCTAAAATGCATCGGTTGCCCATCAAGTGTAAGGGCTAATAAAAAACACTCAAATTTGTTGACGTCGGGGCCTTAGAGCAACTCTAAACGCTTCCCCCTTCGGTTGTTTTTTTTTTTATAAATATTTTAGAGAATGTTTAATATTTTTTTTCATTCCAATAATGCCCTTATTTCATTCCTAAAAATAGGGAATAAGATGAAAGAGAATATTCAGTTATCTATCTTTGCAGAAAAACTAAAAATATTTGGCGAACAAAAAAACAATATATTTTTACTGTTGCACACTCTCAAATGACTCAGTTGCGTATCAACTCTTTTGATTCTCCACTATTTTCCATCGTTAGCACACGCACCACAACTCTCTTTCAATTCCAATTCCTCTCTCTTCTTCTTTATCCACTGTTTTTTACTTTTGATTTCCTTTTCCTCCATCTCCGCAATTCACCTTTGCTGCTTTTTTTCTTAGCAGTTGTCCATCATTAGACACAAATCCGTGCCTTCCTGGCTCTTATGATTCATCCTCTATTGGTGTTCCTTCTTGCTTTTCTACCTTGGATTATATGTGCAATAATTAATTTGTGTATTTGTTTCACTTATCAACAAATCAATAGGCTTTGTTGCTACTTTGGGTGGAAGAAAATTTGGCTTTGAAGACTTCTTCGTTACGAGCTAAATGCTGGAGTTCCTCTTTGAATAGAGTGTCCAATTAAATCTGGTATTGAGTATTTCCTTAAAAGATATGTTTTATACAAATTTCAGTATGAATTATTGTTTCCATTGCTTAGGTTGGGTTGTCATCGTATGATTAAATTCGATTTCAACTTTTTAGGCTAGGATACACCTTGGTTAGAAGGAGCTTATGCTGTTGTGCTATTTGTGAGCTTTGAGTGCTTTTATTGGTTAGTCAGAGTTAAGGATACTCCGCTGGTTTTGTTATGTGCTACCTTCATTTCTTGATCATCAAGTGTGGTCTTAATCAATGTTGTCAAGATCGGGATCCTACCCTGAATCGTTTTTCACCACATAAAATTGAGATCATAAGATCGGATTGTAAATTGTAAGATCCTATCAGAACCTAAAATTTTTTATTTAAATAATATAATTCATAGAAAAGACCAATTATATTAGAAACCTAAATAAAGCTTAATTCCCATAACAATGATAAATAGTTAAATATAATATAATAATTGATCCAACATAAGCAAAACTCAAGTTTTAATAGAGTATACATTAACATGACTAACACAATAACCAACATAACTATGAAAGAAATTCATAAGTAGCCACAACTTGACAAATGAAAGAGAGTAATAATGTTTGACTACCATGAAACAACAACAGATAAGCCCATGAAACAAACAAAGGACAAACAATTCATGAGGTACCAGCAATGAAATTTATCCATCCAAGACACTAAAAAGCTACGGGCAAATGAACAAAGGTTGTCGATAAGGCTAGATAGATAAGCAAACAACTTGATATTTAATTCTTTTTAAGAACCACTTGAATTAATTAAATGGCCGGATAATTTTGTGGTTTATAACGGTAGCAGGTTTTTTTGTTTTTCTATAAAATTAATTATGCATCTATACACATAATTTTAACAACAAAAACTTTATCTAGTAATTAAGAACTATGCTATGATTGTTAATCACAATTATGACGCACAACGCAAGGTCGAGGCAAAAGCATTCAACGCCTCGTAAGATCTACAAACATAAAAGTATTCCCGGAGCATTGATAAAAGTGGCCACGAATTGCAAACGAGAACCAGTCTAATCCATTACATTGAAATTCCTTGTAGTGGTAATAATTAAAAACATACTCCTTTTGTACCTGGCTGTTTTTGCCCATTTTAGTAGTCTGAAATTACTTTTTCTGAAAAAGTAAAACATTACTACTACCGGTGGCAGACAGAATGAGATGAAACGGTGAGACTTGGGAGACAAATCGCGCGACACCCTAGCAGCGACACACAGCAGCAAGATGGCGACTGGGGACCACCGGAGCGAGACACAGCCGAAGAGCTGTCAAAAGCACGAATGCCAGGAGCGCCACCTTAGAGCATGTCTGGGGGAGAAGAGTTCGCATACGTGAGCAGAAAACAGTGCCGTCTTGAAACACATCTGGTCTGGTAAAGTGGATAATGACTTTTTGCCCTTTATTTTTGAATTTAGGCTTTGCAGAGCAGCCCACTTCAAGAAGCTCGTTTCCTCTCATCCAAATTTTATAATTTGGGCAAAATCTAAGCCTAAACCCAATATAAATTAATATCACTTAGGATCAATGCGATATAACGATCTTACCGTTTTTATGATCCTACAAGCAATCATGAACAATCCCAAGGTGTTAGTGATCCTATTGTGTATTGACAAGATTTGTTCGATCAAGACACAATCCTATGATTAGGATCATGATTTTGACAACATTGGTTTCAATTTTAGCTTGTTTTAAGTGCTTTGGGTGGGATTTATTGTTCTCGGGGGTTGTTGCTTGTTTAGGGCTTCTAGTTATATCTCCTAGATTAGATCTTTGATGATCATGGTAAAATTACATTGTCAAGTTGCTGGGGCAAAAGAGAAGTTCAAGAAGTTCAAGAAAGAGGAGAAACATGCTTTTGTACTTGACCATTGTTGGGTTATTATGAGGTTCAAGCAAAAATGGATGGAAGAATATAAAAAAAATTGAGACCAAAAAGAAAGTTTAAGCCTCCTAGTAAGACACCAGATTCAATTAATTTAAAAGATGACATTGAAGAAGCTCTAGAACTTGATGGCTTGAAGAGACCAATGAAGAGAAAGGCCACAAAGGAAATGACCAAGAAAGCAAAATCCAAAGAGCATGTAAATGAAAATGAGACACCTTAAAAAAGTCATGAGTTATTGGAAGAGTTTAGAGTAAACAAATTGAAAAGTGAACACAAAAGGATCAAACAATTTGAGTTGCTACTTACTACTGAGCAAAAGCACATTACTATCAGATAAAAAGAAATTGAACTTTAAACTCGAAGTGAAGATGCTAAAATAGGTATGGATGCTAGTGTCTTGCCTCCAATGTAAGTAGAGTATTTCATCGGTCTTCAAAAGGAAAGTTTGGCAAAAAGAATTAGTAGTAATGATATATAATAATTAATTATGTTAGATTTTAGCAAAAAGAGTTTTTTTTTTTTCTTCTTGTGATTACAAGTGCTGGTGAAATTGGATCGTCGGGTTATCTATTGGTTCTAGTATAATTCTATATTTTTTTCGATATAGGAGGTACCAGAAAAGAAAAGAAATTGCATTTCGGCTAGCCTACTATATAGGCTTATTTTAATATTTGAGGATGGGGTGATGGTTTCCTCTTGGAATTAGAAGCCTTTTAGGACTCAAAAAGGGCTTCTTTGGAACAACAAACATAGACTCTAGGCCAAATGCCTGATAAAGTCATTGCTTCTTATTTGTTTAGTAATTGGTTATTTTCATGTTTATGATTTTGTCTCCTATTTATGCTTTCATATAATGTGTTGTTTCGCTTGGATGCCCCAGTGCTAAAGATTGTATTGTGTGCTTGTTGTCTTGTTGATAATTCTTGTTAATTTATTAGATGTCATTTGCATTTTTAAAGCCTAGAGCCTGAAACTATTTGACATTTTTATCCTGTCAAGTGACGTTCAATAGAAACTAGCTTAATCATTGGAAATGAAGCTTAGGGGAACAAACAAGAGAGAATACATTATCATGCATCATTAATTGGAATTTGTAAAATTTAATTATTATGTAATAAATGTAAAATTATACAAAATATGGAAGCTGTTGGAGTTGAGAGCAAAAAAAAAAATATGAAGATTTTACTTTTTATTTCCCCATTTTACAGAAAATTATAGGGAAGTTGTTGAAGTTACTCTTAGTCCACTTCGTGCATGAGTGTCAGGGACAAAACTTTCAAGCAACTGCTACCAGACCCGAGTTCATAGAGACCCTAAAAGGAGAATATTGCCGTATTTAATTGCCTATTTGACCAACTGGTCAAAGAGACTAACTAATTATCATGTAAACATGAATTCCGAGTAGCATAAAATTCACTCATACTGATGTTTCCATGCATCTTCCACTGGTAGGTAGCAATTAAATAGAACTAAATAAAGCTGATACTGATGCAAGTTAATTGAACAAGCTAGCACACCAATTTCTGACAGTAATACCATATTACTGTAGGCAGTAAGAAAGATGTTTCACAAAAAGCTCATCTGTCTTTCTGTCAACTGATCCCTTGTTGAGCCACTCTTGCACGGCTGTTTACTTCCAACAAGATCAATGAGGTTTGAGGAACCATGACTCTATTGTCCAATCCTCTAGATGACCTACAAATCAAGTATCAGAGATAGAGTGAGGGAGGGGAAGGAACGAAGAAACTGGTGATATAGAATGAAGCACAGAATCTAAAAGGGATATCTCAACTGTCCTCCCAAGTCCCGAGAAACCTGGATGAAGTTCAAATCTTGGTTAGTACAAGACATACAAGTCACTAGAATTTTATCTGAGACACCTAAGTCGAAGAGAGAGCTATCCAGACTTGACGAGCTTGTTGGACATAAAGGAACTTATAGGCCTAGTTCTAGACATATGAAGCTTTTTATAAAGCAAGTTTTGCAAAAATGATACCATAAATAATGACTAAAATAAAATTATGTATGTGACTCATACTAAATGACTTAAGATGAGTTTACAAAATACTCGTTGCATCATCATTTTCTTATTATAATTATTAATAAGATAGTTCAAAAATCATTGAAATAATACAAGCCTTTTTTATGCTTCTGTTTTTTCTTTGTCAGAAACCCTAGCCACACCACTTTTGCCCACCACAAAGTTTTGTTTAATTAACAAGATCAGGCTTCTTTGTCGGATCTTGCTGAAAGATCTTTTTTATTTTTCCTTTATGTTTCCTTCTTCAACTTAGATCTAATTAATTGATTATTTCTCTTTGTTTCTCTAAAGCAATTCTCCTGTTAGGTCACCTCTATTTCTTTGGCTTTGCTGGGATTTAGTAGTCTCTAGAAAAAAGATAATCGATGATAATGATCTGCGATGGGCTAATTGGAAGCAATTGTCGATGGGATGTCAAGAGGTGAATATATTAGAATTTAGGTTTTTTAGTTTTTCCTTTTTTGCTTTACGTTTGTCTCACCATAAATGAAGTTTAATCTGGGGTTTGTTTCAGTTAATTTTAGGTTATATCTTCCAGGTGCATGCTGGTTCAGAGGAATTAAGGTCAAGGATTTGTTCATGTTATCTTCATTTACATGATGTTGTTAATTGCTCATGGGGTGGTCTATTATATTTCTATTGTTCTTGAGTAATTTGTGTCATTTTTGGTAGATATCGTATGATTTATTATTGATTGGAATGAAATTATTTTTTTTAGATAAAACATTCATCATACTACACTAATTTCAATATTAATATTAAATTTATAATATGGTCCATATTTTTTTTAGAAATTGCATTTTGGTCCATAAAATCCCACAATTTTCATTTTAGCCCTTATATTTTCAAAATGTTCCAAAATAACCTCTAAATTTTGATAAAATTTTCAATTTGTAGCTACTATAGTTTGAAAATTTGTCACTTTAAATCACCGGACATTTTTATAGTGGAAAAAAAGGAAAACAAGGTAGCAAGGAAAAAGTTTTACTAACCTTTATATTAGGCTACATTGAAATCAAGGTATCTTGAATTATACCTTCCCTTGTAAATTGGCTTTCAAACTAAGAAAAAGGTTATAAGTAATCCCTTAAATTACTCATCTATTACACAAAGTGGTCCTTTTGCTAAATATCAATTTTATTCCTTAATTTTCTTAAATTTTTTGAAACTTTTAGCATTTAATAACTAATAAAATGAATTATTGTTTTCTATAAAATATTTCTCAAATTCAATTCTGAAAATATTCTATCGGAAGGATTAACAACTCCACCAACTGCAAAATTTATTAGCCATATGTTTAAATGGATTGTGCTACAATTATTTAGCTTATTGGTTTGTTTTTTTTTTTTTTAAGAATGTCCATTTTTTGTTTTACATTCAAACTCTTTCTTTAGCCAATATTTTTTACCATTTGAAAAATCCTATTCTGACATAAAAATCACTTGCATGTGAACCCTAAATTTAACTAAAATGATAAGATAAATATTATTGAAGATAAATACAACAATTTTTTTTCGTTTAAGAACCAATATTCTAACATAAAAAATCACTTATAAGGGCACCATAAACTTAACTTAAATGATAGGGTGAATAATATAAATTAACGATAATAATGTCCCAATGTTGTATGTCCAAATGAAAAAAATGTTAAGGACATGGCTCTTCCACCCCTTAGACCAACATTCAAGCCTTCTCTTCTCTCTTTCCTGTAATCCTTAACATTTAACACTTTGCAATAACTGATTTTGGTATCAAAAAATAATGTACATCCTCCGTCTTGCAAAACTTGACCCATTCACTATTCATAGCAATTAATTTATAATTTTTTTCTTTTAAACTTTGTTATGAAAATGTAAAATTTTTATATAAAAATGGTACCTTAAAGATTTTAGTTTATAAATATAATTTTTTAAAATTTTTTGTAGTTTAAATTAATATGAATATATTTAAGTTAAACTTTAGTAAAAAAAAGTAAAAAGGTCATCCTCTACGAAATGTAAGGAGTATATAGTATAACGATTATTATTTATAAACTAATATTCTAACATAAAAATTGCTTACATGTGCCATTGAATTGACTCACGTGATAAATTAAATAGTATTTAAAAATAAACATGATCAAAGTTCCTTTTCCTCAAAAGGTGTTGGGTTTGTTGGTTTAAATCCAAGTTTAAAAATTTTAGTTTGTTTAGAATTTAATATTAGTTTTCCTATTTATTTACAATTCAGTTTTTTTATTTTGATGTGTTTTGGGTTTAGTTGTAACATATAAAAATACTTGTTATTCTAAGGTTTAGAGCATGAGAGAAAAGTCAATGTGAATAAGAGACGAGATGTGAGAGTTTTAGGAGAAAGGAAAGGTCCAAAGGGCAGAAAGAGC
The DNA here is from genome assembly GCA_005392925.1 of Aquilaria sinensis. Taxonomy (NCBI): domain Eukaryota; kingdom Viridiplantae; phylum Streptophyta; class Magnoliopsida; order Malvales; family Thymelaeaceae; genus Aquilaria; species Aquilaria sinensis. The sequence goes on along the minus strand of SMDT01003169.1, from coordinate 41,325 downwards.
TACGGGCTAAGACAAGAAGCCTTTTATGATTCTTATATCCTATAATTGTGTGAGTACAAAGATTATAAGGTTATCAATAGTATATAGGGGATTCATAGGCTAGCATGAGCATTAAGGATATACTTTTAATGTAATACCTATATTTTATTCAAGTGAAATTTTCTCATCTATAGATATAAGCTAATTAAAAGTCAAACCACGTTAAATTCATATATGCTTACTTGATCCATGTGTGATAGATGATTGAAGAATTTTTTCTTAACAAAAAAAGATATGCCAAAGTTCTTCCATCCTCCTTGGCCGTAGTTGACTTTCTTCTTCCTAGACTTCTTCCGATCCTTTTCTTCCCCCTTTTACCTATTTATCATAAGCTCTTCTGTGTTTTCCTCCTTCTTTTTTTTTCTTTTATTGTCTCTTCTAGCATTTTGTTTAGGATTATTTCTTTTCTAGTCTGTTTTTTTTTGTTTTCTCTTCATTCCTTATTTGAGTTCTTCATTTCATCTTAGCAATTCTTTTCCCCTAGTCCTATGTTTTTTTGTTTGTTGTTTAAGTTGTTTGCAGCTTTGGTTCTTCCTTGTGGCTTTTTGTTCTAGCCTTGTTTCTCTATCTCTTGTCTTAGATGTATGTCATTTTTAGTTTTTGTGTTGGTTTTTGTCATCTACCTATTTGTGCATGGCCTTTGTCTTGTTGTTTCAATCTAGTTAACATGTGTTTTCTTCAGTAACTCATTTCTCTTTGGTATCTAGTGATTTTTGTTTCATTTAATTAGCTCTATTTAGTTCTATATGCTCATTTTTCTAGAATTTGGTAATATGTTATCCTTTGCTTATATTTGGTGGTATTGAGGCTTTGCTTTTTCTTTAGTTCTTGTTTGGGTTTGTTTCTTTTTGTTGCTTTTTCCTGTCTCTTCATCCTGGTAGATCTTTAGGCTATCCCCTCGTGTTGTTTTTCATCTCCCTTATTCTTAGCTGTTTGTGTTGTATAATGGAAAGGTTTAGGAAATGGTTCCTCCTTAAAGATGAGAATTCATTTGCCTCTAGCTCCACACAAGTGATTTGATAGTGGAAAAATATTATGTTGGATTGGTTGTCTTAGTTCTATGAAGATGATATGGCTGATTTGAGGTTCTGTGGATGATTGTCTTAGTCAATAGGAATCGTTACCTGAAGGAAATGAATTTGAAGTGGTTTGTTTCAATGAGCCTACTCGCTTTCAAAGACTTAATAGCAGGAAGTCTAATTATGTTCTATCATTACAAGAAGTTCTCTTATCAGCCTGTTAAGCAAAATACCCTCTCATGTCTTTCAACTAGCTAAACCAATGGCTGAGAAATCTAAGACTTTACATTTAGAAAATGAAATTTTGAAGCTTAAATTTATTTTGGAGAAGCATCAATTGAAACATGAGAATAAAGTGCAAGAGGTTCATGATTTGATAAAAGCTACAAAAGCTAAAAAGTCATGGCTTGCTCAAGAATTAGTTAAGACTAGGGGGAACCCCATGCCACAATATATGCTTCACAAGTGAATTTGGCAAACTTGAAAAACAAGAATTGGCTGATCCAACAATAATTAAATTTTCTAAAGGCAAAGGATCATCTAGAATCTACTAAGCCTTTATATATCTCTGAACTTCTAACTGCAAGTAGACTAGGGGTAATGATTCCAACTTCACCTTCATAGGGAAGATGGATGAGTTTCAAGCAATAAAGAGCTTTTCACATTTGTTTGAATTGTGGGAATTCAAAACCTTTGACTCTTGCTGCTCAAAGCTTAAGGACATGTAAATGTTTCTTCAAGGCCTTATTGGTATATTTAGGGAGGGGATTCCTCTATCTCCTATGGATAAAGTTTAACACTATTCTCTTCTGGCACAAAACCCTTCTTTAAACAGTAATGCACCAACACATAAAAGTACAAGACTAACCAACGATATAGAACATTTCAAATTTCAAGCCCCTCAATTACCTAGTCATGATTCAAGTAAGAACAAAAAAGAAGATGAAAGAGAACAAAACTTGGCACAAGAAACATTTCATAACAAACATTTGGCAATGACCTCCAACCAAATAAAGACATGTTCCAATCTTCAACATGTTAAAAATATATCTCTTATCCATCTCAAAATTTCCTTAAGGAACAAGTCTTTGAATGCTAGTCGCTAGTTTTTCAGTAACAATAGTCAATGATGTGGAGCGTCTAATGGATGAGTTTATGGAGCCAATTAATTGTGCAAAATTGAAGAAGAAGTCCTGAAAATGGGCCTCACATGAACCCTAACTTTCAGAGGCCAGAAATTTTGTCATTTTTCAAAGAGAAATTTTCACTCTATAAGTATTATTAAAGCTTTCTCCTTTTTGACTTAGTTTTTTAGGTAAAAAAATCCATCATTTTAAGGGATATCCAGGCTTTAAAGTTTGTGTTGATTTTTTCTTTATTATTTTCAGTTTCCTTAATTATTTTGTATTAAGGTTTCTTTGTAAGCCTATAAATAAGTCTCCCTACGTTATTATTAGACAGCCTATCAATAATATTAAAGCATTTTTAGAGCCTTTGCTATCTTTACAAGTGGATTCTCATTTTTTGTTGATTAAGCGTGTTACTTAATTAATTTTCGTTTCTCGCTGCGTTAGTCAAGAGCTTAACTTTGCCTTACCAAGTATTGGGTGTAAGTGTGGACAATTGGATAGTATTCACTTGCTTACAAAGCAACATCAATAAATTATATTGGATGAAATGACTAGTGGTAGAATCACAAACTGCTTAAGTCACTTCTCTCAAACTACTCAATGGGAAAAACAAGTGCTTGCTTCTTCAAATGGCACTTGGCCTGATATTATAGTAACTTTGGTTTATAATTTATATTCTTCTCTCACTTCTTGTTATTCCTTTCTCAGCATAAAAAAGTACATTATTTAAAATAATACTACTCTCATCTTGCAACACTCATCCTCTTTATTATTTACAACAATTAATTCATGATTTTATTTTTTATTTTTCTTTTTTAAATTTCTTATACAAATATAAATTTTTTATATGAAAATAGTACCTTAAATACTCTAGTTTATAAATATATTTTTGAAAAAAAATTTACGATACAAATTAATATAAAATATTTAAGTCAAAATTTAGTCAAAAATAAAAAAATAAAAAGACCAACTTTGTAAGATAGAGGAAGTAGTATATTAATAGATAAAAAGCACAAGGCTATACGTTCAAATTCTTAAAAGTTAATAAGATCCACCCTTTCTGAAGAGGAAGGCAAACTAAAACAATTATGGTGTATGTGTTGAGCATCTTTTGTGAAGTTCAAGTAAAATCATTGGCGTACACCTAGATATTGCCGGCGTCCGTGCTCTTCTAAAATAAAGAAGGTCGTTGAAGTCCAGTTGGCAACACAGCATCGACCGAGAACGAAAACCAATCCGACATGTCAAACAGCAAAAACCGTGGAAGCCACATGGCTGAGACCAACTGGTCTAGACCATATCCAACTTATCCGAGCAAAAAAATGGCAGATAAGGTCTCTGCCCAAATCAAACCTGCATCACAAAAACAAAACCAATTAACAAAACCATATTCCTCTCGGCCACGTACCAATAAAAGAACGCCAAATCCCATATTTCTGCCTTAGCTTTCGATCAAAGCCAAAAACAACAAGTTTCAAGTTACTGCCACAATGGCACAAACGATGGCTTCCATGGCTGGCTTGCGTGGCTCCTCACAGGCTGTCCTGGAAGGCAGCCTCCAGTTCGGCGGCCCAACCCGCCTCAACGTTGCTGCTGGCAACGCCACCAGGGCGGCAGTGGCTCGTTTCGGTCTAAACATCAGAGCCCAGCAGGCGGCGGCGGAGCCCGAGACCAGCCGCCGGGCCTTGCTGGGTCTTGTTGCTGCTGGGGTGGCCTCTGGCTTCTTTGTTCAAGCTGTTCTTGCCGATGCCATTCCCATCAAAATTGGCCCACCTCCTCCTCCCTCCGGGGGGTTGCGTATGTTAATCTCCTCACTTTAAAAATTTCGCCTTCTAAATGTCAAAAATTATAAACTTTGCCTTCTGTTGAATATATAGAAATCTCACCCAATTGTGTTAAGGCGGTTTTATACCAAGATGAACTTACTGTTCTAGATTCTCTGGGGGTTTTAGAGTTGTTTGAAAGATCAGAACATGTTGTGTGTTGGCAGCTGGAACTTTGAACTCTGATGAGCCAAGAGACTTGGACTTGAAATACAAGGACAGATTCTTCATCCAACCACTGAGCCCAGCTCAGGCAGCGGCGAGGGCGAAAGAATCAGCCAAGGACATTGTTAATGTCAAGAGTTTCATAGAGAAGAGGGCCTGGCCGTACGTCCAGAACGATCTGCGTCTCAAGGCTGAGTACCTTCGCTATGATCTCAACACTGTCATTTCTTCTAAGCCCAAAGATGAGAAGAAAAGCCTCAAGGAACTCACCGGGAAGCTCTTCCAAACCATCAGCGATGTGAGCTTAATCACAACTGGAAGCTTTTCATCGACATTGATGCTCCTTTTTTGTTTTTTTTGTGTTAATTTTTCTCTCTTTGGTTTTCTCTTGCAGTTGGACCACGCAGCCAAGACGAAGAGCAGCCCTGATGCAGAGAAATACTATGCTGAAACTGTATCTGCTCTGAATGATGTTCTTGCTAAGCTTGGCTAAGAGAAATAATCCACTGTATTTGATGTAAGGATTGTTGATTTGTCTCTTGAGATGCATGGTTTAATTTGGAAGCAATCCAAAAGAGTAATTTAAATTTAGTTTTCATCATTTGGATGCTAAACGGAAGTAGGAGTATTCGGAAATTCACCTACTTTCTTTTTGTACAGCAAGCAACATAAAAACTTGGGATGCAAGTAAAGATGATAGAACACCACTTTATAAAAGCTAGGCAAATTTAAATCTATATTATTCAAACATGTATACATATAGTTCCATGTATCAACTAATTGATTGAACTGACCCGGCACAACAACTTAAATCTAAAAGTTCCTGTCCTGAGATCCCAAAACAATCCTATCTCGTCCCCTGGATTAAGAACCCTAGAGCGAACTAAATCCATACATCCCAAAATATAAGTCTCATGTGGCCCTTTCTCTACAAAAATGTTCTCACTTTGGTACCTCTTTGGAACTTTGTCGTCGGTGTAATCAAACAAGATGACGAATGACTTGCTCCCCATCACAACATGGTTGGCCATCTCCAAAGTCCAGTACTTGAAAACATGATCAAACATTTCATGGTGCGAGAGCGTGAGCTTCCCGTTCATGACCTCACTCACTGCCATGGCCTTTCGGATTTGCCAAGGGTACCCGGGGTCTACATGCTGCGCCTGCGCACTGCAGGAGTCCCTTACTTCGACCAGAGTTCGAGTCACCTGGCACGGGCCATTTCTAGAAGCTGCTGCTTCCTCCTCTGCCTTGGTTGGCAAGAAATTGTAGAAGAAGGTTTTCTTCATGCTGGAGGTGCGAAGGTTGAGCCATTGTTTTGGGGTATAAATCAATCGGCTGATGAAATGGGCGTTATAATAGGTGAAAATATGATTCCTTTTCTGGTCAAGAAGATGAATTTTGGCTGCAAGTTTACAGTTGTTTGGGATTTTGTAACTGTTAAGTTAAAGATGAATAAGTAATGTGGGATCGATATCTTTGACTGATATGCTTGATTTATTTCTTAATTCTTGTGTTTTGCAGAAACGTTGCCTTAGTTATTGGTCTCATTGATTGGAAATTAACTTATTATTTATAGTTTTCCTTGTTTGCTAATTCCAGATTTGCATGGTGACTAACTTTCATAATAGAAATTTTAAATAAAAAAATTACTACTTGCTTAACGTGAACTTTCATGAAAATTTGAGCGCTGGTATTTGCCCTTAAGCTATCAAAATTTTAACCTTTTGGTCTTTAAACTAAAGTTGGTGCTCAAAAAACCTTCGAACTTTTCAAAATCATGTCCAATTCGCCTCTAGATTGCCATCCTCGGGCCACGGCAGCAATTGTTATTGCTGATGAATGAGTCTTGTGCAGTTTGGTTGGGGAACAAAAAATTTATTTACAATCTAATTATTAGCCTATGATTGCATTATCCTTGAATTTGAAGAGGTAGATTAATCAAATTGATGTAATTAAAGTTAATTTACAAAAATTGAAGGTCAAATATGATAAGCCCAGGTTTGGGTCAAACTTGTGTTGAAGCCTCTTCCAGTAGCCACCGTATATAGCTAAAGGGTTCACTTTGGTACAAATTTGAAAGTTTAGGGGCTATTCGGGAACATATTTTAATTTAGGAGCCAAAAGTTTTGGATTGTGATAGTTTACTAGTTTGTGCAAGCCTTTCTTAATGGGATCTTCTCTCTTCATTGCGTACATATTAATTACTTCTTCTGTTTTAAAACTTTTGTACCATTTTCCCTTTTGGGATGTTATAAAACTATTGTATCATTTTCTCTTTTAGCAAATTTTTTATAACAAATTTACTATACTATCCTTATTTTATCTTTTATTTTAAAATTTACCATACCCCCAATTTTATCGAAACTAGAAACTCAATTGTGAGGAGATTAGATTAGGCTAGTGCGAGAAGAGTTCAGTGAAATCAACGCGACAGGAGGTCGATGGAGGATGAGCAATGGGCAAGACAATCAACTGAGGTGACGAGAATCAATGAGGCAGACACAATTTGATGAGGCAATGTGAATTGATGACCAGGCGACGCAAATCGAGGTCAGATGGGAAGGGCCGATGCAAATAAACAATGAGGTGATGCGAATCGAGACAAATGGGAAAGGCCGGAAGGGAGATGGGGATGCGGCTACATGAATCAACATGAATGGGAGAGGCCGATGAGGCTATGCAAATCAACACAAACTGATGCAATGTGAATCAAGGTCGAAGGGGAGATGGGGATTGAAGCGGGGGCAGAGACGTAGGGTTGGAGGCAGGGGCAAAGACGTGGCTGATGGAGAGCTGGTGGCGTCACCAGAGACATGGCCAATGGATGGAATTTGGCAGAGATTGATGAAAGGGAGAGGAAGGAGGAAGGGCATAATCAGAAAATATGTGAAAAACAAGGAAATTTCTAAAACTATGTACAAAGTTAAATGATGTAAGAAACGGGACGAAAGGAGTATTTAATTAGATTAAAGTATTTCTAACTGTATAAATATACTAAAACTAAAATTTTTTATTCTTTTTCCTTTTGGGTTTTTGTGCCCTTCAAAGTTCAGACACAAATAAGGCAGTGCGATAGAGTAGATCAAAGCAACAAAATCTAAATTGAGTGACACTACCAGATAAAATAAACTATATGGCTTAACTGAAAATTTCTCAAACGCTCAGTGACTTTTCTCAATTTTCGCCATCCTATAGACTTCGGGCCTTAACTCCTGAAATGCCCATCCCAGGGCCCAGGCGGCAGGAAGACAAAGGTACCTCCAAAGCAGCACTATAAATACAGAGAAGCGAAGAGATCATGCGTAAACCCTACAATACTGCTTCACGTATCTTCTAAAACCTCGCCGTTCTTTGATGGCTCTGAAACGTAACGATCGCTTGGATGACGAGCCTGCCGCTCCGCTGCCTGAGTCGGAGGGCGAGGGCGAGTCCTCGTCTGCCGGAGAGGACGAAGAAGAAGCTGAAAAGCAAGCGCCCTACGCCTCTTCCGCTGAAGATGAAGATGAAGAGGAAGAGGTAGACGATGATCAACCAGTCCAACCCCAGAACAACCTTTCTGCCAGAAAGCCTGAGACCGCGATTTCCCGGGAAGAATCCGATTCGGACGATTCGGGCTCCGAAACTGAGTCCGACTCTGGCACGCCAAGCCCCAAGCCGGTAATTACCAAACCCAAGGAGCAAGCCTCACAAACCGCTAAGTTTAGATCGAAACCCGCCCCTTCTCCGGCTAAGCCAGCAGTGAAGCGTGCTGGCGATGCTGGGCAAGCCCAGAAAAGCTCCAAGCGGCCGAAGAAGGAGGATGATGTCTCCGCTGTAGCCGAGGACGACTCAAAGAAGCTGCATTTCCAGCGCAAGTGGAGTGAGGATGATGAAGTTGCAGTCTTGAACGGAATGCTCGAGTATTATGAGAAGAAGGGGACGGATCCAATGGCTGATATGTCTGGATTTCATGATTTTATCAAGAAATCGCTTCACTTTGATGTATCGAAGACTCAGTTGGCGGATAAGCTCAGGAGGCTGAAGAAGAAGTATGTGAATAATCAGGGGAAGGGCCGGAACGGAGAAGATCCTTCTTTCTCGAAAGCCCATGAGCAGAAGTCGTTTGAATTGTCGAAATTGATATGGAGGGACAACGGCGTGCCAATGGACTCTGAGTCCGCACCCAAGGCTAATGGGAAAGCAAGGAAGACCCCTCAGAAAGCAATTAAGCAGGAGGTCAAGCCCGAGGTTTTTTCACCATCAAACGTGAAAAAAGAAGTGAAGATGGAGTCAGCGAAAATGGAGACGGACTTGGATATCGATCCAAGTGATGTGACAATATGCAGCAATACCGATAAGTCGGCGCATGTGGAGAGGAAAATATTGAAACGTTCGGGTGGCATTGTTCCGGGAGCAAAGAAGGAGGAGCTGGACGAGGAGTGGAGGGAGTTGAAGATTATGGAATTGGAGTTATACCTGAAGCGGCAGGCTTTGGTGACTGAGCATGCCAGGTTGCTTTTGGAGTATTACAAATCTTTGGATGAATAGAAATCTCAACATATCTGCTACAAGTTCTGCTACTTTTGGTTTCTGTTTTCGTTGGTCGGCCAACTCTGTTTTCTTTTGTTGCTACTCTACAGTTTTTGTTATCTTAGCAGCTTTTATGATATAATGATGCTTAAAGTTTATTGAAACTTCTGTTGCTTAAAATGTGCGATTTTTTTTTATTGAAACTATTGGTTACATTACTACACAAATGACAAGATAAGATGCAAGATAAGTAGCAAAATAGAGGATCACTCTTAGTAGTATTTGTACCATTAGTTGGGAGGAATTCAAGCAGTTCCTCCATGAGGGTGGTTTCTCGCTTGTTCTCTGGCTGCGGCTGTGGCAGAGACATAGTATGAAGCAGTGAAGAGGCCATGGATGAAGCACAGAATGCCCCCAATGTAGAAAAGCCGATGGTGGATGATGCCGCAAGGTCCCTTTCTTTTCGAGTTTTCCAAGGCTGCTATGATCAGCATTGAGAATCCGGCGGCCAAGATTATCCTGTTCAATTGTTAGAAGTTGGGTAAGCGTGGATTGGAGGAGTTTGCAGCATTATATTTTTTTCGCCAATTCTGTTGTTGTTGTGTTACTTGAGAAAATAAAGGGTTGGAGTAGGATAAGGATAAGATGAATTATAACCATGAAAAGATGAGAGAAACAACTGCTAATTGTTTGTTAGCGGAAGCTGTCTCCAAGTCTTGCTTAGTCCACACGAAAACACATCCACCAAGAGTATTTGCAATGAAGTGAGCAAGAGCAAGAATTACAGCTGCAGCCAGACCTAGTCTGTAAGCCCTGTGGCTTGGCTCTCTGCAGTTGAAAATCCAAGTCTTCAAGTGCTTCTTCACCTGCAAGGTATCATCATGTGAAACTAGTTAAGAATCAAATCAGAAACCCCAGGAAAACTGTGTTCGGTGTAACTTTGAGTCGATAAGAGTACCTGGTTCTGTGCCAATTCGGCCTTGATGCCTAGCACCCCGGCAGTGATGTCCAAGGCCATGATCAGGATAACGATCAGAAACCCATATTTCTTAGACAAGTTGGCCATTTTGGTAGCGAAGGATCACTGGGCTGCAAAATACTTGCATTGGACTAGTGTTCTTTATATGCAAAGCTTTGCGATACTGTAGGTAATTGGAGGAAAGAGTAATATGACAGAATACCAGAGATGTTAGTTCTAATTTATGGGTTCAGCGTCATCTGTGCTCTTTTCTTTATTTTCCTTCTATTCTGATTCCTTGCATGGGGGGCAAGGAAAGAAGCATTTCATTTTCTCTACTGTGGTCAGCAGTACTTACTGAACCATTTAGTTCGATTGAATCTCTTGATTTTGAGTGTTTGCTGTGAACTTTTCTCTAGTAAAGCAAAGGCCAGCTCTTTAAAAGATGCAATGCGAATTGCAAAACCTCTGCAATAAGTTTGGAATCTTTTTGTATTAAGGTTCTGTTTGGTATTAGTGTTATATATTATCATTAGACTTTCTAAAAAAAAAATTCTTAGGATTGCTTTTAACTATTAACTTTAATGATTTGATCTTCACCATTAATAAATAATCCAAAATTCTAATGTTAATCACAAAAGTTATTCCCCTACACTTTGTTCACGAAGACAATTTCCTCATAGGATAAAGGCGGGACACTTTTCCCTTTTGAGTGTTGATTGAATCAGTGAGTCAATGGGTGAAGTGTCTCATTTTTCACAGTTGAAGCACTAAGTTAAGCCGAGTCATAGTTTTGGGGAGGAAAATAACGGAGATGGATTTAGGCGCTAGTGTTTTCATTCAGAGGAACTTTGATATCCACCATATAATTTTCCATTTTGCTCGAGGTACACAGAAAGAGCGTAAACCAGATGCGCCTCAACCTCCACTGATCGGAGTCGAGCATATGAATCTTGTATCTCCACTTTGCACACGACACAATGAGATGAGAGACAGTTTACGTGTGTTTAGCATCACGCGCAACAATTCAAAATGCTAAAATACTGCCGAGGGTGATGCGAATGCTTCGACATGTGAATGAACATGTTCATAGCAACCCCAAAAAGTGAGGTAAAAGGGGCATAACTTCAGGGACATCGTATAATAGTAGGGTTCTCTACAATGTTGTGTTGACCTTCGCACAAGGGTAGCTTTTCTTGTGCTGCGTGCTACTCGTGGGGAGCTTGTTTGTGATGGAGAATAACAAGTTTTGACTTTTCAATGCCATGAATCCAGAATCTATGGTCTTCAACTCCCAGCTCAGAAGTTGGGAAAGAAATGGGACGTTCGAGGAAATACACGCAGGAATACAGCAATCATGGAAACTTTTTGAGGCTGGTTTATTGCGAGATTTGTTTCTTACTCGAGGCTGGCCCAAACAAGGAAAGAAAATTAACCAGCCTTTTGAATTATGTAAAGAGACAGAAACAATATATCTAGCAAACTCTGGCTTTCCTTCCGAGTCATTCTTCGCTCTTTAATGTACTGATACGTGGCCGCGTGGATCTTTCTCTTGTGAAAGAGTTTTCTGAGCTATGGGGGACTGAGGCCAGAAGATGCCTGCAACTTGGTCTGTTCTGCAGATTTCTCTCAAGTGTAAATCTGAGCCCTCCGATGTGTATGATCCAACTGTCGGAAGTAAAGAGACGCCGCGCAACTCTGTAGGGAAAAGGTCAGGTAAATGCAGCTCCGGGTGTTCGAGGTCTCTCTCAAATCTTAGAGATGTAATTCATGGAGGCAAGAGACATGCCAAGGACAAAGAGAGGCCGCCAAATCCAACAGGAAGCCCGAGATCTTTCGTGAGGAGCACCAGTGATTTGTTCAATTACATCACAACACATAAAGTAATTGTCAGTGATCATAAATGTGAGATTGAGATCTCTGGATTTGAGCGCAAGGATGGTGATGCCCATGGCAGCTCAGTTTATCTCGGTATTCCTAGACCTGGAACACCTAACCGAGAAGAAACTTGTTCAGAGGTCAAGAATTCCATAGAAGAAGAATCTCATAGCTTCATTTGTCACATATGTGGTGAGAAGTTCATAAGTTTGGAAGTCATTGGAGCACATCATTTGTTCCAGCATGCTGGTAATGTTGAACAATTCACAATTTTGTTTTCAGTTTTACGGCCTCATCTCTGATATGTTCTGACGGGATCAAACACTAACCGCAGTTACTGAATTGCTTGAAGGAGATTCCTCCAGGAATATTGTGGAGATTATCTGTCAAACCAGGTCATTGAGGTCTGAGCACATGAACTGTGGACAGATTGAGAGAGTTGTTAAAGTTCACAACACGCAAACAACTCTAGCTCGCTTTGAAGATTACAGAGAAAGTGTGATGACCAAAGCTAGAAAACTATGCAGTAAGAAACACCAACGATGCCAAGCCGATGGGAATGAGCTTCTGAGGTTCTATGGAACAACAGTTACCTGCTCTCTTGGCTCGAAAACCTCTCAGAGCCTATGTGGTTCAGGTGAATGTGGGGTCTGCCAAATTCTAAGACATGGATTCCCTTCTAAGGTGGGAGCAAACGGCATGCAAGGGGTCTTTACTTGTTCAACAAGTAAAAGGGCCCTGGAGCTTGTTGAGCTTGATTGGGGACATCAATCTCTAAGAAAGTGTCTGATAGTATGCAGGGCAATTGCAGGTAGAGTCCATAAACCTCTGAAAGATAGTCAAGAAATTGTTGGCCAGTCCCCCTTTGATTCTGTGGCTGGAAGAGTTGGCTCTCATTCAAAAATCGACGAACTCTATTTACCAACTCCCACAGCTCTGCTGCCTTGTTTTGTGGTAATCTTTAAAGCCTTGCAGAAAACTCAAGAGGCAAAAACTTGGTAGGCTGGGTTGAATAGTTATTTCTCATCTCTGCGTTTAGGTAGCCACATTTGTTTTTGGTACGTACACTTCTTGGATAGGCATCTCCAGGGTTTTGTATAATTACATTGTTTGGGGTATAGATTTTGGCAAGATGGCCATCAACATAATTTGAATGCTTTGTTGCCTCTTCGTGTGGGTTATCTTCAGAAAAAGGAAGAAAATGTTCTCATACTCTTCAATTCACATTCTATTTAAACTCTTAAGGTACATGGGCTATTACACCTTGTGAGGTAGTATACATGTGTGTACGTAAAAGTTTTCACCAGTATTATATGTTCAAAATCCAACATTTTCTCAGCAATAATAAACACTAGATTTAGTTCTTTAATTCTTCCTTTAGTATCATGATTCTGAATTTTAAACTTGCAGCGGGTTCTTTTCTCATTTTAAAATTCTAGTACTACTATTTAGTTTTTTACTTCAACACTGTAAGTACCATTATATTCAATACCATTCATAACTTCTGATGGTGATTAACACTGATGTGTTAATCAAAACCCCAAAAAATTCACTGTATTTTTATGAATTGTAGATGGGATAAACAGCATAATTGGTATTAAACCTATAATTACCATTGCAAATTGGTCCCCAATCTCTATTTGATTACATGTTGGTCTCAAACCTTTTGCATATTGGTCCAATGATCCCTAGTCTTATGAGAAGACTAAGTTAGCATAGAAATCTGATTTACAAAGAAAAAAATAGTGATAATTTTAATAGATTACAATTTGAATTTTTTAGGAGACAATTACCAAACAGCTTAAATTAGAATTAAAAAAATTTGATGTTTTATAATTATGTTAGAGTTAACAAATTGTACAAGATTATGAACCAATACTTAACTAAGAGGTTTGAGATTAATATGCAGTGAAATGGAGGTTGATGATTAATTTGTAACAGTAATAATAAGTTCGGACCAAGATACATTACCCCTTGTAGAGAGAGGAAGAGAGATGCAGTGCATATGTTTTCAACTTATACACTAATGAACTATTCTTCTATTAAAAAATTTCTGTTTGTTCCAACATTATGTGTGCACATATTAAGGAAATAAGGTAGAAACAATAAAGTAGACAAACAAATGCATAATAAATTTGTATTAATTAGTTTTATCTTAAAATAAAATCACTACAATAAAGTTGGTTTTAGCAACCGGGCATTGTGACCTTTGAGGCGGTTGAGGGGCTTTCCGTTGCCAAATTAGTTGGCAAAAAGCAAGGCGTGATTCCCTAGAAAAATGACTGATTATTTGGTGACTGACAAAGATTCAGTTGTCAAGACCGGTCATTAGGCAATTGGCCATAAGTCACTGCTAGTGATGGATACTGGGGCCCATCATCTAGTAGCTTTTTTGGTTGCCAAAAAGACAACTCTACCACCCCTATATATACATTATTACCTAAGCTCCTGATACTCCTCTTCACTCTTCGTATTGTCTATCTTTGCTTGCTGATATCCTTCGTTACAATGAAACATATATGATTAAAAAGATGAGAAATTTATTTAGAAATTGTAGGATGACATGCTTTTTTGTACATATTAATTATATTGTCAAATTATAGTTTAACTTTCCTATAGCTCATATTACTAATATAGATTATACGAGGCTTATGGTATCCGTGCGTTGTGGCAGTTTAATTCATGTCAATATTAAATATGAATATAAATAGTGGTGATCATTAAAAAAAAAATTTATGAAAATGAAAAAAGAAAAGCAAGAACTGGGACAAAAAGTCAATGTAAAGTTTTGGGACTAAGAAAGCAAAAAAAAAAAAAAAAGATTCTAAGTATTAAGAGATAAACTGTGAGGACTAAAATTTTATTTTAAAATAGAAAAATAATATAAAAATTTTAATAATATAAGATAAAGAGTGGAATTTCAGTAACAAAAAGTGGGGTTTAATGATTAATAAATAAAAAACAACAAAAAATGGTCTTTAGGCTAAGAGAGTAGATGTAAAGATTTTAGGAATTAAAGGCTTAACAATCAACTTAATAAAGGAAAAAAGAAAATAAATGAAAACATTGGCTAAAATGAATCAGCTCAGACCATATAAAAAAGTAGATAACTCATTGTGACTAAAATTTTGTTTTAAAAAACAATAATAAAAAATCAATAAAAAAAAGTTAAACAAAGTCACTATGGTTGATTAAAAAAAAAAGAAACAAACCATGATGACCAAGATTTTGCTTTAGAAGACAATAAAATAAAAAATAATAAAAAAAAAATTAGAGACCAAGAGAACAAATAGAGAGATTTGGTGACCTCACATATCGTAGCAGATATTTTTTATAATAAATTTTAATAATAAATAAATAAAAATTCCTCATCAATAAATTTATGACAATTAATTAAAATTTCTATTTGTTTCAAATTTGAGTTGGGCTCTCTTCATGTTATATTTATATCATTAAAATGATTAGTTATAATCAAAATATAATACTATGAAACAAAACACAGTATGTACTTCGAAACAATGCATATTTTTTTTAAATTTAAAAACAATTCACTAAAAATTTTCATCTCTTATTAACTAAAAGTATAATTTTTAGTATTGATGAAAAATTTATATAGAAAAATTCACTTTCAATTTTAACAATTATGGACCAAATTACTTTATTAAACTATAGAGCTTGAAGTAAACAATTGATGCTACAAAACTTAATCATCAATAATAATAAAAAAATGATCGCAATACAAAACTATGTTTAATATATGTTAATCAATTAACAGTCTAACCATTAACTTAATAAAGATAAAAAAAAAGGTAAAATAAAAAACTTGACTAAAGCTGAATCAACCAGAACCAGGTCAAAAGTAGATAAATTATAATGATTAAAGTTTCATTTTAGAAAAGAATAATAAAGAAAATCAATAAAAAAAAGTTAGGATCAAGACAAAAAAAAAAAGGAAAAAATTTAGGTATTAAGGATTTAACAATTGACTTAATAAAAATAAAAAATGGTTTAACTAAAAAATAAACAAATTATGGTCACCAATGTCTTACTTGAAAAGATAATACATAAAACAACAACAAAAAAAAGTTTTGGGACCAAGAGAGCAAATAGAAGATATAGTTAAATAGTTATAAAATTCGGAGTCCAAAATGTAACACTGACATAATTTAGGACCTAAAATGGAAGGATTAGAAAATTAGGTACTGAAATAATGTTTTGACTGAAACAAAACTTGAAAAGACTGAAACCAAGAAAATTGTAACATAGGCTCTCAGAAAAGGTAAGTGCCTTGCAAAAAGAGGATCAAACTAAAAAAGGATCAAATCGCATCCAACACAAAAGCGCAAAAAAAAAAAAAAAAAAAAGAGGAACTGGTGATGAACAGTAAAATCTCTTCCTTTTTAGAAAATAGTATAATTAGTGATATATAATTATATTATAATGATATAGATTATATTATATTCTGGTACTATATATAACTTATATTTTTAGTAATATTATTCTAAATATAGTTAGGATAGTTTTCTTTGGGTTGAAAGTAGGCAGCCAATTACAGAAGTGGAGGCCGAAGATTAAATCAAGGTGAAAATTTTGGGCAGGCATTAGCAATCGGTTGGTCGGACACCTTGACAGTCGCCTTTGTTGCATTTCTGAAATTGCTCCCTGTTTAGGTGACTACCGGTGATGATGTTAACGAATATTTATCCTGACGAATGTCTTATTATATCCTATATGATGTATAAGATTTTTCATACAATTAAATGGATTTAGAGTATGTAAAATTTTTTTTTATCCATTAGATGTAGATTAGATGCAGGTTTAGGTCTACCCACCCCATATCATGCATGCATATATGTGTGCATATGTTAAGAGCAATATAATAATTTACATCACTTTATTTCTTGCAATTGCAACTAAATGTCAAAGGTAAGATGGCAAGGGCGAAATCACACATAAAGTTTCCACCTTTTCTTCACAAAGTAGTGCGCTCACTATTAAGTATATACTCATTTCACTAATTTGATTTGGATAAATTTTTTATGATTTATCTGTGACTAAGATAATTTTTTTTATTATAAATGTTTTTTTTTGCATACCAATTTTAATATTTTTATTATGGTAATCCGATATAAAACTAATATTTTTTATCATATTAATATATAGTTGGTAGGTAGATTTTACTTTATCATACTCATCTTAAAATGAATATTAAAATTGTAAAACCGATAAATAATAAATGTAATATAAATTTAGTATCTAATATGATGAATAAGACACGAATTTAGTATCACCCTACCCACACTCTATCCATTATCGTCTCCACCCGCCGTGATGAGCCCCGACTTACTGGTCTTTTTTAAGACTGGCCGGTTGCCAATCGAGTCGTCCCCTTTTTCCATCCAAACCCGCTCAGCCCCTAAAAATTAAAAGGAAAAATTACTAAAATGTCCTGACATTTAGTTGAACCTACACTTTTGTTCACTCTATTTGGAAAACCTACAGTTACCCTTTTCTAACGTTAACACTGTTATTCATCAGCACCATAAAAAAGATAAAATGCTTACTTTACCCCTCTGACCTTCTTCCATAAAAACTTTGCTCCCCAACTTCTGTATCTCAACAAAAATATAAACGAAGTGACAAAAGGACATCAAAACAAAATACTAAAATCCGAGTTTCTCGGTCGGCGGCCCATCACTCTCTCGGATGGCAGCAGGCATTCTTTTTGGGGCAGAGTTCCAGCGGGAAGCGAGAGGGGTTCTGGCGATTCTTGCACTCCATCTCTATTCTTCTCTCTTTTGTTTTTGTTTCTCAGAAATCCCAGAAATCTCTAGCTTGTCTGTTGTTTTTATGAAATTTCTTCTGGGTTTGATGAAATTCGTTGAAATCCCAGAATTCCATGATTAACATGATCATTTGATAAAATTTCTGGGTTCGTTTGTTGCTTTTATTTTTGAATGCCGCTTGATTATTCTGTTCAGGAAATTAGGAGTTTAGTAGTTCGATCTGTTCTGTTTTGGTTGATCGAAGCCGGGCGATGGTGATGAGGAAGAGGAGATGAGAATGGAGGGAGATGAGGCCTAAATTGTTAGATACAAATGTTAGTGGGGGAAAAGTTCTAGGAAAGAGAGTTAGGAGGACAAAAGTAAGCATTTTTTCATTTTTCTCATAACGGTAAATGATGGTGTTAATTTTTCAATGGCGCAAGTGTAAGTATTTGAAACATGGAGGACAAAAATGTAGGTTTGAGCATACCTCAGAGAGTTTTTGGTAATTTTCTATCTAAAGTCAACCCAAATTTCACTCCAACTTCACCTAGAAATCTATCATCGTCGGTCCCACCATTCTCCTCTGCTCCAAATCATCTTGCTCCCACTGCATTTTTTTCGCCCCTCGATACAAACTCTGGTACTTGTTCTTCCTTTTAATTGCTAGATTGCTTTTTTAGTTTAAATTTTAGGTGTTTGTTTTCTTATGTGTTCATGTCATGGCCAGATTATTATATTATTTCATAGTCTGCTTTTTTGTTGAGTTGGGCTATTGTTTGTTCTTGTCTTTTTGCTCCATCCAACACAATTTTTCATAGGGGTCCAGTGAGTGAAGGGACTGGAGGCTACATTTACCACATGCTTCTACTTTCATCCCAGCTTGGTGGGGCGACATTATAGAATGATGTTTCAGAGTCTAGTTCCATCAGTTTACCCCGCTTGACCTGCTGAGGGATCAGGCTCTAGGGCTATTACACTTGCTAGTGATGATAATGATGAAGGGAATGATGAGAAGGATGCATTGGATGCAGAGTGTAGCAAGGGTTCAGACTAGAGTTAGTATCTAGGGATAATTTGTCATATAGGATTTGCTATGCATAACGATTTGGATATTTTTGGACATATATATATATATATATTTGAAATTAATAATATTTAGATTAATTAACTTGAAATCATATTATTGAAATTTTTTATTACTGTTAGGACATATATTTTAATTATATTATGATACCTAGTTAAATTATAAATATTAATACTAACAATTTATAATTAAATTAATAAAAACTAGTGTGCAATAGGTAGCTAGCCTATCGACCACCTGAAACGGCCACAGCCTACACCAAGTACCTTGATCAGTTGCCACCTACTAACTAATTTTATCGGTTGCCACTTCTGATTGCATGGTGAAAGACGTTGTTGGTCACTTTTTTTAGTTGCGATGTCGTTTGCGCCTTCCTCAAGACCAAACATTTGGCAACTGATTGTTGACCGCCAACATTCAGTCACCAAAAAATGTATTTTTAATTGATTGTTAACTAATGTGCTGGTCGGTTTTTCCTTTTACTCTTGTAGTAAACACCACTGGCTCCATATGCGAATAATACTAAACATATATATATATGTATCATGCAATATGCATTATACTCTATGCTCTAAAATGCTTGTCACTTATGCCTATTTGTACAAATTTCGTTCAAATTTTGTCATTCTCATTTAAATAACTCATATGTGTGACAGTATTCTAAAGTATAGAAGAATAAACATGTAAACTTGTACTAATTTTCAAACTTTGGAGTTAATAAAAACTTACTTCTAGGATGTGCATCATAATTAAGTATCAATCTTGGACTTTTCAACTAAAATTAGTGAAATTGTGTCAAAATTTTAAAAAGAATTTAAAAATAATTGTTTTTTTTAATCTATTGTAATTTTGAAAAAGAACATGTAATATATTTTTTTGTGTCCTAATAATCATAAATCTGATAAAAATATTGAAAAGTGGTAAATATATTTTATCAAGGAATAATATACTTCATTTGAAAAATGTAATATACGTCTAGGTAGCGAGGAAAAGCTTCACTTAAGTCCCATTTGGAGTAGAGCACTTATGATTAGTATTAGAGTTTGGATAATTTATTCAATGGTGAAGATGAAATTATTGAAATTAAAAGCTACACTTAGATAGTTTTTTTTTAAACTTTAATGTTAATCGCTGATGCTGATACCAAATAGGGGCCATAATATTTTTGTTTGTTCTATTGAATGTTACCTAGTACTTTGGATAAGTGATTTTTGTCTTTCTAGGGCAGAGATCAGTAGCATATGTTGGGGAATATATTTTTAAAGTACAATCATTGGGGAGGTATATCCTGTAAAGAAAAAAAAAAGTAAAAACAAACAAACAATAGTGTGTCCAATCAAGTTTACTATAGCATCAGCCCGTTATGAGTTCATATGCAACAACCTCCACTCTACCATAAAAACAAAAATAGCCATGCTCTCTTTTGGATGGCATCCGTGCTTACATACAACAACATTTTAAAGACTGTTTTGATCTCTTAGAGAACCCGAATATGATTTTGTAGAACCAAATGTGCAGTCACATTCATAGGAAACTTTCCCTAGCCCAGCAACAACTTTTAACCCCATTCTCAAATGCTAAAATTATGCTAGCTCTCTTCCAATTAGGTAATTTCAATGCCTCAAGACCTGATGGCATCCAAGCTATGGTGTTCAAAAAATATTGGGCATTTATGGGTCATTTTATTATCAATGTTGTTAGGTCATTTGTTCAAGGGAAATTTCTCTTGAAAGAATTGAACAAGACTTATATCACTTTTATCTCTAAAAGATCTAGCATCTGAAGACCAACCATGAATACAAGCCTATCAACTTGTGCAATAATACTTATAAGGTTATAGCCAAGCATTTTGTTAATCGAACGAAGCCATTTCTAGATTTCCTTGTCTTAGAGCATCATAATGCCTTTGTTCTTAGTCGAGCCATACAAGATAATATGATAATAGCCCAGGAACTCCTCCAACCTATCAAATGCACCAATAAGTCTAGTGGACCCTAGGGCTATAAGGCGGCCTTAAAGTTGGACATAAAGAAAGCGTATGATAAATTAGAATGGAGTTTTATTGCCACAGTTCTCCGAGCAATGAATTTCTTGAGCCATTGTATTGATATGACTATGCATTGTATGTCCACAGTCACTTATTCACTTTTGCCCAATGGTAGCCCTATGAATTAGTTTGCTCCCAAGTGCGATATTTGGTAAGGGGACCCTTTATCCCCTTATCTCTTTATCCTTTGTAGCGAAGCCTTCTCAAGCTTTTTGGATCATCAACATTGTATAGGCTACATCCCAGGCATTAAAGCCAATATTTTAGGCCTAAGTATCAACCACCTTTTCTTTGTTGATGATTGCTTTATCTTCTTGAGGCCTAATTTGGATTCTATTTCCTATCTTAAGGAAATTCTCCTCCTTTATCAGGCAACAAATGGTTAAGAGGTGAGCTTTCAAAAATCAGAACAAGTTTTTAGTATAAATATCCCACAAATATTCATTTAGACCTTCTACAAAAAATTGCCTTTTAAGGTAAGTGACTTAATTAGTAGATATCTCTAGATCCTATTTGACTATGACTTCTCTATGATAGCCTTTTATTACTTTTTGAGCTCAAAGATTAAAAGCAAGTTATTTTCTTGGAAATGGAGACTTTTAAATCTTGAAGGTCAACTCACACTTATCTAAACCTCACTAACTTCCCTCCCAATCTACATCTTGTTTTTCTTTCATAAACCAGTTACGACAAATGATTCTCTTTCCAAATCATTTTTTTGATTTTGGTGGTAAGGTATTGATCTAAATCAGGGTATCCATTACAAAAATACATTCCTTTTAACTCTCCCCAAAGGTTAGGGTGGCTTAGGTATTTGGGATATGAAGTTATGCAATCATGCACTTTTTGCCAAATCCTTCTGGTGCATTATGCATAAGGACACCAATTCTTTTGTGATCCACATCTTGAAAGCTAATTATGGGAAAGAAAAGTCTTTATGGAAAGCTAGCTCTAGTTCCAACCCAACCCCGATTTTGAGGAGTCTTTTTTTCGACTGTGATCTCCTTCATCCCAAACTATGTTGGAAGATTGAGGATAAGAGTATGGTAGACATATGGAAGGATTATTGGATTCCTGAGTTTCCCCCAAACAAATTGGTTGGGCAGAATCTTCGTAATTTTGCTCGAGGATTAGACAAAGTCCAAGATTTGTTTCTTCTCCATTATTAAACTTTGAGATGTTAATCTTCTCGGCTTTGTTTTTCCAAGGGAAGTAGTTGAAGCAATTTTATTGCCCACTCAATGGGTGGTAAGTACTTTTATGATTGGTTGGTTTGGAATGGGGTTAATGATGGTTTCTTTTTAACAAAAAAAATATATATATGTCTTAGCCCAACTTGAGAATATGCCTATAACATCAAGCTTGTCACATTCAACTCCTATTCAATTGTTCCTAAAGCATCATTGGGCCTCTAAACCTCCTCTTAAGATCAAGATTCATATTTGGAATTGTGTTCATAATGCCCTCCTTATTAAGACATAGCTTTTAAAATGAAATGCCATCACCTCTCTAATTTACCCTCGTTATGGCATAACAGATGAAGGCATATCATATTTATTTCTCCATTGCCCAATTTTAAAGGATGTATAGGTTAACACTTTAGATATTTTGGCTCCTAATCACAATTAGGACTTGTCGGCTTAGCTAATCCATAATCTTCCTTTGAATTCTCAATGGCAATCTGAAAGATGGGAGCATATTCTTACCTCGATTTGGTGCTTATGGGTTGGGCATAACAATAAGTTTTCTAAGGTGTGGATATAACGGTTCCTCAAATTATTCACTTTTGTGAGCTACTTACCTATGACATATAGTTAGCGAGATAGTTCAAAGCCTTTAGCTGCACTAGCTTCTTCTTGTCAAGGTATAGGGTTT
This sequence comes from Aquilaria sinensis, assembly GCA_005392925.1. NCBI lineage: Eukaryota > Viridiplantae > Streptophyta > Magnoliopsida > Malvales > Thymelaeaceae > Aquilaria > Aquilaria sinensis. Next base: position 19,027 of record SMDT01003169.1, on the reverse strand, counting down.
TGTCCCTTTACACCCCTACCCCTACCATTTTTCATGTTGATGAAGCTTGGAATCCTTCTTTTGGTAAGGAAGCGGTTGGCTAGACTTGTCATGACTCTATTTTTGGTCTTACTAGTGTTACTAATCATGTTATTGGTACTTGTTCATCTATACTATCTGCTAAAATCAAAGCAATCTTGGGTGCTATCTGAGCTACTACTATCAATTGTTTAAACACTATCACCATTTTTATAGATTGCACTTAGGTTTTTCTCCAGTAATAAGACTATTCTTCAATCTATGTAGATGTTGAAGCAGATGTCAGGGAATTCCGATGCCTTGTCAATCTCTTTTGAAAGGTCATTTTGATGATCATTAGTCGCACTGGTTTGGGCCAAGCCCATAGGTTGACTAATTTAGCGCTTAGGTTTTCTTCCCCCTAATTGTTTTTTTTCCTTTTTATTTGTTTTTTTATTACAAAAAAAACCCGTCTCTTTCTTAATTTATTGTTCTCTTTATAATTTTTCTTTTAGGAAAACATACAAAAGGCAAAAAGTAGCAAAAAATCATTTATATCTATCCTTTGACTCATTTATACCATTCAAAATTTATTTTGTTTAAATCATCCACTGATGTTAAAAAATTGGCTCACTTATATCACTTACATTAAATTTGTTTGTGGTATCGTCAATTATGTAATTGTTGAGGTATTCAAGTTATTAAAACTTGAACTTTAGATGACCTATGTTGGCATTAAGCTGACTCCTCTCATCTTCCCTACACCAACCCGCCACCAACAAGATGCCAACCAAACGCCACCATTGCACCATTGTCAACTCCAATGATGCCCCTTCGCTTGGAGAGGGCTCGTGAAAAGCTTAGTGAGTTAATGGAGCCAGTAGATGGAAATGCCTGATGATCAACAGCGTCATCAACTCGGGCAACGATGGAATTTAGCACAAACCATGTCCAAGATCAACAAGATAATGAGCATAGACCAGATGAAGGAGACGCCATGTAGCCGTGAAAATCATCCATTCTTAAGGCTTTAAATGACCGAATGAATACGAATAAATCATGTTTACTGACATTTTTTTTAACTATTATTGAACATAGACACGAACACAAATAATAATCATGTGCAAATCATAATGTAAGTAAGAACGAGGAAGAGAACATAAGAAGGAAGCAAGAAAAATAAATAAATAAATAAATAACACTGCGCATTACCTTGGCAAAATATGTGCATCAAGTGGCAGCAAATCTCTATTTTTTTAATAATTTGTTGAAGATGAAAGTAATGTCTTTACTCCACATGTATCCTATTTCGAGTTTCATCATTTTCATTATTCAAGCCAACTAAAGTGATTAGTTCTAATTGATGTTAATGGAATTAAAATAACGATGTGTTAGTTTTTATTACTTCATTTCATGAGTTGAAATGACTTGCGGGCTTTGGTTTCCAAGATGGAAGGTACAAGGTAGTTTTTCGCCAAGCTTTGAGTTTGTCAAAGATCTTCATCAAATGTGGTAATTGGTAAATGAGTCAAACTTCAAGGTGGTTTCTTGTAAATTTCCCAAAAAGCTACAAACAACCACATAGAACAGGGGCGCAGTAGATGCACCACTCCTGGGGGGTGTGACTGGGACACACTGCTCCGCTTCACCTACCAATCTGCTCAGGTGTTCCCACCTCTATTTTGATGGTTTCGTGCCCACTCCCACTCTTATCTTTTCCATTTCATCTTTTCACATACTAGAAATTTTTAATTTCATTTCATTAGCTTCCTCGGTTGTATTTACACAAGCTTATGAGTGGTTGTGTAGAGTTTCTAGTTTATCACAAGCTCAAGGGGACAAACCCCTTTTGTTTCATTAGAGAAAAGGACTAGTTTAACACAGAACGGTACTTTTCTATCCGTCATAAAATGCAAAGTGCATTTTAGAATGTATTTTTTTAAATAAAATTAAACTTATTGTTTGTGAAAAGAGTGGAAATAAGCAAAAATTTTGAGAAAATATATTTTAATTTTTTTTTTGTATAAAAAAATATAGTTTTAATTAGGATGAATTACAAAATGCTCTTTGAGGTTTATCCCCTCCTATTTCAGAAACCTCTTAAAAATTCCATAAGATTTTAATAAATCTATACTTACCCCTTAAGCCCATTTTGGATGTTAAAACCAATTGACTAGTTACACTTTCAAGTTTTAAGTCCTGGGTTTTAGTTATTGTTTAAGATTTCACCTAACATTAAATTACTCCATAAATTGTATTTCCCAAAGGACATAATATATTTTTTTATATATTAATCCTTTTAATTTACTTTTCTCAATTATGTTTCCTTAATTATTTACCATTTATTTCTTATTTATTTTTAAAATCTCTGTACTTATTCTTTCTTATATATATTTTCAAAGTTTTAGTTCCTTTTAATTAAGAACACCATTTTTATTTTTGAAATTGATTATTATTCTCTTTTTCTTTTCATCCTCACAATTTTTTTTAAAAAATGGAGTAACCACCAAAGCCAAAGACCATTATACGGTGATTCATGGTCACTGTGACTAATATGTCAAGCCCGTAATATCAAACACATTAATCAAACTGATAGTAACATGTTGGCTAGGGTAACTTTTATCTTATTAGGATTTTTTAATGCTAAAATAGATGAAATTATAATATTCATTCATGAAATAAGACAAAAAATTTAAAATCCTTCTTGTTTGATGATCAGTGATTTTCTTATGATTTTTATTTATATATTTTTTATTAATTAACCATTTTTTAAGAATATCTTATTTAACAAAATGATTAACAGTTTCCATAAACTAAAAAATGCACTAGAGATCATAGATTTACTCAATTCTTTTGCAATTATAACTTGCAGATTAAAGGAATATATATCTTTTCAAATTAACATCAAATTTAGAAAATTATCTATTATTGATGTTGCATATTTTAGTGTTAGCATTTACCTAAAAAATTATATGATTTTCCATTAATTTAATTTCAATCAAAATTAAGCAACTAACTATCTGTTCCATATTTTTAAATTTAAACATATAGAAACAACTTTATTCTGACTTAAACATTAATAAGAAAAAACTATAATCATTGTTATAAATTTTATTAAAGTATCTACAATTATTTTCCTTTAAAAACTACAATGTTTAAGAAATAAAATGGTTTCTAATGCATTGTTTAGTTAAGGAAATTAATAATCTTAAATACCCATTAATAAATGAATAAGTATGTAAATATTATATTATAACACAATAACCAATAGTCCATTAATTTGAATCAAAGAGATTTAATAGTTACCATAACAAGCTTTGAAAAAAGTCACAACCAATTTTAAAATAAAAATAATATTCTTAATTGGAGGTAAACCAAATATGAAAATGTAAAAATAAAAAATGAGTGCAGATAATGAAATGTAAGTAGAAATTGAACCATAAGGAAGTTAAGTTAAGAGGAACTATATAAAAAAGTGTATTATGTCATTTTAAAAATGCAATTTATTATGCAATTTCTATGTTAAAGATAAGTCTTACAGAGTAACTAAAGGGCGTCAAAGTATAATTAATCCATTGATTAGAACATTTAAAATAGACTTTAGGAGAGCAATTGTAGGTTTATTGAAACCTTACAAGGTTTTTAAAAGGTTTCAAAAAGAGAGTATAAGTGTAATTTTAACTAAACTTTATGGGACATTTTATAATTTTCCCTTTAAATGACATTACTTATTAGTTATGCACAAGAGCAGGCTTGGGCGGCCCACTATGAAATAGAGCAAATTTCTAGCTCTAATTACTTGATTTACTGTGAAATTTAATTAGTAGGGTCATCCTTCATTAGGCAAAAAGAACAATCCAATCAAATTAGGTAGTTTTCTTTTCTTGTATTTGTCTTGGTGATGGCGATGGTGATGTTCCGCCCTTAGTGGACCAAAATGATTAGGTTTGCCTCTCTCTCTCTTTGTCTCTTTTTCTCTCTCTTTCCCTCCATTCTCGAACACCCATTTTCAGATGGATCATTACTCTATGCTATATATTTTATGAATTTTTTGAAATTCAATTTAACTTAATTCAACTAAGTTTCTTGTAGGTATACTATATTTTTCTATATTTTTCAATTAAATCTAATATAGTTTAAACATTAGCTAACTAACCTATCCTTCACGTCTAGCATGGCTCTTCTCCTCTAACTCATTTCTTTTTGTCATTTCCCTCATTCCTTTCTATCGTTTCCAGCCAGATCCAAATTTTGGTCTGAATCTGGTTAGTTCTTTTTCAGTCTTTTTATTGTTTGACTGACCTTATTTAGTGTTATCCATTGGATTTTATGATAGATGCAATTTTCTTCAAATATTGGTGTCCAGTGATTATGAAACTCTCACGTAGTAGATTTTTAATTGGAAATAGACAATAATGGATCCAGGTTCTCTCTTCAGTTCACTAAAATCTTGGCTCTACTAAGATGTCTTGAAGCTTGGAGACAAATATGGATGTGATTGCAAATAATAAAGTGAGTCTTTATTTCTTTTTATAAGTTTTATAGGCAATCTTTTTATTTGGGAGAAAAAGCATTTTTTTCTTTTAACTTTTTCAAATTTTCCACATTAGTCCTATAATTCGTCGAGTTTGCTAAATGAGTCCTCCAATGTTAAAACTATTAGCTCTGGTATTCCTTCAACTTGTTTGGCTAACAAAGTGCTGACATGGCTTAACGCAGTTTTATTTCAGTGACTAAATTGATACTTTTCAAACCTTAGTTACTTACTTGAAATTTTTTTTAAAATTCTAGAATTCATTCAGCAATTCAACTAATTTTAGAACTCACTTGATAACTCGAATAATTTTTGGACTCGCTTAAAAAAATTTTAAAAGTTATATCACTAAAAATGACAAAAAAAATTTAAAAGTTATATAATTGAAAATGAACCATCAATTAACAACAAATTACAAATCATGTAATAAACAATTATAATAAAAATGGGTAAATTTCACCCAGGGTACCCTATCTTTCTTTTTTGTCCTAGATGGGTACGAATTCTTTACTTTTGTCCTATCAAACTACATTAATCTACTGTTTAAACCTCAAATCTCATCATATTCTTCTTTTAAGTATCAAATTGACCCATCTTTTTTACTGTTATTGTAACAAAATTCTTAAAACTCGAATGAACATGCAATCCAAATAAACAAAATTTTGAAGCTTTTGCTTATGCTGGAGCTTGAAGAAGATGCTGTAAAGCTTAATAGATAAGCTTGGCATTTTCTCGAACAGGTGATAAGTCTGCTGATCTGGTGAGGGGAAGCAAGGGGGAGTAGGAATGGTTGGGGGGTTTCAGGAAAAGAATAATCAATATCTTCATATCAGATTTGAACAATAACACCAAAACATCCTACTCAATTGAATACCAAAAAAGAATAATAAGAAATCCATGGCCAGGAAAGAAGAATCAATCTCTTCAAACTGAGTGGAGGTATTGCCCTGGTTGTGATGGAGAAGGTGACCGATGCTACAGATTTCATATACGAATTCACGTAATCTTGATTGGATTTTGGGAGATTTTAACCCTTGGTTGAATGATTCAGTCATGATGAGAGAAGAGGAGCAATCGGAGGCACCAAAGGGGGTTGGTTAGGACACAGTTTTCATGCTAAATTTGTGTCTTGCACATCATTCCCCACACACATTACATCTTTCTAGGTTTTGGCGATAGGGTGGAGAACGCGATTTCAAGGTTGTTGGTGATGGTGGCAACAATGAGGAGATAGAAGGAACAGACAGCAGGGGCAGAAAGGTTGGCTGGGTTGGATAAGCTAGTTCATCACAAATTTTTCTTCGGCGGCCAACGCATATCGATTGACACCCTTGGCTGCAGACGATTGGTCTAGGGATGAGAGAAGAATGAGGAAGGTGCCCAAATTTTGAAAAAAATTTCCAATAAATAACTAAGGTTTAAAAAGTGTTAGTTTAGTCACTGAAATAAACGGTGTTAAATGCCATGTCAATACTTCCATTAGCCAAACAAGTTGTCGGACTAATAGAGCTAATGGTTTTAATGTTAGAGGACTCATTTGACAACTCGACTAATTATAGGATTAATATGAAAATTTTTAAAAAGTTAGAGGGCCAAAAGTGTCCGCTCCCTTTTATTTTTATAGATAATCTTGTTCAGGCCTCTAATACCAAGTTGGTCTTACTGCTACTTGGTTATTGTTACTTTAGTTTGGGCTTTGTCCTAGTTTCTTGTGAGTTTTGTGCTCCAAATGTATTCTGACTTACAAAGAAGGTTCAGTTTGATCCGATTTTCTTCCTTTCATTTGGTACCACAGAAATGAGTAGTTTTTTTGTAGTCAGTTTTATATTCCTATTGTTAGTAGTTCTATGTCCAGCTCTTCTACTTATGGACTTACTTCCTCCTCAAGTCTTACCTCTTGTCTCACCTCTAACCTTACCCTTCTTGCTCTCGGGTTCCTCCTTTCTTCATCACTATCATCATCAAAGCCTCCTCCATTTCCACTTGCCTGATCATGAAGCATAGATTTTTTCCCTGGCCATCTTCTAACTTCAAGTTCTCTAGTTGGTTCCCTAGCTTGCCCAATAGGTTCTAGGACTTGTGCTTGACCCCTAGTCAAGGCCTGTTTGCCCACGACAAGTTGGGCTAGAGTAGCATGCATCAACCTTGACCAAAATGGATAGATAAACCCTTGGATATTGACTCGGCACACATAACTCATTGAACTCATTGAATAAAAAACACAAGTCTTTTTGTTAGCATTCACAATTGAAGTGCATGTTTTCGTGAACGTTTTATGAAGTTTTTGACAAAAATGCTAATAAATTGTAACTTGGATAATCTTATTCATGTTTTGAAAATTTTAACTTGGTTAACATTTAGACATCACTTCTTTGTTCTATAAACGCTGCCTCCCTATTTCGCAAACATAGACATCCTTGCTCTATTGGGATGAAATTCAAGAATAGTATGCCTGGGTTGATGTCATTAGTTTTTCATAGCTAATACTAGCATAAAGCATGTAGATTGTAGAGGCCTTTTATCCATGCAAGGTCTATGGTGAGCCATAGTATGTGGGTTGGGTTGGTATGGAGGCAGGACAATCTAATCCTAGGTAAGCTTGTTCTTGGCGGCATTGTTGGCGATGTCATTATTGTTAGCCATGTTTCTCCAGCTAACTAGGAAGATATTGAGATAGTTGATGAGGAAGAAGCTTGGGTTAAAATTGTTACAAATGTAGAAGAAATCATCTAAATTACAACTTATTGGTATTTCGGTAAAAAAAAGTATTGTGAAACATTCAGGCAATCACACACGTTAGTAATGGAGGGTGACAGGAGGGCACATGTATCATGATCCATTCAATTCGAAGGCTTATATGTGCCAAATCAATGTTGGAAAGGCTATTTATACTATATTTTAAGAGTCACAAGGTAAATTTCATGGAAGGTCTCTAACATTTAATTCTTTTTTCATTTATATCCTCAACCGATTAATTGTTCTTTTTGTTCTGCTAGCCTCTCTCAAGTTCCGCCTAAGTAGGTCAGAATAGTGCGCTGATCATATTTCTTCTATTATTAATTGGGTATTGTAATTCATGGGGGTCCTTTTATTTTTAATGTTCACATCCAGTATCTTACTGGATTGGTTTTAGTATGTAATTTTATACTTCCTCCGTCCCGATTTCTTTGATCCATTTGACTTTTTGGGCTAATTTGACTTGATTTTTTTATATTATTGTTTGTTAGAAAAAAATTAAAAAAAATATATTTAGAAACTATAAGTCTTGATTTATCATTGACACATAAAAGTTTTTCATTTATATGCTAAAATGTCTAAAATAAAAAATCATAAATTAATTACTAAAACATAAATTGTGCAAAGAATTTGGGACCGAATGAGTATTTATTAACGAAGTTGTCTTTGCTGTTGGAAAAAAAAAAAGTTGAACCAAATATGTTTCACTTTCTCAACACAGGAAGAAGCAGCGAATGCTAACAAGCAATAATTGCAAGAAAACGGCTTAAACCAATGAGCCAAAAGATGATAGTTTTTCTTCGGAATTTCATTTTATAACAAAATACCCCATATATACTTAACAAATAAAATGGAGTAGGTTGTCAAAAAAAAAAAAAGAATAGAGCAAAATATTTAAACCATCTCTTAGTCCTAGATTAGTAGATTTGGCTGTAATTACAGTTTACCCCTCTTGGTTAAAAAGTCTTCATTTTACCGCTTAAAATTAAAAAATGAATACTTTCTTCACAGTATATGGCATTCACTTTTGAAGTTATAATTTAAACTTTAAAATATTTATTTTCTGAAAAACTTAAACTGCTTAATTATAGTTTAGCAGTGAGTGATTTAAATAAATAGTTTTCCCTATATCTACATTTAAAACAGTCATTTTCCCCGTACTTTAGGAGGCAGAAGTATTGTAGGTTGCTAAGCTAAGGGGTAAACTATAATTTCACTCAAAGCTTAGGTCCGGGTTTTTGTTATTATACGAACAGAACAATTGGGTCAAGTGGTCCTATTGCTTCTCATTTTCATTTTAATTCCATAAAGATGATCCTAATAGTACTATTTTTAGTTTATTCTTGTGAAAAATGTTAAGGAAGTACCGACGACCTTTGAAGAGTTGGTCTTCCAACCCCAAGGCACGTGCTCACCTTCTCCAACTACCATGGAATTAGATGAAGCCCCACTTCTATATATCATTAACTAGTAACAAGTTTTTTACTACGCAACTAGACCTTCTCCTAGCACCAAATCTAAACCCTTCAATCCCAGGTGGCACTTACCGAAAATAGTGAAAGAAAACGGAAAACCCATAAGCACAGAGGATCATGGCCAGCAAGATCGACGGGAAGAAGACGGCCTGCGTCGTGGGCGGCACCGGATTCGTGGCCTCCTTGCTTGTCAAGTTACTGCTTGAGAAGGGTTATGCTGTTAACACCACAGTCAGGGACCCAGGTTTTGTGTTCTTCTTCATCTGTATTCTTGTTTTGGTGCTACTCTGTGATTTTCACCTGACTTTCAATATATTACACTTATGTACCTGCATTTTCCATTTTTATTCAATACGGCATTAGTTGGCTCAATAGCTGCAGTTTTGTCCATAACTGAGTAAGGCAAGCAAGAAGCAACCCCTTTTCTCTCTTCTTGGCAGACAACCAGAAGAAGACCTCTCACCTTTTACCACTAAAAGAGTTGGGTGACTTGAAGCTCTTCAGGGCAGATTTAACAGATGAAGGCAGCTTCGATGCTCCCATTGCCGGTTGCGACACAGTCTTCCATGTTGCAACACCAGTCAATTTTGCTTCCCAAGATCCAGAGGTATGTTTATTGAACCTTTTCAGGTCTTCTACTAGCAGTGTGAACAAGCAAGAGCTTGTTTTCTGATTTCTTCTGGCGCCAACATATACATGGATGATTTGGGCTTTCTTGGTGTTGGTTATAACTTCTGGGTTTTGATGCAGAATGACATGATCAAGCCAGCAGTCCAAGGAGTGCTGAATGTCCTGAAAGCATGTGCAAAAGCAAAAACAGTCAAGCGCGTTGTTCTGACATCTTCAGCTGCAGCTGTATCGATCAATACACTTCCTGGGACAGGCTTGGTCATGGATGAGAAGAACTGGACTGATCTTGATTTCTTGACAACTGAGAAGCCACCTACTTGGGTAAGATCTACGCATATGTGTTATTGAATTTGGTCTACAATCTAGATAGCTTGCTCAGTATTTGAACAATCTTGGACATGTCCCATTAACCATAACAATATCTGCAGGGGTACCCTGCATCCAAGACATTAGCCGAAAAGGCAGCTTGGGCATTTGCTGAAGAAAACAACATTGATCTAGTTACTGTTATCCCTTCTCTAATGGCTGGTCCTTCTCTCACACCAGATGTGCCCAGCAGCATATGCCTTGCTATGTCTCTGATTACTGGTAAATGAAACGGAATCCTGGATCCAGGAGGAACATCTTCTCATGTTTCGTTTCTTTTTCTATGGCAGCTCTTGATACTATCAAGAAAATTTGCAGGGAATGAATTCCTAGTAAATGGCTTGAAGGGTATGCAAATGCTATCAGGTTCAATCTCCATCTCACATGTTGAGGATGTTTGCCGGGCACATATCTTTTTGGCTGAAAAAGAATCTGCATCGGGCCGTTACATATGTTGTGCTGCCAATACCAGTGTTCCTGAGCTTGCTAAGTTCCTCAACAAAAGATATCCTGAACAGAAAGTCCCCACAGAGTAAGCTACTTGCAATTTAATATTAGCCATGCAATATCAAGGGTATAGTTGCTTACAAAATTTTGCTGCTCTTGATTGTTGCAGCTTTGGAGATTTCCCATCCAAGGCCAAGCTGATCATTTCCTCGGAGAAGCTCGTTAAAGAGGGTTTCAGCTTTAAGTATGGACTTGAGCAAGTGTATGACCAAAGTTTGGAGTACCTCAAGTCCAAGGGGATGCTCAAGTGAAAGCCTCTCAAGTTTTCTGGAAACCAATGATCACAAACATCAGACTATCTGAGATGATCCATGTCCTGTTCTAAAATAATATGTTGGGATCAGCGTTCTGTGAAGTGACGAAACAGCTGCCTTTTTATGAATCAGAAGCAATCTACTTCTAATTTGTTTGTCCATCTTTAACATGTCGAATAAATGGGATAAAGGAAAAGAATTGGAAAATTTAAATGGAGAAAGTTGAGGTTCAAGACTGTGAAATTCAACAGCCGTTTTACCTGATCTAAACCAAGGTTCTGTACTTACAGCTTGTAGAAACCCAATTTCGTCCGACTATTAAAAAAATTAATTAAAAATAATTAATTAAAACTGAATATATATATATATATATATATATATATATATAGACACACACACACACTAGTGATGGTGCACGTGCGTTGCACGTGAGTATAGTTATTATAAGTAGCGATAGAGTCATTATAATTAATTAAGAATTAACTAATTTTTATCATTATAAATGGTATTTTGCAACGGTTGAACGCGTTTAGGACATTAGATAGTGTGATGAAAATTTTCCAATGGTGTTGCATTGATAAGTGTACAATATCAAAATTTGTGGTGTAAAATGGAAAGGAATTAAAAAATGGAGGTGTTTTGTGGCATTTAACCATATATTGGTAGATTAAGAAGCAATTAGATGAGCAGAGTGATAGATTGCAGCGATGGTCAATGAGGGAGTGTGAGCGGCTGTGTGAAGGTTATGGGCGATGGACCATTGCCATCGACTGTCCCGTAGATCGCTTAGTGAGTGATGGTTAGCGAGTGATGGCTTGTGACTGGGAGATTGAGCATCAGATTCGAGCTTGCGGGTAATGGAACTTTGATGGCCACCTAACCGGCAGTGCCAGAACATATCGGATTTGGGGTTGATGGTCGGAGCTCCTGCTTTTCTCATTTCTTCTTTGCTGCAGCGAGTATATAATGTAAGCGCTTCATCCAATGATATGGTAATTATACTCCATGATCTAGGCAATATATTCTTGTTATTGGTTGAAAAAGATATGAGATTTTGAACAAATTATGGTTTTAACTGCTTTTCAGGCGAATCTAAGAAACGGTAATCGAAAAAATTCACTAAATAGTAGGTGATCTTGATCTGGCCATTATTTTCCTTATTTTTGCAGTTTTGGTTAAACAAAGGAAACAATTAAATGTTTTGCTGTGTCTCTTACTCACTCTTAGTTCCCTCGGCAGGCGGTCACTTGGTTAATTAAGATTTTTTTAGTAAAAATTTGGAAATAATATACAAGCGATCAAGCAAACAATCTGTTGCAAACCTATAACCATTTGAGTTGTTATATTTTCCTATATTTTTTTCTAATGACATTTATGAGGGGCTCATCATCACTAACATCGTTGTTAGCTTCAGCTGTTTTGTCCTAGCTAAGTCCACATGAATCTTCCTGAGAGTTGTCTTTGTTGTGTTTCTTTTTCTTCTTATTTGCAGTTGCATGATTTTTCTTGTTCTGTGTCTTCGAGCATTCTCCAAATATCGATTTTGGTTGAACCTTAAAAGCTTTTGCTGCAACCATTCTTGTTCTCTCAGCTTCAGTCTTTGTAGTGTGATTATCATCTATAGTGACAAAGAATTGAAATTCCTTGTTGACAGATGACATTAAGTTGTTGTAGAAGTAATCACCTTGTGGTTCCTATTTTTTAATAAGTAAACAAATGTAAGTGATACAGAACATATATGATATGTATACAAATATAAATGTATTTATATACCAATAATTTATCAATCTTAAATGAGATAGTAGTTACACTCAAAGATTCGAGATAAGTTGATATTGGGCAATGTGTAAAGGAGCTTGTTGCTTCAAAGAGAGTAATTGATGCTGTTTCTTCATTATCTGTAACTTCCTGTGATGACCCAAGTCCAGAACCGGTCAACGGAACACCTGCCCACACCACATGGGCTATCCTTTGGAAAAGGATAAGCGCTAGGTACTTATGTTCTGGAATTGGAGCCTATATATCCATATAAAGCTTCCCACAATTCACCTATGTGGGATATGGGGGTGTTACAAACTCCCCCCCTTATGTGCCCAACGTCCCCGTTGGGGTCAATCGGATTACTTGGTCCCCTAGACCAAGTAACCTCTCTAATCGGACTACTTAGCCCCTAGCCAAGTAGCCTCTCAAATCCAGGATCAGTCCCGGTAGACGATGCATGTGCATATCCACTATGCCACACCATCGTGGTTCCGGGTCGGCTCTGATACCATCTGTAACGACCCAAGTCCAGAACCAGTCAACAGAACACCTGCCCACACCACATGGGCTATCCTTTGGAAAAGGATAAGCGCTAGGTGCTTATGTTCTGGAATTGGAGCCTATATATCCATATAAGGTTTTCCACAATTCTCCCATGTGGGATATGGGAGTGTTACACTTCCAGCATAAGCATGTACCTGAAATGGTGTATAATTTGATTACGTAGAATTCATATATAACATAGGGCATTCATGGAATTAGTATCTATTTATTACCGTTCATGATAGCCAATGTCTGGAGCATTGCATTTGTAACACTAAGCTTTTCCTGTCTCCTCGAGAACTACTTTTTTAGAGCATTTATTGCATGCAAGGTACCAAGGCTTCTCTTTGTTGAAAATAGTGGTTATAGTTGCATTGACAATGTAAAGAATTCCCTTAAAGAATAGAAACATGTTTTAATAAGTATCTGAATGTAAGTGTTTTTTTTTTGTTTAGAATTATTGAAACACTAATACCTTCTGAAGAGTAGTTGAAGACGTTGTTGGGTGAAGAATGTCCTTCAACGATATTTTAGGAGCATCATAGACGGTGCTTCCAGAATTCATGATATCTTGAACAGAGTTTTTGTTTTTGGAAAGCGGGGAATTAAATGAGTAAATAAATAAATAGAGAAGTAAATGAATAAATGTATAAAATTGAGTTTCATATTATTATTGAGAACATGATATGAAATATTGTTATAATTTATTTTACCACTTTTTTAGTTGCTTCACTTTTTCATCAAAGGGTCAATCAGTAAAGATGAAGTTGTCATTGTAGTTAATTGGGGAATCCCTGCAAAATAAGTGAATGGATTAGGAGAATGAAGAAGTTAAAGTGAATGTGAAAAGAGATATATACCTTGATATTTCTGAGCCTTAACATTGAGTAAAGCAATTATTAGGTTCGCATTATATGCCTTTTCATCGAGTTGCTGCCCTTCAATTTCGGCTAAACTTCCCCAAAGTAATACTTGCATTGGTAACAACCTAAATATTGAAGTTATATGTAAAGCAACCAATCTCGATTAAGTTTAATAATTGTTGTATATTTTAAATATAAATACTTACTTTTCATTGATAATTATAATTTCTCTTCTAGTTCTGATTGATCCAAATGAACGATCTATTCTTGCAACAATACCCACAATGTCTACACAAAGTCATGTATAATATTGTTGTAAAAGTTTGTTAGCAAAGAATATACATATTAATTTGAATATAAATTTATAATTTGGAAGGGATGAAGAGTACCTATTACATGACCTTCTGACAATTCTCGTGCTTCATAAAGTGGGACATAATTATGTAAGAACTTATCAAACTTGTTTGAAGTCTGTATTTCCTCAACTTTCGTATTTAAGTTAAGGATAAGTTCAATCTCGCTGTGCACATTCAAATACTGTGCCTTTATTTTTTGAACAACACCATTTGAGATGAGATAAGTGTTATTCATGGAGAAAATACTCTCAAATCTTACTATTGCTTGGCCAAACAATATTGCTGAAATTTTTGTTCCCCGCATAAATTGTGAGTTAATATATTAGTTCCTAATGAAACAATATAGCACTAAAAAGTATATTTTATTACATCTATATATTAACGTATTGATCATGGTGTTTGTGGTTTAGATGCATGGATCATCGTCAGGTATTTAAATTTTAATGGTAAACATCATATATAGGAGAAAATAATATTTACCTTATCATCAATCAGTATCAAGTTCATCCTCTTTCCTGGCTTAGATGTAGTTAGGCCATAGTATTCTACCTTTCCCTTTCGTATGACAGTAACTCTAATTGTCCAATTGTTGTTATTTGGCTGCAATTGATCGATGAAGAATTGATGTGTCTCCATCGTCTCTATTATGTCTGAAAAGAATAAATGATATAACATTGAATAAGCAAAACATATGGGTATTTGAGATAAACAGTTGTCTGTTACGCTCATACCAGTTCAGATGTACAGAAGTCGAATCTGTAAATAATAATGAGTATTGTAATTGTTTGGGTTATTATATAGTGTTCTGTTAGGGCTATGGTAAACTCTAAATTGTAGTTGGAGTTAGATATCGTTTAGGATTTATAGTTTGGGTTTCTGAATTGTAGTTGGAGTTATATATCGTCTAGGATTCAAAGTTGAGATTTCTATGTGGTTTATTTAGTAACGGAAGTAACAAGCGTCAATTGAATATGGGATTGTACATTTGGAGATTAAAAGTAGTCTATAATTGAGTGATCTATGAAGTTTGAGCGAAACCTTGACATTAAATAAGTATTTGAGAATATTTGTGCTAGATGATATGATAGATTAGTCATTGCATTTGACTTATATCTATTATGAATTATAATAATAATAATAATAACAATACAATATAAAATACGTTACAGGTAGGAGAAAATATGATAGAATTAATGTGATTGTTCCAAAGTTCATGGTAAAAATGTTGTGTAGCTTTTTATATTTTTGGATAATTAATCCTTACCCATTGATTTTAAAATTAGACTCACATCACTGAAGTTTGAAAATATAGTTGTATCCATTTTTCTTATAATATTATTAGTTAATCATAGGAATATAAAATCATTAAAGTAGAATAGAATCTTAGTACCTAAAAGGGAAATTAATAACTTATAATTTGTGGTTTAGTTATTTTATATATCTTTGCACTTTGAATTACATATAGATAAATATGGATATTAAGTTACACTTTTAAGTTTTAACTTAAATAACTGCACATTTATTAGAGATCAATTATTAGATAGTTTAAAATAATCTTAAAAATTGATGTTATAGAAACATAGTTACTTGAAGTTTGTAGATTTCATTTAATCGGGGACTACTAAGAAATATTTTAGAAATAATTTATAAATTTGAGAAAAAATAACTTACTATTTAATTCTAAAATTATTATATGTAAGTCAAAAGACTTAGTTTAAACTTAAATAACTCTATTTCAATTATATTGTTCAAATAAATGGTAGTAATTATTAGTTTCATTTTTTTTTTGCATAGTTTTTGTTATAATATTTCATCATAACTATCCTCACTTGCAATGTAGGGTATGTTACAGGTAATACTGATTGCAAAAAAATAATAAAATTTTTTTATTTGTGATGGTAGAGTACTTGTAAAAATTTATTTCTTGTACATTTAATATCTTATCAAAGATGTTAAAACTTCTTTTAATCCTTATGAAAATATTTTAATTTAATGGACTTAATGGTATTATGTATTTATAAAAAACATAAGTTAGTTAATTTTATTTAATTTTTTATACTTTAGATTCAAAAAGCTAATGTTAAAACTAAAAATCTTATATTAGTTGGCTCAAACAATTAAATAGATTTATCATTAATGTGTTAACATAACTTTGAATT
Source organism: Aquilaria sinensis (assembly GCA_005392925.1). Taxonomy (NCBI): domain Eukaryota; kingdom Viridiplantae; phylum Streptophyta; class Magnoliopsida; order Malvales; family Thymelaeaceae; genus Aquilaria; species Aquilaria sinensis. The sequence continues at coordinate 2,846 of SMDT01003169.1, read as the reverse complement.
TTTTAAGAGATATAAGCCAAATTTTTAAACAGAGATTAAAAAAACTAATAATAAGTTATCTTATTCGTAGCTTATTTAATCGGGGACTACTAAGAAATATTTTAGAAATGATTTTAAAGATAACACACTTATTTGAGGATTAAACTATGGATCTATTTACCTTGGTTATATATTACTATCTAATAATAATTCAAGTACAATATATTACTAACAAACTAATAATTTCAACTAAAAAAGCATAGTCTAAGTTTGTATAAAATATAATATTATCATAATGAGCTCAAGTAATAATTATTTATAATATTCAATAATAATACTATATATTTCAATGTATACTTATAAAGTATTGTAGAAATAATAATACAATGCAAATTTTCTATATTATTTAATTATAATATACTACCCTTCTCCCCATATTCTTTGCACCATTTGACTTTTTTACATAGTTTGAATTGAATTTATGCATATTAGTATTTGTTAGAAAAAATTTTAAAAAATATATTTATAAACTATATGTCTTGATTTATCATTGTTATATAAAGGTTCTTCATTTATATATTATAGGTGAACTATTATAAAGTGTTTACTTATATAAATTTTTAATATATTTGTTTAATATATATTTTTTTTAATGTTCAATACTTATAGATTTTCATGTAAAACTTCAACATGAGTTTTACCACATAATAAACTTTCACAGTATGTACTCATTTGAGTTGTAAAACCAAAAAACGTAATTGATAAAAAAAACAATATGTTCAAAAGTACATTTTACAGGAAACCAAACTCTAGCTTCAGTTTTACCATATATTTAATTTTTTTACTAACTTATCTTTTAATAAAATTTATAAATACGTAATACTATTAAGATATTAAATTAAGATTTTTCTTAACAGATTGAATGTCATTTTTAAATGTTATACTTATAAGAGGAATTTTAATATGTTTGATTAGATTTTAAAAAGACCAGGAAGTCATTTTATAAGTAATCTATCATCAAAAATTTTAAAAAAGTTTTATACAAATATTACCTATTGCGTATTCTACATGATATTATTATTATTAGTATTATTGTTGTTGTTTATATTAAACAGTAATCTAGTATAATGAGCTATCTATTATAATAAATTACGCAAATGAGGATAGAAATATTATAATAAAAAGAACTACTATAGTTATTTGATAATATTGTTATCATTGATAATTAATTTAACCATCATGTCTTCTGTCCATGTTTAATAGTATTAAATGTTTTGCAATAATGATTATTATTATTAACTCAAAATTAACATTAAATTATTAATAATATTATCGTTATTTAATTAGTCAAAGTTATATTATTACTAAACAATAAAAGGGTCCCTTACATTGGTAGTAAATTTGAATTTATTCTTCAAACTTACTTGTGCTTCATTTTGTATTACATAATATAGTATTTATGTGATTTTTTTGGGTTAATCTTATCTTTAATTACAAAACTACTAAATTACCCCTAAAGTAATTTATTTATTTATCTATTTTTTGAACCAAACATGCTACCCTTGGTTCTATTTTACTATCAAATAATATGTCAAGTACAATAAATTTTTCTTAAAACTAATAGTTTCAATTAAAAAATATAGTCTAAGTTTGATAATAATATAATAATTATTAATAATATATTCGTTAATAATACTTTTTTAGCATGAGTTTACCATATAGTAAGATTTCACAATATATTGTATTGTCATGCAAGTGTTAAAAATTGAAAAATAAACCTATTGAATTCCTTAACTGGTTGGTCATTGAATTTCTAGTTTATTCTTTCATGGTCTTTGACATATAATACATGTTATTGGCTATTATTGTTGTTTTGTTACTGTAGGAAGTTCTAAGAAGCAATTTTTATTTTGAGTAGCATACGATATACTATTACTATCCTCAAAGGATTCAGTGGATTGGATGAATGAAGCATTGAATGCCGGTATACTGTATGAGGAGATGACATCACATCTAATGCCTGTGAATGATCACATTCTCTAATGTTTATTTTCAAGTATGGATGACTGCAAGTTGATATATTATTTTAAAAATTAAAAGTATTTTAACATTTATTATTAATTAGATAAACAATATTTAATAATGTATAATGGATATAAAGAACCACAACTGAACGTTAAATATAAAGTTATTATGGTTAGAATAATAGTATTAAAGGGAAAAGGCTTTTGAAAGCAATTGATTAGTATTGTGGAGGGAAAAAGTAGTAGATATTTCGATACAATAGTTTATGAAGAAGATAGCAGCACTTCTTTGTATACTACATTCTTTGTATCTATCTGATTATCTTGCTTTGAAAACCCACATAAACTTATATCAGTAGGGTTTAATGGCAGATTAAATTTTGAATGTGCAATTCTACCTCCAGGCATTATTGATGCTGATACGCCAGAAGTTTCTGTGGCTGGTGTAATCATACCTCTACATCTAACTTTTGCAAGAAAAGCTCGATAAAGGAAAGTTTTACCTGTTCCTCTAGGACCATCAACAAAAAACACACCACTTTTCCCTGAATATATTCGATCTAATATAGTGTTGAATGCTACCTCTTATTCTAGGTTCAATTTTTCTATTGCATCAAAATCCTCATGAGGGATTTGAACAGACCTTTCTTCTAGAATTTCCCTGCAGTCGGACCCTTCATTGTCTATTAACTCGTGATCATATGTTGGCAAGTCATATTTACCGATTGTTGAGCCCATACCTTGTTTGTTTCCAAATTTAAAAATCAAATAAAAAATACGAATTAATTTAATGCAACTAATAGTGATGAACATACGCATAAAATTTTTAAATAGCTACAGAAA